>CM065717.1:69034169-69039169 GCA_033310375.1 Conus canariensis
AAATCAACACCACAAAGCTGTAGAAATCAACAGCACAAAGCATGTAGAAATCAACAGCACAAAGCTGTAGAAATCAACACCACAAAGCATGTAGAAATCAACACCACAAAGCTGTAGAAATCAACACCACAAAGCATGTAGAAATCAACACCACAAAGCTGTAGAAATCAACACCACAAAGCATGTAGAAATCAACAGCACAAAGCTGTAGAAATCAACACCACAAAGCTGTAGAAATCAACAGCACAAAGCTGTAGAAATCAACACCACAAAGCATGTAGAAATCAACACCACAAAGCATGTAGAAATCAACACCACAAAGCATGTAGAAATCAACAGCACAAAGCATGTAGAAATCAACAGCACAAAGCTGTAGAAATCAACACCACAAAGCTGTAGAAATCAACACCACAAAGCATGTAGAAATCAGCAGCACAAAGCATGTAGAAATCAACACCACAAAGCTGTAGAAATCAACAACACAAAGCATGTAGAAATCAACAACACAAAGCATGTAGAAATCAACACCACAAAGCTGTAGAAATCAACATCACAAAGCATGTAGAAATCAACACCACAAAGCATGTAGAAATCAACACCACAAAGCTGTAGAAATCAACAGCACAAAGCTGTAGAAATCAACACCACAAAGCTGTAGAAATCAACAGCACAAAGCTGTAGAAATCAACAGCACAAAGCATGTAGAAATCAACAGCACAAAGCTGTAGAAATCAACAGCACAAAGCTGTAGAAATCAACAGCACAAAGCATGTAGAAATCAGCAGCACAAAGCTGTAGAAATCAACAACACAAAGCATGTAGAAATCAACACCACAAAGCATGTAGAAATCAACAGCACAAAGCTGTAGAAATCAACAGCACAAAGCTGTAGAAATCAACAGCACAAAGCATGTAGAAATCAACATCACAAAGCATGTAGAAATCAACATCACAAAGCTGTAGAAATCAACACCTCAAAGCATGCAGAAATCAACAGCACAAAGCTGTAGAAATCAACAGCACAAAGCATGTAGAAATCAACACCACAAAGCATGTAGAAATCAACACCACAAAGCTGTAGAAATCAACACCACAAAGCTGTAGAAATCAACACCACAAAGCTGTAGAAATCAACAGCACAAAGCTGTAGAAATCAACAGCACAAAGCTGTAGAAATCAACAGCACAAAGCATGTAGAAATCAACACCACAAAGCTGTAGAAATCAACAGCACAAAGCATGTAGAAATCAGCAGCACAAAGCTGTAGAAATCAACACCACAAAGCATGTAGAAATCAACACCACAAAGCATGTAGAAATCAACAGCACAAAGCTGTAGAAATCAACAGCACAAAGCTGTAGAAATCAACAGCACAAAGCATGTAGAAATCAGCAGCACAAAGCTGTAGAAATCAACACCACAAAGCATGTAGAAATCAACAGCACAAAGCTGTAGAAATCAACAGCACAAAGCTGTAGAAATCAACAACACAAAGCATGTAGAAATCAACACCACAAAGCATGTAGAAATCAACAGCACAAAGCTGTAGAAATCAACAGCACAAAGCTGTAGAAATCAACAGCACAAAGCTGTAGAAATCAACAGCACAAAGCATGTAGAAATCAACACCACAAAGCATGTAGAAATCAACAGCACAAAGCATGTAGAAATCAACAGCACAAAGCTGTAGAAATCAACAGCACAAAGCTGTAGAAATCAACAGCACAAAGCATGTAGAAATCAGCAGCACAAAGCTGTAGAAATCAACACCACAAAGCATGTAGAAATCAACAGCACAAAGCTGTAGAAATCAACAGCACAAAGCTGTAGAAATCAACAACACAAAGCATGTAGAAATCAACACCACAAAGCATGTAGAAATCAACAGCACAAAGCTGTAGAAATCAACAGCACAAAGCTGTAGAAATCAACAGCACAAAGCTGTAGAAATCAACAGCACAAAGCTGTAGAAATCAACAGCACAAAGCTGTAGAAATCAGCATCACAAAGCATGTAGAAATCAACAGCACAAAGCTGTAGAAATCAACAGCACAAAGCTGTAGAAATCAACAGCACAAAGCTGTAGAAATCAACAGCACAAAGCTGTAGAAATCAACACCACAAAGCATGTAGAAATCAACACCACAAAGCATGTAGAAATCAACACCACAAAGCTGTAGAAATCAACACCACAAAGCTGTAGAAATCAACACCACAAAGCTGTAGAAATCAACAGCACAAAGCTGTAGAAATCAACAGCACAAAGCTGTAGAAATCAACACCACAAAGCTGTAGAAATCAACAGCACAAAGCTGTAGAAATCAACAGCACAAAGCTGTAGAAATCAACAGCACAAAGCTGTAGAAATCAACACCACAAAGCTGTAGAAATCAACAGCACAAAGCATGCAGAAATCAACAGATGCCGGCAGTAAAAGGAGTCACTTTATAGCCACCACAATGGCAGCCCGTTCTGTTTTAAAATACAGTATGGGTTTAGAACGGAAAAAGAAATCTTCCCGTACAAAAAGAATGCAACTCCGCCATTCCTAGTTTCACTGATCGAACGATCCGTCAACATTCTTAAATGGTTTGGGAAGCTGCTAGCTAAAGTTCCTTAACGGTAATACGTAAATGTTCAGGGTAATCTTCTGTTTTATGTGTCCACACTCACAGTTACACAGTTTGCTTTGTCTCCCGTGGAGGAAAGGTGACAAGACAACGACAGATGCCCTGCTTTGTCTCGAACAACAACTTTCTGACCAGTCCGTTTATTTGAAGTGCCGCTATTGACTGAGTTCCCCTTTGGAAATTATTAGTCTGGTCTGGGACAGACTTCATGATTTGTAAAGTTCTGAATGGGCTGTCTTCTAGCAATATAATCAGTCAATATATATTATTTCATAATTATTTCATTTTCCCCTCTGCCTGTTCATGTGTTTGTTCTAGTAAAAGAAAACTAAGAGATCGAAACGCCATAATTGTGCGCGCGCGCGCGCGCGCGCGCGCGTGTGTGTGTGTGTGTGTGTGTGTGTGTGTGTGTGTGCGTGTTTTCCATTCATCTGGATGCCTCTTAACTCCGTTTCTACTCTCTTCTTACTATACATTTGCCAAAGTTAATTTCTGGAATTCTTCAAGTACTTATCATTCTGTAGGACTTAAGTAGTGAAGTATAAACAGTGCACCCAGTGCACCGATAGCCAGCTTAATAGATATCAAGTCAATCCAAAGTTTTCAACGCTGTAAAGTAGACTTTTTTGTGCACTAAGGAGCACAAGTTTAGATCCTAATGAAGACGTTGCTAAAAGAGTCATGAATTTTGTCTGAAGACTTCCTCATTGCTTGTTGAATTCCTCGAGGAAAATTTCGTTTGTTTGTTTGTATTTCGTCAGTTTAACCAACCATTTCTCGGAAAGGCCGTCGTAGTAGAAGATGAGGTTTTACCCTTGAGTAGAAAAACAATTGCTTGATTGAGTTAATGGTCGACGCAGCATACGATCTTTCATTATTTTTTTTCTTAATCACACATCGCCAAGTTCAGTTAAGAAAGAAACTGGGGATCATCGTAAAGTCTTCGAACCAGCTGCGCAAACAGAGAGTTCTTTAAATCAAAGAAACAGAGCCAATGGAGGGCCGGAGTCTTTGGTCGAGTTCAGAACGCCTTGAAGTTTTTACCGAGTAAAGAAGAGTTCACGGTCACTGGCTGCCTTTAAGATCAATATGCCTGTACTGGGTTTTACCATTAGTGGCCTATGGTTGACCACGTTTCGTCGGTAAGCAAAACTGTCAAGGCAAGGCTTGGGTTTTCCCTGTCGTTACAAGGAAAGGTCAGGAGGAAACTGTGGTCAGTGTAAACCGCAATCCTTTCTTGAAGTTAGAGAGGGTGGACGGAGAGGGAGAGAGGAGTGGTAGTTTGGGAAAAGTAGTTAGGAAATTACAATAGGCCGACGTGTGTACAACTTGAAATTGAAAGCAAAAATGCAGGGAAAAACTCCACAAAGTACAATCTAGCTGTGTATGAGAGAGAGAGGAGAGAGAGAGAGAGAGAGAGAGAGAGAGAGAGACAGACAGACAGACAGACAGACAGACAGACAGACAGACACACAGTTAGAGTATCTGTGCGGAATGCTTCTTTGAACTGTACCATGCCAAAGCTGCCTAACTATAGCGATACAATGTGAAGCGTTATTATCATGGTATGTCCTTCGTACATTCAAGCCAGTGATTCTCTCTCTCTCTCTCTCTCTCTCTCTCTCTCTCTCTCTCTCTCTCTCCTCTCTCTCTCTCTCTCTCTGAGGATGGGCGCTCAGAATCTGTCTTTTCTATTTCGCAGCAATTACAGAAAGCAGGAGTGAAAGTTCACACAGATTCAACTAAAATCTGATAAATCATAATACTAGCAGAACTTTTTTGTGAAAGGAAAAAGGAACCGAGTCTAATGTTTCATATATATATATATATATATATATATATATATATATATATATACATACATACATACATACATACACACACACACACACACACACACACACACACACACACACACACACACACATATATATATAATATATATATATATAAAATAAATGCTTCTCAAAATGAGCCTTCAGCAAGCTTGCTGAAGGCTCATTTTGAGAAGCATTTATTTTATTTTTCCCCATTCACCCACTCAAGCACATACTGTTAGTTAGGCAGAATGATCTACCACTGCAGATATGAATGCTTATCTCCCCCTATTTCTTCAATCTAAGACATAAGAGCAAGCTTTGTTTATAATTGAATATTTCTTGCAGTCATTGCAATACCAAGCTGCTCTGTAAGTTGCTGGAATGGTGCTCGGTACTTATCCTTGGAATTTATTAGTTTATTGTATATATATATATATATATATATATATATATATAAAATATAAAAAAATATAAAAAATAAAAAAAAACTGCAGGCACTATCTGGCCTAAGCCTTTCTTTTGTGGAGTGGTGCCCAAACTGCATGGGGAC
>CM065717.1:69044169-69046669 GCA_033310375.1 Conus canariensis
GAACAACCCCTCTAATTTCTTGACCTTTTTCTGATTTAAAAAAGTGTTTTCCGGCACATTCTCTGCTAAAGCAGCCCGTTTGATCACAACGATTGAAACAAATACCGTCGTGTGTTTAATCTTCCCTCCGTTCGAAGTAGCCAGAGTGAACCGCTTCTTTTATAATTGAATAATCATTTTGATCACTACGATTTACTCAGCTGTTTCCATTCTGCATCTAGACCTTACCACAGGACTGACACTGCGATTGGAAAGATAATGAACATTTTAACATCCCTTAACGATGGTAAAATCTGCATTTTTACATTGCTTAATCTTTCTGCCGCTTTTCATGCCATTGCGAATACCTACTAAACAGACTAGGACATTCCTTTGGTATTTCTAGCATTGTCATGGTTCAAGTCCTTTCTCAGAAACAGAACAGAAACTATTCTTGCCGATGGCCATCAATTCGTTCCATCAACAGTCACACATGGTCGTCCCCGCGGATGTCTGTTTGGACCTATGATGTTCATTCTGCATACCCAACCACTTTGCAATATTGTCAAAAAACATTCTGTGAATTCTCACGTCTTTGCTGTCGACAACCATGTGTACAAACTACTTTTCATGTCTTGATTCTTCTATTGGGACGATCTAAAACTGTACTGCTAATGTCAAAACGAGGATAATTTCGAACAAATTGCAGAAAAAATGACAACAGAACTTAAGCTGTTAAGACTGTCTATTATCAAGTACAACTCTTCGCCCGTTTCCCTGAAATTTGGATTTTTTGTCTTCAGTGGACCATCTTGGCTTGACAAAGATTCAATATCTCTCAGTGAACAAACGTGTAAACGTGTAAACGTGTAAACGTGTAAACAATCTCTGCGAAGCTGCATGCTCACAAACTGTTAAGATAAGTTCTGTCCCTTGAAGTTAACATAAGTACTGACTCCATTTCACGAACAATTCTTAGAATGAGACTATAACCGAATTCTCTCTCTCTCTCTCTCTCTCTCTCTCTCTCTCTCTGTCTGTGTGTGTGTGTGTGTGCGTGCGTGTGTGTGTGTGTGTGTGTGTGTGTGTGTGTGTGTGTGTGTGTGTGTGTGTGTGTGTGTGTGTGTACGTAAAATCGCATCACCAACCTTCGGAAGAGACGGCCAAGCTGCACCTCACCCACCCCCTTTCTGCCCTTGTAAAAAAAACGGAAAAAGAATGAGTGGAAAAAAGACCGTATTCGACTGAATGACACAGGAAACGATTGAATGTAGCACCAGCAGGCAGCTCTTCAGTCGAATCTACCCAGGTAGGCAGCCCATTGTTCAAGCGGGCGTGGATTGTAAAGCGCATAGTGCTTGAGGATGAGCGCTATGTAAGTACTCTCAGCAATAACAATGTTCCTATATATTTCGGAACACGTAGGTTACAGATATCTGCAAGAAATTTTTCGTTGATGTCAGAGAGGCCAGAGAGCAGTACTGGAACCCTTATAGAATTTCAATTCCCTTAAAAAAGAAAAAAAGCTGAAGACTACAGAAAGTCACCATAACCTCTTCCTTCGAGACGTAGATGAAGCATAAAAACGACACGCAATAAAGCACTTCTATTACCAATCTTACTGACATAAACTACATTCTTATCCACCACCACCACACCCGTTGCCGCCAAAGAAAAGCACACAGCCGATAAACAATGTTTCTGATAGGAAATCCTTTGAAAGGAAGTCTTTTGTTCATCCGTCTTCGATATTTGGCGAGAACACGTCGATTATGAAGCATCACGGAATCAGCTCTTTTATTTCTTCCCTAGACTGTAACGGGGGGAAATCCCACCAGCAATGCACCGCTGTATTTTCCTGTGATTCCTTTCCAGAGTTTTCTTGTTTCAGATCAATCAATACCGCCCATTTTGCCTTTCAATCGCGATCCGCCCTGTTTCGTCTATCCGCCTTGCTTTGCCAGCCAGTGAACCGCTCTCTTCCGCCTGTCGAGGGGTCAGTCTGCTTTCCTTCATGTACTGGTTATTACTTCCGCCGGAGTGATCAATGCTTTCAGCCGCGTCTGCTGGTCTATTTGTTTGTCTGTCAGCAAGGTTACGTAAAAACTAGTTAACCGATGTGGACAAAACTTAGAAGATGGGTGGAATAACATGTAAGAACGAACCCAGTAAAGTTCGGTGCGGATCAGGGTTGAAAGGCTGGAACCAGGGTCTGCCAGCAGGATTATGCAAAAACTATTGAACCGATTTGAACGAAAGACAGAATGTGAGCCAAAGATGAAGCCGTTAAAATTCTGGAGTAGATCTGGATGACAGAGCGGATCCTGGATCCGCTCGACCTTGACAGAGGTCTACGCTCTCCCAAGTGACGTTTTAGTATGGGAAGAGTTAAGCATTAAGTCGTGGTATTTCGATCGGGAAAATGTTGATTTTCTGGTTCCAGGTTCTCACCAACTGTTCCTGGAATTACCGTTGGCACTGAGAGGATTTTCAAACAGTTTGGCACTTCACAACATATAAA
>CM065717.1:69051669-69054169 GCA_033310375.1 Conus canariensis
AGCTCCATGGTATTGATACATGTTGTGGATCTATGGTGTGGATCTATGGTTGTGTATCCGGATCAGACGGCAGTCTCAGGATCTGTTCACCCTTTTCCTTGAGATAAGTATATAAACTTTTGAATAAACTGAACTCTGGGAAGTCATTGTTACGAAGTGACAATGCTCCACGAAGTACCATGTGTTCATGGAATCTCAAAACGTCTGGGGTGCAAATGTTGATATTTTGTAATTTGCATGTTCCATAACACACAACACACACACACACACACACACACACACACACACACACACACACACACACACACACTACACCCAGCACGCACACCGTCTTACGTGCACTCGCAGCACGCGCGCGTGCACACGCATACACACGCAGCACACACAACCACACACAGGGCACGCACGCACTGCACGCACACACACACACCACACACACACACACACACACACACACACACACACACACACACGCCAGCGCACGCGCGACGCGTTCTTACGTACACTACACACACACACACACACACACACACACACACACCACACACACACACACACACACACACACACACACACACACACACATGCACGCACCACGCACGCACACACACACACACACACACACACACACACACACACACACACTCAACACACACACACACACACCACACACACACACATTCTCACACACATGCATACACATACAACACACGTGCGCGCTTTGCGCTGCGCGCGCTACACAACGTCACACACACCACCACACCACATGCATACCACACTGCCACACCCACACACATGCTCCACATGCACACACACCAACCACACCTCACATCACACACACATGCATACACACACACACACACACACACACACACACACACACACACACACACACACACACACACCACACACAATTTCTGGTCCCTGTTGATACAGTTTATTGAGGAACGATAGTGAGCCATTTTGCTGGAAACGTCTGCACGGTCCACCCATGAAACGCACGCTGCTCACCTCTCACAAGATGGCTCCCAGCTGCCACTGACGCTCTTTTAATGACGTCACTTCTTCCACTCCTTCATTTCGGCTCAGGGGTTCAGATCCCACCGTAAAGTGGAAACGATGGCTTAGCTATTATGTCCCGAATGACGTCAGAAGGGATGCCACGGTTGGTGAATCTGACTGGAGATTCCACAGTTGGGATGATGAGGAACGGATGGGAGGAGGGAGGGCGAAGGAGGGGAAGGGGAAGGGGGTGGGTCACGGGATAGGCGGAGTAGAAGCTGAATGGCTACGCGTTTGTTCAGAGAGAGATTTAGCGAAACTGAATGGGAGAATGGCTGGACATTGTGGCTGTGCACACTTAGGTTGAAAGGAAAGGCGGGATCGAATGTCAGACAATTTCCTCCTTACTTTTGTGGAGAATGGTGAGCTGGAAGTTCAAAAGAAGGAACTGCAGGGTGCCTAGTGTGTGTTGTACTGTACTGTACTGACTGTACTTCGAACTGTACTGTTCTGTACTGTACTGTACTGAGCTGTACTGTTCTTACTGTACTGTCTGAACTGTACTGTGCTGAACTGTACTGTTCTGTACTGTACTATACTGAACTGTACTGTTCTGAACTGTACTGTTCTGACTGTACTGAATTGTACTGTACTGTACTGAATGTCTGTACTGTCTGTACTGTATGAACTGTACTGTACTGACTGTACTGAACTGTACTATACTGTACTGTATTGAACTGTACTAACTTACTATACTGACCTGTACTACTGTACTGTACTGACTGTACTATGTACTGTACTGTACTGAATTGTACTGTTTGTACTGTACTGAACTGTACTGTACTGTACTGAACTGTACTGTACTGTACTTAACTGTTACTGAACTGTACTGAACTGAACTGTACTGTACTGTACTGAATTGTACTGTTCTGTACTGTACTGAACTGACCTGTACTGTACTGTACTGAACTGTACTGTACTATACTGAACTGTACTGTACTGAACTGAAACTGTACTGTACTATACTATACTGAACTGTACTGTACTGTACTTTATTGTACTGTACTGAACTGTAACTGTACTGTATTGTACTGGATTATATGTGATTGTGTTGTGTTATATTGTACCATATTGTACTGCACTGTACTGCTCTTAACCGTATTGCATTGTGTTGTATTGCATTGTATTATACTTTTCTGTATTGCTCTTTGGGTTGTGTTGCATAGTCTTGTACTGCAATGTATTGTGTTACTTGTTTGTTACAACAGCTTCTGTATGTGAAGTTCGGACTAGTCTCGTCGACAATGCATCGCCACGGCACAGCGCCACCAGTCTAGTGTTTTGTGTGTGCCTTGATCTGTTTGTGTTAAGAGTCCTATGCTATGAACATGAGGGTTTAAAAAAAAAAAAAATCTCTCTCTCTCTCTCTCTCTCTCTCTCTCTCTCTTGAATGTGGTGTGTGTGGTTGCGTGTGTTGTGTGTGTGTGTGTGTGTGTGT
>CM065717.1:69064169-69069169 GCA_033310375.1 Conus canariensis
CGGTTGTGCGCGAGCACGCGCATGTGTATGTGTGTGTGTATGTGTGTGTGCGTATTTGTATGTGTGTGTGTGTGCGTGCGTGCATGTGTGTGTGTGTGTGTGTGTGTGTGTGTGTGTGTGTGTGTGTGTGTGTGTGTTATGTATGAGTGAACCATTAACGTTGGTATTTTTTTTTAGCGCTAGCATAACCAAACTTGGCAGAAAAACGAATATTGATGAAACATTCCCAGTCATTCACCGCATGGTGATATCACTGACATGACAGCAAATCTGTTGTTAATGTTCTCAGCATTATTTCTAGCCTCGCATATTCGGCACTTTTCTAAATTAGTGCGACCAATTACATTTACTGATTCGCTTAAAAGATAAAAGATGCGTTCAATGATATTCTATGCGAATATTGTAGCAAATATTAAGTTACGTTCCATCAAATCAGACCATTTGACACAGTTTTTGCGAAGCAGAGATGCTGATATAAATAAATATATTACTGAATTTCGAATCAAGCGCACTTGTAAGTATATCTCGTCATGAAATGTGAAGACTCTTTAGAGCAAGTAAAACAGCACTGTTATCCGTTTTAACAATAACAAATCTTTACAAAGACTATACATATGCGACGTCAATTTTACGTCGTTGCCAAAATGATATGATGTGGGACACTAATTGTTGAAAAAAAAAAAAATCGGATATCAGGTCATCCCATGAAATGAAATTTAACAGGTGATTCGTCAAAATAAGACGTCATATCCTGTGACGTGAAGGCTGGCTGATGACGAATATTTGGAGCAAGTTGGGTCTAAGAAGCAGCTTGTTGGTCATGGAACATGGAACTGATTGCGCAAGTGTCTGCTGGAACTAGATCGCTGGCAGCACACGCTTGAACAACAGCTTCACCTGCACTACACATGCCCTTTTCACCCCAGAAGACTGTTTAAGAACACATCGTGGACATTCCTTGCCGTAGTAACCACCCTCTTCTACCGCTTCTCCCCGCTTTGTCTCTCCCTCCACCAACCTCCCTTCACTCACCATTCCTTCAGCTCTACTCTAACCACTCCTACACCAACTTTCTGGTACAGCAGTTCGTAACACAGTATGGAGTAGCTGTGGTCGTTGGTGCTTTCACAAAGCCAAAGCTCTCGAGCCATTTGACAGGATTAGTTTTTTTTTTTTTTTTTTTTTTTTTTTTTTCATGCCATGCAAGTAAAATCTGCTAGCCTCTATAGTTACATCACTTGTCTCACCACTCTATGGCTTTTATCCTCTTGTGGTGCGCATGCATTACACGTGGGTCAAAACAGGCAAACTGCCTCTCGTATTTCGTTGGCTTGTCATACTGCGTATCTTTGAAAGCCTAGATTTCGACATTTGTTAATAAATGCATATGTGAAGGAGATAATGTTGGTTGAGTTTTAAGAACAGTCGGTTATTTGATTTTGTTTTTATCGCATTGTATTTCAGTCATGCATAATTTGTCTACGATGTTGTACTTTAGATACAGCTTTGAATTTCTTACATGAGATACTGAAAGTGATCCATATCCATATCTATAAATTCTCTCTCTCTCTCCTCTCTCTCTCTCTCTCTCTCTCTCTCTCTCTGTGTGTGTGTGTGTGTGTGTGTGTGTGTGTGTGTGTGTGTGTGTGTGTGTTCTTTTCTCTTCTCTGTCTCAGTCTCTGTCTCTCCCTCTGCCTCTGTCTGTCTGTCTGTCTGTCTGTCTGTCTGTCTGTCTGATTCTCTCTCTCTCTCTCTCTCTCTCTCTCTCTCTCCTCTGTTCTTTCTCTCTTCCTCTGTCTCATCCTGTCTCCCTCTCTCTCTGTCTCTCTCTCTGTCTCTGTCTGTCTCGTCTTCTCTCTGTCTCTCTCTCTTCTCTGTCTTCTCTCTCTCTCTCTCTCTCTCTCTCTCCTCCTCTCTCTTCTCTCTCTCTCCTCTCTCTCGTACAGCTGGCACTTTGTTTTATGTGTACAATACGTTCATATTTCTTTGTTTATTATTTCCTCACAATGTTTCCATTACATCTTATTTCTTTTATACTCATGCTACACACACGATATTTATTCCATATGCGTGTCTGTGTAGACCTTTGGAAGTGTAATCAAACTGTAACATTAATCGTTCATATAAACACAATGACAGAGAGAGAGAGAGAGAGAGAGAGAGAGAGAGAGAGAGAGAGAGACAGAGGACAGAGAGAGAAGAGAGAGAGAGAGAGAGAGAGAGAGAATATGTGAACGTAGAAACAATTGTCTATGAACTCTTTCATCATGTTTACGCGATCGGGGCAACATCATACTCGGAACGTGTCCAGTCGCGTAACTCGATCGCAACGCTACCCACTGCATAAGGACATCTGATAGAAGCGATACAACTTCACACAGCCTAGCAATACACCGCACAACAGTTAGTCTTTTCAACCTTTCAATATTTAGATTCTGTCTGTCTATCTGTCTGTCTGTCTGTCTGTCTGTCTGTCTGTCTGTCTCTCTCTCTCTCTCTCTCTCTCTCTCTCTCTCTCTCTCTCTCTCTTCTTTCTTTTCTTTTTTTTTTTTTTACCCGTTCAAAAAAAACTGATGATGTTAAAAATTAACAAAGGTTTGCTGTTTTTTTATGGTTGAGTCTAAACCCTTACAGCAAGGGTACTAGGGTCCACCTAGGTTCTAGCTAGCTGCGGCTTGGACAAGCTGAATCTAGCCAGAACCTAGGTGGGCCCTAGGTGGGTCCTAGGACCCTTGCTGTCTGGGAAGTCATCGACCCAATGAAAACTGTTTGAATGAAACAACCAACCAACCAACCAACCGTGCAACACTGGGATTACCTTTCTTTCTTTCTGACTTTTTTTTCCCAAGGTGGGACGGAAACCGACGAAACAATGGTCAGATGTAATTCCATCCCTGCAAATTTTAGTAGACTGTCGTTGCAAACGGTGTACATGGCCAGCATACCTGAAAATTTATTGCGTTGGTTATGGCGCTTTTGAAATCCCCTGAAAGGTAAACTTGTGGTGCCAGAGATTGTTCAAAACCCGGGAACTTGGAAAATTGATGGACTCGAGCTCAGGTTTCACACACACACACACACACACACACACACACACACACACACACACACACACACACACACACACACACACACAGACATACTCACACACACACACACACACACACACACACACACACACACACACAGGCGCGCGCGCGCGCACGCGTGCACGCACGCACGCACGCACGAACGCACGCACGCACGCACGCACACACAAAACAGCGGGACCACCTTTGTTTCTGTTTTCTTTTCGCAGAGAGAGAGAGAGAGAGAGAGAGAGAGAGAGAGAGGAGAGAGAGAGAGAGAGAGAGAGAGAGAGAGAGAGAGAAAACATCAGCAATAACCAAACCAACCAAACAAACAAATTCGAAGACAGTGTTAAAAGAGCCATGTTCATTTTTAAACAATGTGGTCCAAAAAATGTGTATGCTTCGTTTTGTATTTGTCAAGCTTAAAAAAAAACCCTCATATATGTTTGAATGAAACAATAACTAGCACAGAACACGAGTCTCCGCCCGAAAATTCCAGCTTTGTCCAGTAATCATGTTTCTAATGCACACTTCTCAAATGATCTTTCTTCTTTCCTTTCTTTTTATTTTTTAAATTTAGTCCACCACCCCACACTCCACGAAAGAGTGACTGTACGTTCTCCATGGACTTTGGTTTGTGCGATGATCGTGATTTGCACGTGCGAGAATGATCGCTATATACTGCGATACATTATCATTTGCTCATGTATTCATAACGTGAACTAACTAGTTACAGGAGTCAGGTTGGTGCAACAGTAACTTAGGTGCAACGCTCAGATCAGACCGTACGTGGTTCTTATGTATTTTTTATGATTATGCAAGACTAACCAATCCGGTGTATGAAAATACTGGGAGAAGGGACGGTTAGCTTCAAGCTCTCGCTTACTGCACACACACACACACACACACACACACACACACACACACACACACACACACACACACACACCACACACACACACACACACACACACACACACACACACACACACACACACATACACAGAGTCAACGGCCCTTCTACTCATGACTGAAAGCAGTTTCTGGCGTTCTTTGACCCAAGACAAAGTTGCCGTGGATACCAGCTGCCGTGGTGAAGTGGTTAGCATCGCCTGCTGCGGACTGGGAGGTGGTGAGTTCAACACCCATCAGAGGGGTTAGTTCCTGGGGATTGATTTGGCCCTGTGTGTCCCTACCCAGCACGCAGTCGAGTTTTACCGACCTAAAGAACGCGTCTTTGAGAGTGCCGCTCAAATTTTCGTGACAACACTGCAGGTGTCTGTGTCTCTCAGATCTGGTTGACGCTGGGATATCTTGTGAAAAGAAACGTAAAGTACAACCCTGTCATGTCGGCTCAGACCGGAATGGAACCTCATAGCATCATTTTCATCGTTCTTATTGATCATCAAATGATAAAATAAAAGTTCCGAATTATGCGGTCCTTCATGTTGACGTTTTAAGTTCGGTGTTTCATTCTTTCAGTTCGGTCCATGGTTGCAACTGAAGAAGCTTTCAATAAAGCGAAATATATTTTGCACTTACTCCGGGTGTTTGTAGTTTTTTTTAACCGTCCTTCATGTTGAAGTCGGTGATGGAAAAAGTTATGTGGACTGTCTTTTTATGGAAGGGGCAGTGTTTTCCTCCGATGCCTTGTCTCATGACCATATCAAATTGATCGCTCTTTGTGCTCTGCCGGCGCCGGGCCTTTGACAGCACATATCTGGGTGTGGCTGTGGACGGCGTGGCCGAAATCAGAAGCACGGAACTGATGCCGCTGAAGAGAGGGTGGGGAGGGGAAGGAAGGGGGTAGGAGTGGGGTATGGAATATGAGATAGCTGAAAGAGAAAAGTTCTGGAAGGATGATGATGATGATGCTAGCAATAATGATGATAGTAATGACATGTTGAATATGGTGGTGGTGCTGCTGAT
>CM065717.1:69074169-69076669 GCA_033310375.1 Conus canariensis
ATAGATTATAATGACTGATTATAAATGTGGTGGTGATTTTACACAAAATTTACACTAACTGTCTGAATGGTGCAACCATTCGAACAAACAAATCATTCTGATTTTGTAGAGTTCCCTTTGCTTATTTGAAAGTACTTCTTATCAGCAGGTAACCAGAATCCAGTAGCAAGCCTGATGTGCTCTTCACAGAGCGAAACTGATGTCACTTGCTGGTCAAAATGACTTCCACGGTGGAAGAAGAGTAAAAATAACAGAGTGCTCACTGGGGACAGATTACTTCTCATGTTCCCATCCCCTCAAACTCAAGTCTGACTGTTAAAGTTTATACTTTAACTGGGCCAGTTTTGATGTTTTGCACTACTATGTATTTGAAAATTAGAGATCTTAGGGCCCAGGTTTTATTATCATTTCTATTTTGAATGTCCTTTGAACCCTTTAAGCTTGTGAAGTAGCGAACAGTCTTTTAAACTTGGGAGTTTTAGAAAAGGTTTTAATTCTTGTGAATTTTTATCCTCAAGTACTGGGTTTTATAGACTGTATCTTTTGTATTTCCATCTTTTGACTTTTAGGCAAATTTTGAATCCTTATTTTCTCCTCCACTAAGTGCTCATATCTGTTTTGGGAGACACTTTTCAAATATACAGCAGGATCTACTCGATTTGTGAGCGTTTCCTTTTTGTTTATTTGGAAGTGCTTCTCATCAGCAGATTCAGGATCTAATTGCAAGCTTGATAAGGTGTTTGCAGTGCGAAACAGCTGTCATTTGTTGTTCCTATTGGTCTCCACTTCGGAGGAACTGTAAGATCAACAGAGCAGAGAAGAATTACATTTCATTTCCTTTACACTCAAGTCTGTCTTTTAAAGTAAAGTATGTTAACTGGTACGGCTTTTAATGTCTGCTCCACTCCCTGTTTAAAATTAAAGAGATATGGGCCCTAGTTTTATTATCGTGTTTGAATATATATGTATGCATGTATATGTAATATATATATATATATATATATATATATATATATATATATATTGTTCAGCATTATATATATATATATGTGTGTGTGTGTATGTGTGTGTGTGTGTGTGTGTGTGTGTGTGTGTGTGTGTGTGTGTGTGTGTGTGTGTGTGTGTGTTCACTAAACACAACAGGTATTCCTTTCACGGGTTTCGAGCACACGAAACGAAATATCACGCGTTTCCATTGAACGCCTGATGGAAACCATCTTATGATTGGTTAACAAATTTTTAGAGGTCGATGAGCCCGTAACAGCTTTGAATTTTTTTTTCCTTGACAGGTTTGTGATCAGATAATTTCCTTTTGATATAGTTTTAAAGTTATCTGATTTTCTGTTTATTGAAAGGTCTGGATGCCATAAACTGTGCCAGGTTTTAGTTGCCACAGAGCCCACAGACTGTGGCCTGATCTGACGGCAACATACAGCACCACCACACTGTTGTAGATGCGCGCCAAAAAGGAAAGTCGGTGTAGTTAGTTGCGATTGTGTGTCCACTTCAAAGCACATCTGTTGGCCACCATTGTTTAAGAACGGCCGAGTGCAGCGGGATAATTTTCATGGTATGCGCAGTGTGTTAGAGTAGGTGGATGATGAAAAATAAAATTTGAATTGCGTCATTTTGTAAAACAAACAAACAAGCAAAAAACAAAACAAAACAAAACAAAACAAACAAAAACTGACAATGCATCATGTTAAACGTTCTATAACACTAGTTGCAAAGCGAGACGACTGCAGGCGGAAATCTAAACAAATCTTAAATAAATGTTAGCGAACCGCCCAGAGAACGTGGACAAACGAGTCACAAGACGAAACACAACGCGTTTCGACCTCTTAGGTCTTCATCGGGTGAGACATAAACGAATAAAACAACGAAAATTCACTTAGCTTTGAAGTGATCTGAAGCGATCAAAGCTAAGTGAATTTTCGTTGTTTTATTCGTTTATGTCTCACCCGATGAAGACCTAAGAGGTCGAAACGCGTTGTGTTTCGTCTTGTGACTCGTTTGTCCACGTTCCCTGGGCGGTTCGCTAACATTTAAAGATTTGTTCTATAAAACGATCAAAGAAGGATTTGAGTTTGAGATTTCATACCAACAGAAAGTCTTGGAAATACGTCTTCAGGATTCCTGAATTATTCATATTAATCATCAGCTTAGCGGACACACATTTTCTTTGTCTCTCGAATGATATTTGAGCCTCGCCATAGATACAGTCGGATTATGTGTAGGCTAGAAAACCTAATGCCAGTGTCAGTGCTCGACGTTCTATGCTGTTAACCTTTCTCTTTGAACAAATATTTCGCCGCTCTGTTTCATCGGTTTCAGAACGTACAGAGTTTTTCATGCCGCTGTCAGTCAATATTATAGTTGTTGATTCCAGAACAGTTTTGAAATGAATAAAAACCTATAAAACTAGTTGATGTTTTAATTGGAAGAAAACAGTGCCCAGCATTAACGAAGGCATTTTTTTTGTGTTAGAACCACTTTCCAA
>CM065717.1:69094169-69121669 GCA_033310375.1 Conus canariensis
TATTCCCAGCGTCAACACTTGCAATGGCTTTGTCCTTTCAGGGTTCGGGAACCTGGCTCCCCACACGATGGAGGGCAAGGTGGTGGTGGTGTTCTACGCCCTCATCGGCATCCCCCTCATGCTGCTGCTGCTGGCCGCCATCGGGGAGAAGCTGGTGTTGCTCTTCAAACGGATCAGCAGGCTGAACATCAGCTCCAGCAAACCGCATGTTAGACAGAGAGGGAAGATCAGCTCTTTGACGTTCTGTCCCTCTCTCTCTCTCTCTCTCTCTCTCTCTCTCCCGTTGTTGTGTGTGTGTGTGTGTGTGTGTGTGTGTGTGTGTGTGTGTATGTGTGTGTGTGTGTGTGTGTGTGTGTGTGTGTGTGTCTCTCCTCTCTCTGTCTGTCTGTCTGTCTGTCGTCTGTCTGTCTCTCTCTGTTTTGTTTCTTCTCTCTCCTCTCTCTCTCTCTCTCTCTCTCTCTCTCTCTCTCTCTTGTGCGTGCGTGCGTGTGTGTTGCTGCTGTTGTTGTTAGTTCGTGGATGTTGCTTGTGTATTTCATGGATGTTTGTGTGATTCTGCGTGTGTGTTCTATTTGTCCTGCTAATGTTTGTGTGTGTTGTTGTTCTTGAACGTGAATTCTGATGCATGTTTGTGTGTTTTGTGTTTTGGTGGATGGTGGTGGTGTGTGGTAGTGGTGGTGGTGGTGGTGGTGTGGTGGTGGTGTGCTATTCTCCAAACCAATGCAGAAACTCAACACCAGGCGCACAAAAGCTACCAGTCAAAAGAAGCCAACTTTGGTCGTATCAATATTTGATTGTGTGTGTGTGTGTGTGTGTGTGTGTGTGTGTGTGTGTGTGTGTGTGTGTGTGTGTGTGTGGACAGGAAGGGGGAGAGATTTATGGAGTCGCTGAGGGAAATAGGCGGCCCTCTTGAAAAGGAGTTGTAAAGAGGGGATGGCCACAAAAGAAATACAAAAATATAAATCAACTTAGTATTACCAGAACGAACAAAACAAAAACAAAAAAAACAGGAACGAAAATAAATAAAATTGAATAGCTTCGAGGGTGCCTCCGATGTTGACAATAGTTCACAACGAATTTGTTTTCCTTCACTGATGAACAACACAACTCGGTTGACCTGAGACACAGACCATACGAAATGATTGAAACTCGAAACGGTGTTTGTCTGGACTCGGTTCCACGTAAAGACTGTCCCTGTTCACTCCAGGCCCAGTGTTTCGTTGTCGGTGTAGATTGATGGGAATGTCCCAGAGCTATGTCCCACGACAATGCTTGCACAGGAAACAAGACTGGACACAATGGCTGTTAGAAGATCAAAACGTCACAGCGGTGCTGAATCCCTTGTGTTTGTGCCTTTCTTCGGCTGTTGTTGGTGCGTGCATGTGTCACTCGGGGTATACGGGCAAGCTTGAATCTCCCTTTTGTTTTAATGGAAGTTCGCTTGTTTGTTTTGTGTGCCTCGTGTCTGCGTTCGTGCTTGGTGAATAGGTACCACACGTAGCGTTAGCTCCGGATTATTTGTGCCTGACTGCTTCGCTAGTGGAGCGAAGGTTACTTTTTATTATTTATCATCATCCACACCCTACCCTCACCTTCCCTCCCTGATTCCCTACTCCCATTCCAACCCTTCCCGTTGCCTGTGAAGATTTCCTTTCATTTTTTGTTTTGTTTTGTAAAGCTTCATTGTCACAAGATGTGACTTTTTTCCCTGTTGTGATTGACAGCTCAGAAAAAGCTCTGTGTGGTCAGGTGGTCTTTTATAATAAAAACTTGGAGGCGGGCGTGTGTGTGTGTGTGTGTGTGTGTGTGTGTGTGTGTGTGTGTGTGTGTGTGTGTGTGTGTGTGTGTGTGTAAATCTTGCTTCGTTGCAAGACGTGTTATTAATTGTTTAAGTGTTTGTTTCACATGCCAGTTTCAGGTTGACTCATGTAATGGTCCAGCCAGATACTGTAGGGCCCTTTCACGGACAGATTTATTTCTTGATTTATTCATAGTGTTTATAGCATACGATCTCAGGGAACCAGATTGGGGCTGTCATGTCGTCTCAATTGATCCCTCTCGTACAGCCACAAAGATGAGATGAAAAGTCCTGTCCTTTTTACAAAAGAAGAAAAAGGAAAAGCCAGGACAGTCTTTTTTACCATTTACACCAAGTGATAACATATGGTTGAATTACTGACTTTTGACATACGGAAGGCATGCAAAACCAGGCCACGTTCAGAACACGAGCTATTCCCCTTCATTTCTTATCCCGGTTAAAAAAAAAATGAAACAAGAAGTTAATGATGCAGACATGGGTTTGCCAGACAGGTGCCCCAAATTAATTCACAGTGACGTTTAAATGCATACTATCCCTCTCACTTCCTCGACAAAGTTTCTTTAAGACTGCTGTTTCTCAGCCCTCAGTCGAGCTAAGATTTGCAACAATTCGATACGAATTGATGCGTTTTCCACGCTAAAGAATCAGGAGCTGGCCCAGCCATTTCTAAGACCACTGTCTTGATTTTCATGCCAAGGGAGCGGTGGTCATGCTGCAACCGGTGGCACCGTTCTTTGGCTGAGGGTGCCGCTTTCACAAATTATGTGTCACTGATGTAGAAGATTTCGTCAATAGAGAGGATGCCGCAAACAGCTTCTGATCCTCTATCTATCAAAAGCCGTTTCACACAGGAAATAAAGGAAACACCGCCCTGCAAGCTGTTTGTTTCGGAACGAAACTGTTTGTTCTTCCAGAGTGAGAGAGACCTTAGTCCTCGAGTCGCGCTCAAAGAAAAGAACTGACGATGCTCGGAAGTTGTTGTGACCCTGGGATAAATAAACAGCTTTTAAAGCTCCGCACCGACTGCACGAACAGTAGAAATGAACTCTGCTCATGTTGTATTGATATTTCTTCACAGCCTTCCACATAAACACACACGCATGTGTCTACAGGAGCGACGCTTATCTTTCATTAAAGATGAGGGAAAAGTTGTTTGTCCCATCCTGCTCCGGTTGTTCGGGACGAAACAATTCACAAAAGGATCGCTCTAAGTTCTACGTGCATTTATGACTTTTTTTTTGTTGATAAAATACAGAAAAGGAAAGGGGGGGGGGGGGGGGGGGGGGTCGCAGGAAGATGGGCTAGAAGCAAGCGTTTTCAGAAAGCATGGTGAATTCATGAACACACACACACACACACACACACACACACACACACACACACGACACGCACGCACGCACGCACGCACGCACGCTCACACACACACACACACACACACACACACACACACAGAGTCGCACACACACACACACACACACACACACACACACACACACACACACACACACACACACACACACACACACACACTCCATTCCTCTAAGCCCCTACCCATCCGATTTTTCTCTCCTTCCCATCCTTTTGTTACTTTGTATACACCGTCAGGCAAATGCTCTGTTCGCTGTGGTTATCGGCATAATGGGTTGTGTTTGTTCCCTTCTCTCTGTCGACCTGTTTGTTGTTGTTGTTGTTGTTGTTTTCTTTGTTTGTTTGTTTATTTGTTCGTTTTTTCCCTTTCCTGTTCATGTCATGACTTTGGTAACGGCATACGTAAGACGGGGTTAAGAAAGAAAGTTCAAACTGGCGATGACGTTGCATACGTTCACCGGAAACAAACACTATCAGTTACAAAAGTCGAAAACAACAAGCATGAAGCATTTGTACCGGTTGTTGATGACACGTTCGAATATGTGATAGTTGGCGTTTGCTCAGAATCTCAATGGTAAAATGTTTGACACTGGATGATTTTAAAACGAGACAGAAAATTTCTGTGTGCTCGCCTACGATTCAGCCTGGACTCAAAACTTTCTCTCTCTCTCTCTCTCTCTCTCTCTCTCTCTCTCTCTCTCTCTCTCTCTCTCTGCTCTCTCTCTTGTGTGTGTGTGTGTGTGTGTGTGTGTGTGTGTGTGTGTGTGTGTGTGTGTCTGTGTCTGTGTGTGTGTCTGTGTGTGTCTGTGTGTGCGCGCGCGCCGGGTGAATCGTGTGCTGAACGTTGTGCTGACTGGAGGTAAAGACGTTGGTAGGGCTTCAATCTGCTTTCCTTCCTTCTTCATGTACTTTGTGTGATAACCGATTCACGCTGATCCTTCAGTTTATGGGTGTTGTACTCCCCCCCCCCCCTCTCTCCCCCCCCTCCCAGGTGAATCGAGTGGTGAGCACGGTGCTGATTCTGGTGCTGGGGATGGTGGTGGGCTTTGTGGCGCCGGCCACCCTCTTCCACTACATCGAGGACTGGCACTTCCTGGAGGCGCTCTACTTCTGCTTCACCACCCTCTCCACCATCGGCTTCGGCGACTACATCATAGGTCAGCCCCTGATGCTCTCCCCTTCTCATGTCCTCCTACCCTCCACCATGCTCCCCTCCGCACAACCTCCGTCTGTCTGTCTGTCTCTGTGTCCCTCTCCCTCTCTTGCTGTTCCTTTCTCTCTCTCCATGTCTTTCTCTGTCCCCTCCTCTCTCTCTCTCCCTCTCTTTCTCTCTGTCCCTCCCTCTCTCTCTTCCTCCCCCCTCTCTCTTTTTCTCTGTCCCTCTCCCTCTCTCGCTGTCCCTCTCCCTCTCTCTCTACGTCTCTCTGTCCCTCTCTCTCTCTCTCTCTCTCTCTCTCTCCTCTCTCTCTCTCTCTCTGTCCCTCTCTTTCTCTCTGTCCCTTCCTCTCTCTCTCTCTCTCCCTCCTCCCTCTCTCTCTGTTTCTTTCTCTCTGTCCCTCTTCCTCTCTCGCGGTCCCTTTCTCTCTCTCCGTTTCTCTCTCTCTCCTTCTCTGTCCCTCCCTCTCCTTCTCTTTCTATTCTCCCTCCCTCTCTCTCCCCCTCTCTCTCTGTCCCTCTCTCGCTGTCCCTTTCTCTCTCTCACTCTCCCCCCTCTCTCTCTGTCCCTCTCTCGCTCTCTCCCTCTCTCTCTCACTCTCTCTACCCCCTCTCTCCCTCCCCCTCCCTCTCTTTCTCTCTGTCCCTCCCCCTCTCTCTCTCTCCCTCCTCCCTCTCTCAGTTTCTTTCTCTCTGTCCCTCTCCCTTTCTCGCGGTCCCTTTCTCTCTCTCCGTCTCTCTCTCTCCCTCTCTGTCCTTCCCTCTCCCTCTCTTTCTATCTCTCCCTCCCTCTCTCTCCCCCTCTCTCTCTGTCCCTCTCTCGCTGTCCCTTTCTCTCTCTCACTCTCCCCCCTCTCTCTCTGTCCCTCTCTCGCTGTCCCTTTCTCTCTCTCACTCTCTCTCTCTCTCACTCTCTCTACCCTCTCTCTCCGTACCTACTGCAGATCTTCTCGTTCTGCCGTCCTGAACGAACAAGCCACTGGGCTCCTGCAGGTATCCACGAGAGGAAGATCTCGGAAGGAGCCCTGCACGAGACCTACGAGGTGGTGGCCTACGTGTGGATCCTCTTCGGCCTGGCCTACCTGTCCCTGGCCATCAAGTACATCAGCGACCTCCTGCTCTCCAAGGCCAAGGAGGTGGAGCAGAAGACTGTGAAGAAGTTGGAGGTTGGTATCATGGTAACCTTAACGGTGGTGGTGATACTAGTATCAGCTGTGCCAGCGGTAGCAAAGCGGTACCAGTTTCATTTCAGGTGTCTTGTAATAGGAGAGAGAGAGAGAGAGAGAGAGAGAGAGAGAGAGAGAGAGAGAGAGAGAGAGAGAGAGAGAGAGAGAGTCTGTCTGTCTGTCTGTCGGTATGGGTGTCTCGTGTGTATGTATATATGCTCTTGTGCATGTGTGTGCATCATTCAGTTTTAACCCTCCAAAGGCTTTTTTTTTTTTTTTAATTTGGGAGATGACTGTACCCAAATCCCAAAGTGTCGCAAGCTTTGAGATACATACTACTTGGGGAAAAGGCCATATCTAGGAAAGTTGTATGAAGCATGGGTTTCGCTTTAGGTTTATTTCATTTTTATTTTATCTGTCATTTTGTGTGCTGTTTTTTAAACACTCTGTCGTGACAACCGTACCTGTTGTTCTCTTTGTCCGTCAAAACAACAAAATATAACTGCAACGTGCTTATTAATGTGGTGCATAAGAACAATACTGTAGTTAAGAGTATTGCTGTGGTTAATATTGTTGTAAATAATACGACTGTTGTTTAGAATACTGTGGAATTATTTGCAGTAAGGTATGGACAGTTAGCGCAGTGAACAACACATTCCATTAGGTTCATTATGGTTTACGTCTTATACAGCGCGAGGATCTTTTATGACTTCTCACTCGACCTTCACTGTTTGACCTGCGTGCTAGTCTTTCGGACGAGCCAATAACCCAGATCTCACGTGCAGCATGCAAGGAGCGCACGTAAAAAAAAAAAGGAAAATTAACAATGGAGTTGTTCTCAGGAAACTTCTGTTTGAAAAATCCCCTTTGACAAAGAGAGAGAGAGAGGAGAGAGAGGAGAGAGAGAGAGAGAGAGAGAGAGAGAGAGAGAGAGAGAGAGAGAGAGAGATGCAAAACAAAATAATTGTCCTTGACTCAGCAACATAAAGTTGTCCTTGGGAAATTTCTAAATAAAAAAGCCACCCTGATAAGGAAAGTAAACACATGCGAAACGGAAAATAGTTACCTTTGGAATTAAAAAAAATTCACGTCGATGGGAAAAGAAAAAAAATGCACAATAGAAGTTCCTTGTCACTGGGAGATTTCTACTAATACAATCCACTTTAACAGGAAAGGGAAAAAACATGCAAAACAGAAAAGGAAAGAAAGAATGAATTGTACGCTTTGCAGACGACACATAGTTTTCACTGAAAGGGGATATGAAATGTTAACAAACGTGTGTGAAAACACAAAAACAATTAAAGGGCGTTTCAGGTTCCTAACTATAGTTTGAAAAAGGAAAACTGCGAGTTATGGTGGACGCAAGAAAGCACTCAAGCGTTGTAATCTTCTCTGAAAGACATATAAAACCGAACCCTAAAAGAAATACTAGACTGGTTTATAGATAATCTATCTGAACGAATAGAATTGAATCTAATAGATAAATAATACACGAAGGTGGAAAAAAACGTTTAGAACGTAGTCAAATGATTGTGTATTCATCTAGGGAAAGTTGCGATACTAACATTTTTTTCTACAAAATCTTATTTGTGGATTTGAAATAGTGATTAACTATGTGTTCGGAATCTGTATGGGACAAAACACCACCACCACACAACCACCACCACCTCCACCAACAGCAACAACACATGGAATTAGGCAAAAGAGTAGTGTTTATGACATTGAATATGGAGGCACCAGATATACTGACATTGATGTATTTACAGAAGCATCAGATTTATCCTGGTCCGAACATTCATGCGAGGAAACAAAAAATAGAAGACGGAATAACTCTATGCCCGAAAATGAGCGGTCTAAAACAGTTTTGCTCCAGGAAATACTTGCCTTGCAAATGTAATCAGTTTTAGAAGGTTGTATTTAAGGTTATGCCAAACTCGATACTTAAACAGACTTAAGAGATAAAGAAATTTCTGCTGAACATACATTTTACAATGACAAAGTAACAGTTCATAGTACATTTTAATTTGAAAACACGGATAGGACAAGATGTATATATTGTGTTGAAGATTCTGGTGAAAATATTCATTTAATTTTGTAAGAGATGAAACTTGTGCAACAAACATGAAAATATAAATGATTCAACCCTATCAATAAGGCTGTATCCATGCTTAAAAAAAAAAAAAAAAAAAAAAACTACGTAAGAAAACAGTATATAAGATTTCACAACAATTCGCTTGACCCTTCCAACTTTCTCTCATTTTTTCTCTCCCATACTAAATACCTCGCTGCATCTTAATAATAAGTTGTTTCTTTAGCGTATTTGCGTTCATGTATATTCTATGTAAAATGATCCATCTTCATAACGATTTGGGTGTATTTGCTGTGCTTGTTGCATGCGGTTCTCTTGCTTTTCTGTGTGTAGTGATTTTGGTGGGAAATGGGAAATGCACCCTTAATAGCAACAACAACAACGAAAAAATCAGGAGAGAAGAGAGAGAGAGAGAGAGAGAAGAGAGAGAGAGAGAGAGAGAGAGAGAGAGAGAGAGAGAGAGAGAGAGAGGCGGGAACAGGGGCGTATATGAAAGGGGAGAGTGGGTAGATATTATGAATGTGCCGCATATCATCCACAGGAAAAGTAGCGCAAATTTCACACACACACACACACACACACACACACACACACACACACACACACACACACACACACACACACACACACACACACAAATTGATTGGATGAGACACGAAGTTACAATGTACAAGATAATACAATACACCCCAGTCGAATTTTGAACCACACTGGGCACAGCAGAACCAAAGTGAGCATGGGCCTACCAGCTGTAGAGGAGCCAGTTGGTAGTTAGCTTCATCTTTAAACTGAGTACAGAGCGAGCAGGGGGGTGGAGGGGTAGGGTGGAAAGGGGGAAGATGTAGCTGAGCATAGGAGATGACTGGAGAAGGCTGGATGAGGAGAGGGGTAAGGGTGAGACACACGTAGATTGAAATAGGGCATTGTTCCAAAACATTCTTATGAATGGTTTGTGTTGCAATTCAAAGAAACCATTTGAACAACCTACGTCGTTCAATGTATAAAGGTTAATGCTAAAATATACACACACACAAAAAAAAATCAGGGTCATCTCTATTTTTGTTGTAAACACACACACACACACACACACACACACACACACACACACACACACACACACACACACACACACACACACACACTCACTCACTCACTCACTCACTCCTGTCCACCTTTATCCCTTTCTCCATGTCACCTACACCCTTCCCTCTTCCACATTTAATGCTAGCACCCATACTCCGTTAACACAGACACACTTCCCCCTCACCGTCTCCTTCCTCTTATACTTCCCCTACACCCTCCCTCCCTCCTCTACACTCACTGCCCAGAAGCAACTTCACCAGACCCGTATCCATCTTTTTGTCCTTTTCAACACACACTCTCCATATTTTCAGGACATGTCACATGTATTTGACTCACAATCAACTTCTCTGTTTGGTGCGGGGGGAAAAGGGCACCCGGCTTTTCAACAGAGTCAGCAATGATTCCAGAGACGATACGGACACGTCGGAACCCAAGTCGCCGTCATCATCACCAGACTCGTCTACCACCTCCACCTCCTCCTCCTCCTCCTCCTCTTCCTCCTCCCGAACCCTATCCACAGAATCCCAGGAATCCCCTCCACCCACCTACTCCGTGCGTGCGACTTTTTTTTTTCAGGGGGTTCTTGTGTTGGGTAGAGTGCATGAAGTGTTGGACTGACCCCTTGATTGCTGTTGAACAGTCATACATTATGAGTTAATAAGAACAGTATCCTCACCTTTCGCTAGTTCCGATGAGCAATTTAAAGGCATTCACCATGTCCTGCTGTTCTGACTGGCTGGCTATCTCCACCCTGTCCATGGACTGGTTGGTTGTTTGCCACACTTCGCGGCTGTGGAATGAAATTGCTAAGTTTGAACCACACACACGGTGGTTCGCATGGCATGCAAAGGCTACGTTCAGGCAGTGGGCCGACCTCTCTGAACAGCTGACATAACAAGCTAGCATTCGTGGTTACCCGAGAGGGCGGCTCAGCCAGCTGAACAGTTCTCTCGTGCCACGAGCCCGGAAGTGGTCAGTGACCTGCGTGATAGAACAGGACTTCGACAAAGACGAATAGTGTAAGAGCGAGATGAAATACTCATCCTCTCTCTTCTCGGTCAATGCGACGAGTGTCTTCGTCAGTGAAAGACAAATCATTGTTATGGACGAGTGCGGACAGATCGGGTCACCGAGTATCGGTGTCCTTTTCAATGCGGAACGGAATAAGTTTACTTGAATGATAATTAACACCGTTGAAGTTAACACTGTATTCAGTATACTCCAGCAATCAAGGGGTTAAGACGTAGAACAAAGCAGGTGCATCTTTTATTGACAAGACTGCCATTTTTCGGGACCTAAATATCCAGTTTATGATATGGAGAGGCGTACGTGGTTTTTTCCTCCTCAAAATTTGTTTGAGAATCTTGCCACTTAAACTTGCTTGAAAAAAAAGACTAGCGTACTAACCTTCCCAATTCATGTCTAATAATTTCATGTTTTCGTGGCATTGTTTATTCATAAACAATTTCAACAGCTCAGTCATTCATTCATTTGAATCTTGTATCAGTAGAAAGAAACTCGTGGAGAGCGTGGCAGCAGAGACGCTCTCCACGAGTTTCTTTCTACTGATACAAGATTCAAATCTTGTATCAGATTTTATTGCAGGGCTAGAACAGTTTTTAAATGGTAGGTCTACGCATGAAATTAGTAACGCAGCTGTGCTTTCACGTGTAACTGTCATTCGGTCTCATCTTTATTCGGTTGGAAAAAGAACGGAATGGCAATGGTCAATGAAATTCTGCACCTGCGTTGCTGCATTAGTTTTCAGCGATGTATTGATGTTCTGTGAAATATATACGCGTGTTTCCTGTGTTGCTTGTCGTTCATTTCATCTTGTTTAAAGCAAGATTTGGCTGCATGGTGTTTCGTGTAAATCTAACTTTGTTTGCTTAATTCTGTGAATCTATGTTGTTTAATGCTTTCTTGAAATAGCGTGTGCTTTCTGTAAATCAGCAAAGTGTGTGTGTGTGTGTGTGTGTGTGTGTGTGTGTGTGTGGGGTGTGTGTGTGTGTGTGTGTGTGTGTGTGCGGCGCGCGCGCGCGCGTAATGAGCTTGTCTGTTTCGTTCGTTTCTCATTTCCATGAAAGTATTTTGCTTCTGAGAAAAAAAACAGTTACCTGACTTTGTGCTACTTGTGTTTTTAATTTTGGTTTTGGGACGCACATGCCCAGAAGCGCACTCTTGCGCGCAAAGTTACTTGGGCACACACACACACACACACACACACACACACACACACACACACACACACACACACACACACACACACACACTCAGAGAGAGAGAGAGAGGGATTTTTTTCAGTCCCGACCAGCTCCAACTCAGTGTTGAGTTTGCCATGGGTGTAGCTGGGACCCACACAGACGAATTTCAACCATTTGGAGCATGTGTCTCTTATAGACTGTTGTTCAAATTTCCTGACCAACACTACAGGTATCTGCGTCTTTCAGGCCTGCTTGAGGCCGGGGTATATTCTGAAAGTAAGCGTAGAGTACAGCCCTGTCATACACTCTCAGACCCCGGAATGGAACTCCCCGGGCATCGTCTCCATCATCCCCATCCTCATCGGTCAGCATGAAAAGAAAGAAAGTCTAAAATTCTGTGGCCCTCTCATCATGGTGATCTCAGATTTAATTTCAATCTCCATGTCTGTGCCTTGGTAGTATGTCCGTGTCGAGATCGCCAGTGTTGGCGAGTTCATGGGAACTGTCGCTGGACGGATGTGGTGGATGTGCCCGCCGGATTGGGACACTCACGCTCCGCTGCTAAGAATTCTTGTCGTCAGTAAGAGGTTAAGTAGGTGGTATCTTGCGTATGTTGAACCAGAACAGACACCATTGAACACTATCGAAGTGACTGAACTGCGTTACAGTGTCTCCTCTGGTGGGTTGCCTCAAACGTTGATATTGACTGCTCCCTAGCCCTGTGAATTGCCGGTGCCGGTGCTGCATTTGCCTTTTGCCTGGGATTGTCTAGAATGCTTGTTGTTGAAAGAAACTGACTAGATACAAACGAAGGTGTAAAATGTGCTTGAGGTATGATAGTCTCCCCTATTCCACATGATGTATGATGTCTCCCCAATTTAACATGACGTAAGATAGTCTCCCCAATTCCACATGACGTAAGATAGTCTCCTTAATTTCACATGACGTAAGACAGTCTCTTTAATTCCATATGGCGTCAGATGGTCTCTTTAATTCCACATGACGTAAGACAGTTTCCCTAACTCCACATGACGTAAGATAGTTTCCTTCATTCCACAGAGATGTGATCACACTTCAAGAGGAATTGCCTTTATCCCCACCGAAGCCTCCTCGTCGGTTCATTACAAAAGTATATGGTGTTGATCTGTATACTTAGTAATTACCACAAGATCGGGTGAAAAAGGAAATAGGACCGATTGATGTGACTCGCATCCAGCAGCCAACTAGTTCGAGCACTTTTAATGTTGGATTCAACAGAAATAAAGCTGGCCTTATCCTTTATCCGCAACAACAATCCATCAAAGTGAGCAGTTACACCCTCTTTAATGGATTGTTTGGCTCGATAGGAAACGATTCATTTTGTCAAACACTTGCTATATCTCATCAAGCTGCCAAAATAAGGCCAATCCCGATAGTAGACCTTTACTAGACTGAGAGACAGATAAAAAGGAACTTTGATGAAAACAAAACTGATGTAAAACTAACCGAGTCCGTAACAGTGTCAGAGACCTCAGAACACGATAGTCAACATGGCACCGCTCGCCACCGCTCGGAAGATCTGTGTCGAACAGCGATTTTAATGAAGGAAAGCTTCGATTTCCTTCGACAGTGGCGGAAAACGCACAGATTACCATCATAAATCCATTTGCAGGAATACATCAAAGCTACTGATCGAAGATGGGAGAGCCATATATCCGTGTTGCTTCCAACATGAGGAAAATTTGCTGCCCTCGTATTGCTTTAAGAGAATTGGCATCGATCTTTTGCTGGAAAGTTAATGTCATGCGTCCACCGATCAAAATCCATATAATAAATTATAAATAAGTAAATTGAAACCATCGTGGTCAAGTGTTGATCGAGAACATTATGAGCCATGAACTTGTTGTTGCTCTTCTAGTTGTATGTGTATAGCGTTGTTACTGTGAAAATCGTGAATACACTTCTGTCGAATCTGAACGTTGACCTTCTACTACACTGACCTGTCGTTGTTTGGTGGTGTATGGTGCAGGTGACCAACGGAACGCTACATGCGTCAGGGGACAGTGTCAGCACTGACCAGACTGACAGCACGGTGTGCACGGACAGCGCGGGGTCAGGGGTGGAGCTGCTCAGCGTCAACCACATCTGACCCAAGACAGAACGCGGCCTGGGACTGAGCTACTCAGCGTCAACCATATCTGATCATGGACAGTGCAGACTCTGGTGTTGGATTGCTCAGCGTCAACCGTGCCTGACCATAGACATCGCGGACTCCGGTTTTGAGCAGCTCATTGTCAACGGTGTCTGACCATGGACATTACAGACACAGATATTGAGCCACTCAGTGTAAACAATATCTGACCATGGACATCACAGACAATGGTGCTGAGCTGCTCAGTGTCAACAATTCCTGACGATGGGAAGCACAAACAATGGTGCTGAGCTGCTCCCTGTCAGCTATGTCTGACATGAATATCACAGACCCTGGTGAGCTGAGCTGCTCGTTATCAACTGTGATTCACTCCACGTGGCACAAACTCGAATGCTGAATTGCTGAGTGTCAACCCTATCTGACTGCAGACAACGCAGACTCCCGGTCTGAGCTCCTAGGCGTCGATCATAACTGACCATGGACTGAAAGAACGTTTGTTAAACTGTTCAGTGTTAACCATATGTCTTTACACGCCTTGAGCTCTGGTGATAAGCTGCTCAGTGTCCATCTGTCTGGCCTTGGACCGCATGGACTCCAGGGTTGAGTGACTCAGTGTCAATGTCAACCTTATTTGACCAATCACACACACACACACACACACACACACACACACACACACACACACACACACAACACACAGAGTCTCATCCCTGTTGAGCTTTTCCCTCTAGCGAATTTTTATGATAGGTACGATCGAATGTTTGTCGAATAACTCGAATCTGAAATCGTCTGAAAGCGCAAATCCACACACCAAGAAGAACGAATGTTCAACAATCCTGCATTTTTTTTCTTTTTTGTTTTCATTTTTTTTTTTTTTAGGAACGTCCCTGTTTATGTGTATGTATTTTAAAGCGTATTTCACACATGGACATTTGAAATCGGGCGTCAGGGTTGGAGGGGGTTTTGTTTGTTTGTTTTAACCTTTAAAAAAAAAAAAAAGCTATTGACACTTTTGAGCGTCTCCGTTCACACAGAGAGCGTCAACCGACATGCAGAGGAAGCCGCTTCCCGAATCCTGTCGTGCTCAGTACGGCTGATGCGCGTGCATGAACATTACAGCACTGACGCACGTGTGAGAAAGGCCTTTAGTATTCCTCGTTTCTGACCTGCACATTCCATCCTACCAGGTGATGTCCACGACATGGGCTATGATACTAATAACAATAACGATGATGATAATGATGATGATGATGATGATGATGATGATGATGATGATGATGATGACGATGATGATGATGATGATAATCATACTACTACTGCTACTAATGTTGTCGCTGCTGCTACTGTTATTGTTCATTATAAATATTATCATTTCACTCTGACTGGCCCACGACACTTTTCCCAAAGGGAAGTCATTCTTGTAGTGGGATCAGGTCAGCAGTATGTTGTTTTATCCGGTTAGTCGGAACTACTGTTACCAGACAGAAATCCTTGTTGGAGAGGGATTAAACGAATAGTTTGGTGTCCATCCAGGCAGTCAGTCGGACGTTACTGTGCCCTGACCGAAGTCAGTAAAGTAGTCTGATGATAGGAAGTATCGTTCTTCTCTCTCTCTCTCTCTCTCTCTCTCTCTCTCTCTCTCTCTCTCTCTCTCCTCCCTCTCCTCCCCCCCTCCTTCTCTCTCCCACTTTCAACTTTCTCACACCGACCTCTTCACCCTCCATCAGCATTCCCCCCCCTTTCAATGCGCTCGCTTTGTTGAATTCGAGCTGTAGTGAAAGCAACAGGTGATGCGAGCGGAGGGCAAGGTCACACGAGAGTCGCACCACGGCATTTCGTGCCGAACTACGCCTGCAGCAAAGAGTTCCCTGTGATCCCGTCAGTCTGCTTCTTCTAGCACTCACTGCTCTGAATTGTGCGGACTTCTTTACAATGAGTTCTTCACTTCGGCACGGTGTGGAGTGACATAAGCCATATTGTGTGACACGTTCACAGGCGCACAGCCTCCACCACGCTACAGCCATAATAATAAATACACGTAACCTTTGAATCGACGATTGTTCAGCACTCATACTTGTACCTATAGGTGAATGCCAAGGCCTTTTACTTCCGGAAGGAAGATGTTGACAGAATTGGATGAATTACGTAGCCCTCCCTCCCCTCCCCCCACCTCCCCCCCCCCCCCCCCCCCCCCACTCACCGGCCCGTCTCCTCCTATTCATGACATCTCCCTCTCTCTCAGCCGTTCCTTCCGCCTGTCCCTCATGCAGCCACACATAGGTTCTGTATGTCCCAGCCCCGGCGCAGCAGTCCAGAAGAAACAAATATGAATTGTCATGAGGCAGCCCCCCCCCCCCCCCCTCCCAAACTTCCCGGAGGAGACACTGCACTGCTGCTGAGTCACTGTTGGTGGTGTTCAGTGGTGCCTGTTCTGAACAAACACGCGCAGGATTGGCTGCAGACCAAAAATTAATGCGCCAAAGCCTTGCTTAAGGAGTCGAGTATTCATAGACTGGCGCAATTAGATTGTTTTGAGAATTTCTATTGTGTCCAAAGTTGGTTCTCCTCATTTTCGTTCATACGGCCATCAAAGTACAAACCAGGTGGTTGCAAGCAGACAGATTAAAATCAAAGGAATGGGATTATTTGGGACGCTTGAAGCTGGCGCAAAGATAGGGTCACGGGTGAGCGCGAAGGTCTGAAATGAGTGCAAACTGATGGGAAGGTCAAATATTTGAAGATTGTTTGTAACTCCATCGGTCTCTCCAAACAATGGAAATAATTGGTGCCGAGTTGTTCTTTTGATCAAGTATCAGCTTATCATTAAATGCTGGCTAAAATATATGGTAAGCCTAAAACGCTTACACGGATTGTATAGTGTTTTAGTGCAAAATCCAAATAGTGGCGTGTGGCCATTCCATGTGTCCAGCTCCATTGTGTTGAAAATAAGCGTCCCTCTTTTCACTTGACAGTTTCGCATTTCTCTTCTCCTGTGCTCTTTGTTTACGCTCTGAACTGTCGTGATGCTGGTGTGTGTGTGTGTGTGTGTGTGTGTGTGTGTGTGTGTGTGTGTGTGTGTGTGTGTGTGTGTGGTGTGTGGTGAACGCGCGCGTGGTGTGTGTGTGTGCATGCGAAGGCGTGTGTCAGTGTGTGCATGTGTGCGAGTGCGTGTAGGCTCATGTATCAGCGCACGCAGCTCAAGCGAGGCGTGTGGTGTGTGTGTGTGTGTGTGGTGTGTGTGTGTGTGTGTGTGTGTGTGTGTGTGTGTCATTGTTGTTGTAATTGTTAGCATCGAAAATCGAAGCGATAACATGTATACGTTAAAACCTGAATTTAAGGACTTGACTCTCTCTCTGCTCCTCTCTCTCTGTCTCTGTCTCTGTCTCTCTCCTCTCTCTCTCTCTCTCCCCTCTCCTCTCGTACCATTATACATTACACAGTGTATATGGCTCCGGTGTTGGCAAACCATTGTAAACGTTCTACAATGCCGTTACTTAATACTTTTTTTGTGGTTTGCATGCTTTTTGTTAGTCTGCCTTCAAATAGCCTATGCATACAATGATGTTGAAACACGAACGACCTAAAAATACGTGTGTTCGAGAAGTGTTGCGAGCGAGGTAGTGGGGACGCAATTGTCATACGTGCAGATTATGGCCAAAAGGCGCACAGAATTTTTGTGTCCATTTCAGGAATGACGTTATTTTGACGTTACCATGCCACTGATGCTGAATGCCTTTACTGAGCACATCATCGTCACCCTGTGGGTTTTCCCGTTTGTTTGGAGCGATGAGAGAGAGAGATCGCACCCTGTTTCCGTTGTTGGACGATGAGAGAGAGAGAGAGAGAGAGAGAGAGAGAGAGAGAGAGAGAGAGAGAGAGTGTGTGTGTGTTGTGTGTGTGTGTGTGTGTGTGTGTGTGGTGTGTGTGCGTGTTGTTTTGCTTTTTTTCTGATTGATTCATCATGAACTGTAGAGATATTTATCATTTTAATCCTGATGAACAAGGTGGATGTCCATATGAATCAAGCTTGAGTGTCGCCGTTTCTTTTTACACTTACATTTCCGACATGAATTGAAATTGTTATACTTTGAGAGAGAGAGAGAGAGAGAGAGAGAGAGAGAGAGAGAGAGAGAGAGAGAGAGAGAGAGAGAGAACAATAATGATGACGATACAAACGATTTTTTTTTTGAGAGATGCTTTGACGATTTATTGCCTACAGCTAAACAGGCCATTAAGGCAAGGGGGGGTAACATACGACTTGATACATTGAAGTATTAGGGAAAATAAAGTATAAGGAAGATAATTAATGATTAAATTAACAAAATATCATGAAGTAATGGACTTATCAAATAGCTCGCATTGTTAGAAAGGTACAGATATTTATAACATTAACTAACTCACACGTGAACGATCAAACCCAGTCGGAAAACTTTTGTTTGTAACATCCTTTCCTACGCTACCATTCCCACCCGCTTAGTTCAAAATACTGTTCCCATTCCCTTCACTCGCCCTACGCGCTAAACATAACTAGTAAACACAAACTCAGATTCTTCCATTCCCCCTTTCTCCCAACCTCACCATCTAATCTGACAGTTCCCGACCGCCCTCCTCCCTCACTTCCCCGCTCCCCTTCACGTTGTCTCATATGCACTCACGCACACGTGCATGCACGCACGCATGTACGCACGCGCGCGCGCACACACAGACACACACACACACACACTGAGACTACATGGCCAACCACCTATTACAAAAGAACATACTAATACAGAATAAATAAAATTAGATTACAATACTATTGTCGTCACGTTCTGATTTCTTTCTTCTCGCATTGGTAGCTTCAGTCAAATATTTTAGCAAGGGCAGTAATGGTTGTATTATTATCTATTGACAAAAGATTTATTATGCCACCTACTGTAGGCTCGATATGAGTCATTTTGAAAAATAAATATTGTCGGCGAATGTCTGAAAAGAAGCAACATTGGAAAAGAACAGTGCACTTCATCTTCCTTATTGTGACCGCACATTGGGCAGTGAGCACTTCGTTCACTGGTCATAAACCAGTGTTTTGCAACACGTAGACCATGCACTCTTAATCTAAACTTCACAAGACCTTCTCTCGTCTTTTTATTCCTTATTAAAGACAGATACCTCTCCGCTTCAAAAGTGATTTTAAAGGAACGATGCCATTCATATTTATCATTATTTTCAATTTCAGAATGACAGTTTTGTTTGTAACATGAAACAAGTCTTCCCTTAAATTCTGATTTAAACCCCTTCTCGAAGCCAACACCCTGACACAACCATACTATCCCAAAGCCATTTTCTGTCAGAGTGTTCCTAACTTTTGATGCCCAGTTGTGTTTGCCTGCCTCTGATTGTATTAACAACACATCATAGGTTTGCCTACATATTCTATTAATTGGTAATCTTACCACTCGCAACCAGTATTAACACATTTTACTGCTGTTCGAACGAACAATGGATATCGTCCTGTTTCTCCGTAAATCATTTTGTTTGAAGAGTGTAATGGTACACCCAAGAATCGTTTAATGGCAAAAGTATGTACTTTTTCTATTAACCCTGTATCTTCCAACCCCCAAACTTCTGCTGCGTAAGTCAATATGGGCTCGATCTGGGTATCAAAAAGCTTCCAGAATAGAAACGGATCAATTGCATGTAGTTTCCATAGTGATTTTTGAATTTCAGTAACGCCCATCTTACCTTTTCTGCTCATGTCTGGAAGGGCAGCACTCATACTTAATTTTGTTGTAAATATTAAGCCTAAGTATTTGTATGTGTTTGTTGTTTTAATTTCTTCATTTCCATCTTTCTCTTATTCCACGATAATCACCTTTACGGAAAACCATAACATTAGTCTTATCTAGATTTACTTCTAGGCATAATCTGTCCGCTTTTTTTTTCAGATTGCTCAGCTGATTCTGTAAACATACGACAGTATCTGATAGCAAAATCACATCATCTGTAAAGATCAAAAGAACTACCTCTGCAGATCGTGCTACCATCTGGACTCCATGCTTCCCTTCCCTGATTAATTCTACGGCTAATTCACTGATAATAAACGAAAGCATAATTGAGCTAAGTACACATCCTTGTTTTACTCCTCTCGGACAATAAAAAAAATCAGAACATGAATGCTTATCTCTGACACATGCAATGACTGAATCGTAGACTCCTCGAAATGCTTTATACAATTTTTCATCATTCCCACTTCTCCTTAACACATGCCATAAGACATTTCTGTCAACAGAATCAAATGCCTTTCTGAAAAAGACGAAAGCTACATACAGCTTAGAATTTTTTTGCCAAATATTTTTCAACAACGGAGTATAAAGTGAAAATATGATCGATCGTACTACATCCTGCTCTAAACCCATCTTGTTCCTCTGCTAATTTTCCTTCAACTTTCGCCCATCGTGCGAGTCGCTTGTTCAGAATAAATGTGTACACTTTGCTCACGATACTTGTTAATGCTACAACCACGGTAATTATCGGGTAGATTAGCATCCCCTTTCTTGTAAATTGGAATAATAATGGAGTTACACCATTCTTTTGGGAAAATGCCCTGTTCAAGTATCTTTTTGAAAAGCTCTACGAGAAATTCAATTACTATTTCGTTGGCATGTTTAAGCATTTCCCCAAGTATAATATCATTACCAGAAGTTTTACAAGCTTTAAGTTTATTAATACTAGATACAACTTCCTCTTCAGAAATAGGATCGTTAAAAAGAGGCTCATCTGATTCGTGCATTGGTTCTTCGGCTCAGATTTCCTCTTGAGCCAGCCCAGGTGTCATCATGTTAAATATCCTGTGGAAATGTTCACACCACTGATCCATAGCGATATCATTGTGCTATTACGTTTTTTCTGTGCACAGTTCTAATTATTTTCCAGAATACCTTAGGGTCGTTGGTTGACTGTTTAAATTTAATTATCCTTTCATCGTCAAATTCTTTTATCTTGGTAAACAGGAGTTCTTTCTATTGTCTCTTTTCATTCACATACGTATCTCTATGCTGTGCATTATTCTTTTTTGATTTTTGGAATAGTGTTAGGTTTCATCTGACGATTCGTTTCTTTTGAGCGCATTGTTTGTCATACCATTCATTTGTGCTTTTTTTTCTTATTGCCCACATATCGAGTCATGGAGGCAGCAGCGCCATACAAAGCTTTGACAAATATATCTATGGAAGTGCAGATGTCAATTGAAAGGGTTCGAGCAGCTACTTGGATATGGCAATTAAACACATGCAAATTCAATTCATGTCTGTACTTTTGCAAATAATCTTCAGACCACACAATACAATTCTCATTCTCTACGACTCTAAACTTGTCTATACAATCAAGACCAGATTTCCAACTAGACTCGACTGGCAAATGCCAAGAATCGACACGGTCTCCAATATGTAAATGACAGTTACTTGAGAACAGCCCTTTAGTGATTAAAAAAATAATCAGTCACACAATTACCATGTGGTGAAATATATGTAAACTGACCATCAAAATCGCCAGCACATGCACCGTTCATAACAATACAATCCAACATGAAACACAGATTCAACAAAAACTCACCAAAGTTATTGATAAATGTATCTTTTGACTGCCGGTTAAGATTATCGACATCATTATCATCGACATCATCAACGGGGAAATAAGTCAGTGCTCCATTCCAGTTAGGTTGCTTCCATCCTGTCCTTGCATTTACATCCCCACAGATCACAAGATGAAATTCTCCATCATTTACAATGTTGAAAGTTGATTCTTCAAGTAAAACAATTCTATCTTTTTGTATTTTATTGCTATACAAAGGACTGTTCTCCGGAGCAACGTATATTGCAATAATCAGCACATCCTTATCGATCTGAAAAACACACTTATCTAATTTCACAACCACAGTATTATCACAATCAATCTTCATATGTGTTATGTAGCGTTGGTAGCATTTGCGGACTAAAAACAGTAACCCACCAGAATTTCTTCCTTGTTTTGATAACTTTTTTCAGGTGCATGATATTTCGCAAAGTTATTAAAAATTCCGAAATAGTCAAAAGTGTTATCCACAAAAGTTTCTGTCAAGCAAACGAAATCAAATAGTAACTAATTTTTTTCTTTGTTTGAGGAGAGAGAGAGAGAGAGAGAGAGAGAGAGAGAGAGAGAGAGAGAGAGAGAGAGAGAGAGAGAGAGAGAGAGAGAGAATAACAATGACGACTTAAAGAGGAGTAAGGGAACGGTGGAAAGAGAGTCATGTTCTTTACAGCCTAGCCGACTGCGGAAATAATAGGACCAGGACCATGACAATGACGATGTTTATTCGAGGGGGGGGGGGTGTAGAGGGATGGGGGAAGGGAAGAGAGAGAGAGAGAGAGAGAGAGAGAGAGAGAGAGAGAGAGAGAGAATGTTACTTCATGATCAATTTGAACTTTATGTGATTCATCCTTTCTTCATCACGGTTTCACATTGTCATATGCATCACTACACAGTGAACACAATGAACACAGTGAAGTACATAGACACTCGACACCTCACTCAATCACTTACATTTTCTTTCGATTCACATCCATGCGCACAGTGCACGTGAAAAATAAAGCTTAAAATTTCATGCAGGGTTTTGTTATGATTCGCTTCTTTGCTTGCTTGACACTTTCAAACAATCTTGTGTTGTTTTACTCGAGTGAATTTTATATCTGCAATAAAGACATTTTTGTCAGGCTGGTCTGCTTTTTTTAAATATTTTGTCTGCATCTTGATTTGATGTGCAAAATGCATGTGGAGTCCAACATTCGATACTTATACTTCTTCTTTTTCTTCTTCCTTTTCTTTGCGGTTGAGTACATTTCTTTTGCCCTGTGTTTCGTGAACGGAGTTAAGAGTGGTATTTCGAATGACTGCAAACATGTACAATTTGCTTTTCTCTCTCCCCCCCCCCCCCCCCCTCTCCCAACTCTCCTCTTCATACAAATTCGCGATCTTCCACGTTAGCTCATTTCGCAGCCAGCTATGACAGATTAAGTCTCATATCTATTTGACACGTCTTCGAAAAGGTCCCGTAGACAAGTTTTAAATCTGAAAAAAGGAGAAAAAAAAAAAAGAGAAAAAAATGCACTTGTTTGGAGATTTTCTAGTTATTACTGCAGTTACTTTTTTTTTTTTCATTCATCTATTTCTTTATTTATCTTATTTATGTATATGTTCATTTATTTACTTTTAGTTAGTTAACTAGTTAGTGAGTTAGTTACAACAACCGGGTTTAGTTTTCTCCTCGACGTCATTTGGCGCCGCACGACCAGTGGAAACACCGAAGTGGAAGAATGTTCCCGTCCATGAAGCCAACATTCGTTATCTTGACTGACTGAGGCGTGATCTGCCTGCACGCTGCACTTTGCAAGAGTGCAAATCCCCCCCCCCCCCCCCCCCCCTCTAAGTTCCTGTACTGTGCCCTTCTACCCTCCTTCCACTTTTCCATCCAATTATGATTGCGATTTCGTTTCTTACTCCCTGGCCCCTCCATCACGCGACATGTCGGCGAAGTTATCCGAGAACTCCATATAGTGACAACACAAACAAAACTATGGCAAATCGCGTTTTTGTTTTTGTTCTGGATAGATATGTGTGTGTGTGTGTGTGTGTGTGTGTGTGTGTGTGTGTGTGTGTGTGTGTGTGTGTGTGTGTGTGTGTGTGTGTACTTATCGAATTTGTTTCGATACAACTGAAACCATAAGTGTCTATATAAACGAAATCATAATCAAACCATCTTTGGTCTGAAGAGAAAGCCGCGTCTGCGAAACCAAAATAAACACCTGGGGGTAGTGCGAGTCATAGTGCTATCCAGCATGTAAGCTCTTGTGCCCTTTGACCTGTGCCGAGGAAAGAAAAGCCAGTAATCGCTCGTGCAAGATAACAAATCCCGCGACTTCCATCGATGGGAGGTAGTGAAAGCTATCGTCGTCAAGATATTGTGCAATTTGATAAGTTCAGCAACGCTTGTGAAAGCACGAACGCACACACACACACACACACACACACACACACACACCACACACACACACACACACACACACACACACACACACCCACCCGAGAATGAGTGGTCCAGTTTGTTTGTCTATTTGTAAAGATGTCTGCGTTCCTGGTCAGCAAGATGCTGTAAAGGAATGGGGCTGATAGTGAAAGGTTGGAGACCCGGACTGAGAGAGAGAGAGAGAGAGAGAGAGAGAGAGAGAGAGAGAGAGAGAGAGAAGACAGACAGACAGACAGACAGAGACAGAGAGAGACAGAGAGAGACAGAGAGAGAGAGAGACAGAGAGAGAGAGAGAGACAGAGAGAGGAGAGAGAGAGAGAGAGAGAGAGAGAGAGAGAGAGAGAGAACATGATAAAAGTAAATCAAATCTTTGAAACAAACAAACAACAACAAAAAAAAAACATCAACAACAACAACAGCAGCAGCAACAGCAGTAGGCCAAAGAGTTGGGGAGGAAAGGAAGAGGGGTGGATGGTGGGTGAGAGGCGCTGGCTATTCAGGTCGTAAGGTCAGTCAGTGCGGAGGGCAAGGGGAACGCAAGGGTGGGAAGGGAGCGGAGGAGGAGGTGGGTGTCGAACTCTATAACGTTAGTTTGACCTTTTCGCACTGGCGCCAGCCCACTGTGTGTGTGTGTGTGTGTGTGTGTGTGTGTGTGTGTGTGTGTGCGCGCGCACACACACACACACACACACACACACACACACACACAACACACACATATTGATTCCATCCCCAAACTTAGCTTATCGACATTTCAAATTCAGAAAGAATAAGGAGTTTAGATATGCCGTTTTGACAGTAAACCCCATTAAACCCTCACCCCCACCCCCGCCGCCACCCAGCGTTTTAAAAAAGAAAGCAAGTTTTTCTGAAATCTACTTATGAAATGTTGATTTTTATTCCCGTAAAGAAACTTTGTAGAGTTAAGGTCCAGACTTTTGTTGTTGTTGTTGTTGTTAATGTCTAGACTTTTTTTTTTTTTAATGTTTCCGACATTGAAATATATTGGAATGTATGGGAAAGGAAGCTGGGTTTTTAAAAACAGCAGATTGAGGGGGGGGGGGGGGGGGGGGAGCACACTTTCCGGCTGTTTTGGTTGGTAAATCCACTTTATAGGTAAGTACACACACACACACACACACACACACACACACACACACACACACACACACACACACACACACATACACACACACACACACACATGCACCTACACTTACTCACACACACAGGGTGCAGAACGGAAAATGACCAACACAAGAGAAATAAGGGAACTGACTCACCGACTTAGATAAGAATTCTACATTTTCACCGGCCTCCCTTCACGATTCACTACAAGTTTCTGTCAACACGGCACTGGTCGGAGGGACTGTTGTTAGCAATCAGCCTACACTTTGACTTTGTTTCAGGTCAAAGTGATACGGACGTCAACACAACGATTTGAGCACTGTAACAAAATACAGTCGAAGCCGCTTATAACGAAGTCGGATATAACGAATGCCGGATATAACGAAGCAAAAAGGTTGGCCCCAGCAAAAATCCTTATTCATATGACCAAGAATACGTCAGATGTAACGAGGGTGGATGTATCTAAATGCCAATCATAACGAAATGGTTTTGGGGTCCCCAGCGGGCGATCACGCCGGTTATAACGAATCAGCTGCTTGTAGCGAATCATATGTTCGGCCCTGTGAAGAGTTTAAGCCGGATATAATGAAACATTTTCATCACTATAATGGTGATGAGACAGGTGGTGCTGGTGCACTGCCAGCTCCGGGTTGTGAATGCTGGAACTCTCGTTCTCACCAAGACTGATTGAAAGTCCAAAACGTTGACAGGCCCTTGCAAAACGATCTCAGCAAAGAGGAACCCATTCAGAAGCGCATCAAATAGATTAGTCTTGGCCTGAAGTCGTCGAAGGTTTAAGAGTGTGCCATCTGAACGAAACTGGATGTATACCCCCTCGTCACAGTACCGGAATGCATCAATCAGCATTGCAGCAAACAGAATGAAAAAGAGGGTGGGAGCTAAAACGTATCCCTGCTTCACTCCGTTTTTCACTGGGAATGGGTCCGAGGAATCTCCATTTTCTTGCACCCTCGCCTGCATGCCATCATGGAATGAAACGACCAGCGAGATTAGATTTCCAGACAACCAAACTTGTGAAGGACCTTCCAAAATCCAGTCCGATTAACGGTGTCGAAGGCCTTGATGAGATCAACAGACACCATGTGGAGCTCCTGGTTCTGCTCACGACACTACTTCTGTAGCTGGCGAACAGCAAACACCATGTCGGTTGTGCTCCTGCCTGGACGAAACACGAGCTGTGATTCAGGAATGAGGGAGTCTGCTATGTGGGTGATGAGTCTGTTCAAGATGACCCTGGCAAGAATCTTTCCTGCGATGCACAAGAGGGAAATCCCACGATTGATTGTCACTGGACGCATTATCACCCTTCCTCTTGTAGTGTGTAAAATAGAGGCGTCTCTGAGGTCTTCGGGCTCTTCTCCGTTCGCCCATATGGACTGGAAGAGGTTAGTCAGCTTTTCCAGGAGCACCTCGCCTCTTTTCTTGAAGATGTCAGCTGGAATTTCATCTGCTCATGGAGCTTTCCCGGACGTGGTCTGCTTCAAAACCTTCGCAGTATCTGCACTGGAGGTCTGCCACAGATTTTCTTCACTGGCATTTGGGGGAGTGTTCCAATTGCTTCTTCAGATACTGACGAGTCTCTATCCAAGCGAACATTGAAGTGCTCAGCCCAGCGAGCAAGGATGCCAGTCTTATCTGTCAGCAGTATGCTCTGGTCAGAAGCATGAATGGGTGTTGACCCGGTAGTCTTTGGTCCATAGATAGTGCGAAGGCCCTCGCGAAAGGTCTTCATGTCGTTGGTATCAGCCGCCAATCATTCTTCACCCGCTGAAGCTTCTGTTGAATGAGCTGCCTGGCTGTTTTTTTTTTCTTCTCGCAGATCTTGTCCCTGAGGTGATCTCTTTAAGTCTTGTGGAGCATATCGATGAGCGTGTTGGTCTCTGCTAATAATAAAGAATTTTTGATCGTATATACTAACAAATAATAACACATCTGTGACTTTCGTTGCTGTGATGGACAATAGTAAAATTCAAGAGCTTATTGAGACACTGATCATTTTTGGTTATTGTGATTTCTTGTCCAGTTGTGACAAGCACAAACAATTTCTCTCCAGTATGACAGAGTGCGTATACTTTAAAATCAATTACTTAAGAGTTTCTTTCCATTACAGGGCACACTCCAATGACCTAACACTGTGAAACGGTCAACGAACAGTGTAGAAATCCCCCTTTCCCCCTCTCACTTTCAAATCGTGGCACTGTGTAATTTCTTCTAAAAATCTATATGATTTTTAATTTGCCCGTTTTACTTATTACCCAGTTATAGTCCTTTGAATTGCAATATAGGCTTTTGTGACCTGTTTACATTAATTTATAGCCATATTTTGGACACAGTTAAAAAAAAAATCTTTATTAACGTATACTGTCCAAAAGTAGAAACGCATACTTCTTAATATTTTCACTGTGGACGCCGAAGCACTGGTAGGATGTATTCAACCAGTAGAAAATGTTTACATCTGTGCTTCACGTGCGCTCACGCCTTTAGCACCAGTCGGACTGCACGTGCACATAATGGCCACTTGGACAATTTTTCATTTTTTTGGTCGTGCTTTGCGCCTGAGTGAAGCAAATTCATGCATGTTTTGGCGAATGAATGCTCGAAGGAAGGCAAACAAACCATACACAAAGCGAGTCATTCTGAGGAAAACCAGTCCGTCAATACAAAGTGCAAAGATGCCGCGACTCGGTCAGCAAGAACGTGAGAACGCACTGGGGCGTTTGCAAGCTGGGCAATGTCAGCCTGAAGTCGCCCGACACTTCAACGTGAGCCAGAGCACCCTCAGCAGGCTTCTGAGTCGTCACCGCATCAGCGGCTCCACGGCAGACAGACCGACCGCACTCTGGAAGACCTTTGGCAACAACTCCAGCTCAAGACCGCTACATCCGGTTCAGCCACATGCGAAATCGCTTTCAGTCAGCCTCACTAACCGACCAACAATTACCCGGAGGTCAAGGAATCTCTCACCAGACTGTTCGGAATCGCCTGCATGCTGCAGGGCTATGGGCTTGTAGACCTGTCAGAGGACCTGTCCTCAGACAGCGTCGTCGTGGGAGCAGGCAGCAGTGAGCATCGTCCCTGGACCTTCAGGAACCACTGGAACTGGGTCTGGTTTTCAGATGAATCTTTCTTCCTGCTCCAGCGCCATGACAGGAGGAGGAGGGTATACATGGCGAGCTCTTTGCCCACAACTGTGTGGATAGGAGGAGGGTGTACATGGCGAGCTCTTTGCCCACAACTGTGTGGATGAGGAGGAGGGTGTACATGGCGAGCTCTTTGCCCACAACTGTGTGGATGAGG
>CM065717.1:69131669-69139079 GCA_033310375.1 Conus canariensis
AATGTGTGTCGCGCGCGCGCGCGCGCGCGCGCGCACACACCACACACACACACATACATACACAAGCATACACATACATGCACACGCTCGAAGACACGCGCATCGCACGCTTTTCATGCACTCATGCACACATTCGAACGCACGCACGCATGCACGCACGTAAACACACGCACACTCGCATGCACACATGCACGCACACTCGCACGCGAATACACACACAAACATACATGCACGCATGCACGCACGCACACTCACACCGCGCGCGCGCGCGCGCGCGCACACACACACACACACACACACACACACGCACGCACGCACGCGCGCGCGCGCGCACACACACACACACACACACACACACACACTCCACACACACACACACACACACACACACACAGTCAAGTTTAATTAATCGCTTGATCCTTTTCGCGGTAAGGAAGATGAAAGCTCAATAACAGTAAACAAGCGTTACGTGAATCGGAAAGAAAAAGAAAAAGCTTATAGACGCTAATGGATGTGTGGGAAGGATGAAAAAATTTAAAGCGAAAAGCCATAAAGCATACACTTAAAAAGTAAACCAAGAAACAAAGACCTTAAAGCTGTTTTGTTGGAACTTGAACCTCCGAAATCAATGCATTTTGCAAACCTTAGCAGATTATTTATACCAACTGACAAGAGGTTACAAACGCCACACACACACACACACACACACACACACACACACACACACACACACACACACACACACACACACTCACACACAACACACACACACACACACACACACACACACACACACACACACACACACACACACACACAGAGGTCTTGTCTATTGAATCAAAAGAGCGTTTTCCCCGAAGATCACTGCAAACATGTTGAGCTGGTGATTTCCCCTTGTAGGTGTAATGTTTCATTTATTTATTTGTTTGGTTGTTTACAAAAAGCAGCTGAGCCTGTAGTCTTTATAACGCCTTCGTGGTCACGTTGGATGTAAACAAGACGACTTCCACTGTGATAGGTGCCGTGATAGGTGATAGGTGATAGGTGCCGCTACCTCTCTCTCTTGTGTGGCGCTGCGGACAATGTTATACACAAGAGTTCTGTAGACAACGGACATCGCCTTCAGGAATCCCTTTTCGCCAATCCCCCTCTTTCCCTCTCCTCTGACCTGTCCCCTCTTCCCATCCCCTCCACGCCCCTTCCCCTTTCTTCCTCCCTTCCTGCACCCCCCCCCTCCCCCCTTCTTCCCCCCGTGTCAACAAGCAGGTCACGTGAATGTAAGAGACCGGATGTAAGAGACGCTACGTGTCACATGTCTGTTATCAGCGCCCTCTACGAGTCGAGGAGCCAAATCGCCGTACCCTTGTTAGTTTCTTGTCTTCGTGGCTGTCGAAGTGAACAGACGTGGAACTCCTGGCTGGAGCAGGTTGAGCTGCAGAACACCACGACGACCGGTCTTTGCCACGACGACGAACACCTCATATATTGATTTTTTTGTTTTGAAAGGAAATAAAAAGAGCCCACCAACATTTTGGGGGCGAACCAACACGTTTTAACAGCGATAAACGTTACAAGAAGAGACCGTCATCCTCATCCTGCCGACAAGGTAAGTCTAACGCGATGGAGTCGGACTCCGGAGCCATCGAGCCCACGAATGCTGAATCAGCATGTCGTGAAAATCAATCAAACAATGTTTCCATCTCTTTCCCACTCACGTTCTGCTTGAGTTTTAGAGATGAACGTTTAAAGTGCAGTATATATAACGTATGTATTGCCAGAAACAATCGTTTATAGACCTGTATTATTCCTGGCTTTCTGTTGGGTGTATTTTGAGGCACATGATCATCGCCTGTTTTTGTACTCCCAGTTCTTACAGAACAGGGAGTACTTTAGAATGGGAACGAAGAAATGCTGTCTGTGTGTCTGTGTGTCTGTCTGTGTGTCCGTGGTCAAAATGTGTTCAACTCGCTCCAGACAAAACTACTGGGCCGATCTTTCTGAAAATTTGTAGGTATGTTCATTATGGGCCACGGATGATGCCCGATATTTTAGTTTACCGCTATAGCCGTTACTAACGGCTGTAACGGCCTGTAACGGTTTTTCTTCTTTATGGAATATTTCAGAAAGTACTTGGCCGATCTTTGTAAAAATGAGCAAGTACGTTCATTATGGGTCACGGATGATGCCCGCTGTTTTAGTTTACCTCGTTATAGCCGTTACTAACTGCTGTAACGGCCTGTAACGGGTTTTCTTCTTTATGGAATATCTCAGAAAGTACTTGGCTGATCTTTCTGAAAATTTGTAGGTATGTTCATTATGGGTCACGAATAATGCCCGATGTTTTAGTTTACCGTTATAACCGTTACTAAGGGCTGTAACGGCCTGTAACGGTTTTTCTTCTTTATGGAATATCTCAGAAAGTACTTGGCCGACCTTTATGAAAACTAGCAGGTATGTTCATTATGGGTCATGGATGATGCCTGATGTTTTAGTTTGCCCCGTTATAGCCGTTACTAACGGTTGTAACGGCCTGTAACGGTTTTTCTTCTTTATGAAATATCTCAGAAAGTACTTGGCCAATTTAGAAGCGGTTTGGATGATCTTGTGACAAATCAGAGCCTCTGTCCATATGTAAGTGATGTAATGCTGAAAATGGATTAAACAACCGTTAAAAACCGTTATTCTGCCGTTATTTCTTATATATAGGTGGATTTTAATGAAATTTGGTATATAGAAAGGTTATCACACACAAATGGCACTTCTATACGTACACAGGCTTTAGCCCAGTGAGGACTAAAATACCGGTTTCAAAAGTGTATATCGGTTATATAACCGTTAAACCGTTATTTTGCCGTTATTTTTTATATATTGGTGGGTTTTAATAAAATTTTGTATATAGAAAGGTTATCACACACAAATGGCACTTCCATGTAGTGTTTCAAAATCTGACCGTTAAAAACCGTTATTCTTGACATATTGTCCGATTTGGATGAAATTTGGTATGTACACAGGCTTTAGTCCAGTGAGGACTAAAATACCAGTTTCAAAAGTGTACATCGGTTAAATAACCGTTAAAACCGTTATTTTGCCTTTATTTCTTATTTCACAAAGCACTTGGCCGATTTATAAGCGGTTTGGAAAACTGGGAGTACGTTTATATGCTTCGCATCTTGTTGTTCATTATGTTGCATTCTGTCTTGTTTAGCGCGGAGAGAAGGGAAGGGAAAAAAATGCCCGAAGTCAGATTTAAAAAACAACGTAAAGTTTATGACACGATTAGAAGCCGTTTGTTTTGGAGTGACTTTTTTTGTTCGTACAAGTTGGCAACCGCGAACTTTTTTCCCCGATGTTTTTTTCTTTTTTCTTTTTTTCTTTTTTTTTTTTAGTTTTAGTTTTCCCCGGCTTTGTTACTATTCTGTGGTATATATTTTGAGACACATGACCATCGCCTATTTGTTCCTCCTCAATATTTCTACAGAGTGTATGTAGGTCGGGGAAAACTAAAACTAACACCAAAAAAAAAAAAAAAAAGAAAGAAAGAAAGAAGAAGACAGAGTCTTTCCAGTTACAGGAAAGTTAGGAAACCCAGGTTAGGATAGAAGCCAGGGAGTTGGTTTAGGTGCAATTCAAGACCCGGAGAACGTAGGGGTAAACGCACATAAGCCAACAAACGTCATGATCAGGACTGGAAAGGTTTCATTTCGCGTTCGTTTAAACACCAAAAGCCCTAACAGAAAATTCAATATTAACCAAGACCATGAAAATACTTGGGGAAAAAAACGCTCGTAAGTCTAGAAGTTGATAACCGGGACTGGAAAAGGTTTCGTTTCGCGTTTGATTAAAAACTAAGATCACAAAAAAAAAAAAAAAGAAAGAAAAAGAAAAAGAAAGCGGTGGAGCAAACTATAGTATTCTGCCTGAGCTGTAACTGATAACGCCCCTTGTTTTCCAAATGCATAAACTAAAAATTCATTTTCTTCTTTCAGCATCTTGCACCATTTTCAGTAACAACATTTCTTTTTTTTTGGTCATAGAAAAGATGAGGCGAATCGGGGAATTTATTATCACATTCTGTATGAACCGTACTCCAGGGATATTGCTTTCGATACAAACCCTTAACTCGGGTTTTAGGGGACAGTTGATTTTTTTTTTTTTCCATCAAGACCAATAGCAGCACCATGTTTCTTTGGCTAAATTTCCAACAGAAATAGTGATACCACATTGCTGGAAGTTGTGTGTGTGTGTTTTTTTTTAATGATGGAAATGATAGCTCCTTTTAGGTGGGGTTTGATCGGAAAACCATTGTTGTGAAAACCATTGTTGTGAAAACCGTTGTTGTGAAAACCGTTGTTGTGAAAACCATTGTTGTCCTTTTTGTTCCGTCTCCACGATGTTTTTTTTTTTATTCCTGCAAAATTTTTCTGATCTGTTCCATGTGCTTTAATGACCCCCCATTGCTTTCCCCAATACTTACCTTTTCCCCAATACTTACCTTTTCCCCAATACTTACCTTTTCCCCAATACTTACCTCGCCAATCCTTGAAACGCCGGGCGAGTCTGTTCTGATGACGTGGCAGTAAAATTCTCAGCACATGGAGACCAAGGGGCCATTTTGCACTTCTGTTTTCGGAAGCTGTCACGTATCTGTTGTTTTGTTTACTTTTGTTGTTTTGATTCTGGAGATGATGATGAACAAAGGATGATGCCTCCACCGTCGTCAGTTGTGTGAATCCGGTTAAAGAAGTTGTTAAGTAGCACTGTGAAATACTCCGCACGGTCTGATTGTGAAAAGGATTGACGCGATGATGAGTACACACATTTGTTGGCTTGGTCTTGCTGACCGTTTTGTAGAGGTTTTAAATGTCGAATAGGCTTCCTCTTGCGTTAAGTTTTTTGAGAGAGTATTCACGTTCGACCAGAATTCGAAAACAAACAAACAAACACACACACACACACACACACACACACACACACACACACACACACACACACACACACACACAAAACTATTCCCTCTTTCCAGCTAACAAAATAATTAACTTATGATCTTCATATTGCTGCTGCTGTCACTGCAGTCATCATCATCATTCTTAGTATTAATATTATTAATATCGTTATTTTACTCTTAATGGGGTAGAGAGGGAAGTTGAATCCCCCCTTCCCACCCTACAAAAGTACTCCGACTTTGACCTGAAAAACTGAAACTCATGTTCCCCTTATTGTTTTTATTCCTAAAGTGTTGGTTTTTTTTTTCTTATCTAAACCGTACCATATAGACAGTCTCGGCAAGCAGATCATTTGCTCTCTATATAACTTACTCTGTTGGAGGCCTTCGTGTCCACGGGGTCTCAGTGGTCCATGAATGTCAACACGGCGGCGGTGGTATTCGGCGTGTGCCGTAGGCAGCAGTCCTCGATTTTCCAACTGCTTCGTTCGCAGAGACGTTCCCGTGACACAGGTGGACGGAACGCCGTGCAGGAGGATGACTGCGTGAACATTGTCCGTAGGTCACACACAGTTTTATCGGGGTGGGCTAATCCGGATCAGGGTGAGAGGTGTCGCGGGGTAGTACTGGCGCTATCTTTGTTTAACTAAAGTGAATCCGGATCTCGCTCTCTCTCACTCATGGCTAGTCAGAAGGCGTTATATAATTCTCCCTATTAAGGCCATTATGATAAAGTGTGTGTGTGTGTGTGTGTGTGTGTGTGTGTGTGTGTGTGTGTGTGTGTGTGTGTGTGTGTGAGGGCAGGAAGGGGGAGGGGAGAGGAGGGAAGAAGGTGGGGGAGAAGGAGGGGAAGGGATATATGGAAAGACAGCTCTTGCGGAAAGTGAAAGAATGAGTTGGATCGAAGCCGGAGAACGGCCGAAATAGGCCTTCAACAGAAGTCGACACAACAATACTCGTTGCATACATATCAGACGACGTTAATATGGGGTTGGGGGGGGAGGGGGGAAGAGAGGGTAAAGCATAGCAGACGATAATGTTCGAGATAATAGTAACGGTTCTTATGGTTGAAAGCAATTATTTTCATTTAAAAACCGCTAACTAGCACGGGGAAACAGTTATTTTCATGTGAAAACTGTTGTCACGGAGAAAGTCATTTTCATGTGAAAACCGCTATCATGGGAAAACGGTTATTTTCATGCGAAAACCGCTAATTATCACAAGGAAACGGTTAAAATCACTAACTATCACGGTGAAACAGTTATGTTCATGTTAAATAAAAACGCTATCAAGGGGTCGGGGTGGGGTGGAATCAGGTAAAAACTGCTAACCATCACGGGGAAATAGGTGTTTTCGTGTGAAAACTCGCTGACCGTCACGGGTAAGCATTAAAACAGATAATCATCGCGAGGAAACAGTTACTCCCATGTGAAAACAGTTAACAATTACAACAAAAGCTTTTTTTTTCATGTGAAAATAAGTATCTATCATGAGAAAAGTAATTTTAAAATGAATACAGCTAACCATCACAGCGAAACAGTCATTTTCACGTGTGAACAGCTAATTATAATTATAACAGTGAAACACTTGACATTCGGCTTTTATATTGTAATGGCGCCTGGAGCCTCACGAGGGACAGGAATCACTTTTTCTTAAATGAATTAAGTTATTATTATTGTTATTATTTTCAGGAGGACACGGCTATCATGGCGAGGCAGTTTACGTTCATATCTGGAAACAGGAAACCATCGTGGAGAAACAGTTATTTTCATGTCAAAACTGCTAACCATTATGGGGAAACAATAATTTTCCTGTGAAAAGCGCTAACCATCACGGGGAAAGAGTTCTTTTCAAGTCGTATAACCGTTAACCATCGCAGAAAAGTTTTTTTTCCCATGCAAAATGCGCAAACCGTCACGGGGATACTGTTATTTTCATATGAAAACAGCTAACCAGCTATTGTGAGGGATTTCTTTTTCAACCTGAAAATAGCTGTTAAAGAGCGAGACAGGCGAGGGGTGGAGGGGGATGGGGGTAGGGCGGTTATCTACTCGAACACAGCCGATCATTTGCCAAGAAGATAAATTAAAATATTGTCATGCAACAATCAGCTTTTTAGATGTGAATGTAAGTTTCCACATGATAATTACTTTATTTCACGTGAAAATTTCCCAAGACAGTCAGCTGTTTTCAGTAGCTAATTAGCACGCGAAAACAACTGGTTAACGTGTAGAAAAAGAAAAAAGAGAGAAATTAAAAAAAAAGTTTTTCGTGTGAAAATAAAAAGCATCAATTGAAGTAACTGTTTTCATATGGTAAGCTTATGTTTTCACGTGAAATAAGCTGCATGCATGGGATAAAACTAATTTTTCTTCAGTCACATAATAAAATTATACTGCTTTGATGTGAGCATAGTGCCGAGACCATTGTTATGATTTTTGAAGCCAGCATGCTACCATATTTCA
>CM065717.1:69139179-69259179 GCA_033310375.1 Conus canariensis
CGATGTTTTTTTCTTTTTTCTTTTTTTCTTTTTTTTTTTTAGTTTTAGTTTTCCCGGCTTTGTTACTATTCTGTGGTATATATTTTGAGACACATGACCATCGCCTATTTGTTCCTCCTCAATATTTCTACAGAGTGTATGTAGGTCGGGGAAAAACTAAAACTAACACAAAAAAAAAAAAAAAAAAAGAAAGAAAGAAAAAGAAGAAGACAGAGTCTTTCCAGTTACAGGAAGTTAGGAAACCCAGGTTAGGATAGAAGCCAGGGAGTTGGTTTAGGTGCAATTCAAGACCCGGAGAACGTAGGGGGTAAACGCACATAAGCCAACAACGTCATGATCAGGACTGGAAAGGTTTCATTTCGCGTTCGTTTAAACACCAAAAGCCCTAACAGAAAATTCAATATTAACCAAGACCATGAAAATACTTGGGGAAAAAAAAACGCTCGTAAGTCTAGAAGTTGATAACCGGGACTGGAAAAGGTTTCGTTTCGCGTTTGATTAAAAACTAAGATCACAAAAAAAAAAAAAAAAGAAAGAAAAAGAAAAAGAAAGCGGTGGAGCAAACTATAGTATTCTGCCTGAGCTGTAACTGATAACGCCCCTTGTTTTCCAAATGCATAAACTAAAAATTCATTTTCTTCTTTCAGCATCTTGCACCATTTTCAGTAACAACATTTCTTTTTTTTTGGTCATAGAAAAGATGAGGCGAATCGGGGAATTTATTATCACATTCTGTATGAACCGTACTCCAGGGATATTGCTTTCGATACAAACCCTTAACTCGGGTTTTAGGGGACAGTTGATTTTTTTTTTTTCCATCAAGACCAATAGCAGCACCATGTTTCTTTGGCTAAATTTCCAACAGAAATGTGATACCACATTGCTGGAAGTTGTGTGTGTGTGTTTTTTTTTAATGATGGAAATGATAGCTCCTTTTAGGTGGGGTTTGATCGGAAAACCATTGTTGTGAAAACCATTGTTGTGAAAACCGTTGTTGTGAAAACCGTTGTTGTGAAAACCATTGTTGTCCTTTTTGTTCCGTCTCCACGATGTTTTTTTTTTTATTCCTGCAAAATTTTTCTGATCTGTTCCATGTGCTTTAATGACCCCCCATTGCTTTCCCCAATACTTACCTTTTCCCCAATACTTACCTTTTCCCCAATACTTACCTTTTCCCCAATACTTACCTCGCCAATCCTTGAAACGCCGGGCGAGTCTGTTCTGATGACGTGGCAGTAAAATTCTCAGCACATGGAGACCAAGGGGCCATTTTGCACTTCTGTTTTCGGAAGCTGTCACGTATCTGTTGTTTTGTTTACTTTTGTTGTTTTGATTCTGGAGATGATGATGAACAAAGGATGATGCCTCCACCGTCGTCAGTTGTGTGAATCCGGTTAAAGAAGTTGTTAAGTAGCACTGTGAAATACTCCGCACGGTCTGATTGTGAAAAGGATTGACGCGATGATGAGTACACACATTTGTTGGCTTGGTCTTGCTGACCGTTTTGTAGAGGTTTTAGATGTCGAATAGGCTTCCTCTTGCGTTAAGTTTTTTGAGAGAGTATTCACGTTCGACCAGAATTCGAAAACAAACAAACAAACACACACACACACACACACACACACACACACACACACACACACACAACACACACACACAAACTATTCCCTCTTTCCAGCTAACAAAATAATTAACTTATGATCTTCATATTGCTGCTGCTGTCACTGCAGTCATCATCATCATTCTTAGTATTAATATTATTAATATCGTTATTTTACTCTTAATGGGGTAGAGAGGGAAGTTGAATCCCCCTTCCCACCCTACAAAAGTACTCCGACTTTGACCTGAAAAACTGAAACTCATGTTCCCCTTATTGTTTTTATTCCTAAAAGTGTTGGGTTTTTTTTTCTTATCTAAACCGTACCATATAGACAGTCTCGGCAAGCAGATCATTTGCTCTCTATATAACTTACTCTGTTGGAGGCCTTCGTGTCCACGGGGTCTCAGTGGTCCATGAATGTCAACACGGCGGCGGTGGTATTCGGCGTGTGCCGTAGGCAGCAGTCCTCGATTTTCCAACTGCTTCGTTCGCAGAGACGTTCCCGTGACACAGGTGGACGGAACGCCGTGCAGGAGGATGACTGCGTGAACATTGTCCGTAGGTCACACACAGTTTTATCGGGGTGGGCTAATCCGGATCAGGGTGAGAGGTGTCGCGGGGTAGTACTGGCGCTATCTTTGTTTAACTAAAGTGAATCCGGATCTCGCTCTCTCTCACTCATGGCTAGTCAGAAGGCGTTATATAATTCTCCCTATTAAGGCCATTATGATAAAGTGTGTGTGTGTGTGTGTGTGTGTGTGTGTGTGTGTGTGTGTGTGTGTGTGTGTGTTGTGTGTGAGGGCAGGAAGGGGGGAGGGGAGAGGAGGGAAGAAGGTGGGGGAGAAGGAGGGGAAGGGATATATGGAAAGACAGCTCTTGCGGAAAGTGAAAGAATGAGTTGGATCGAAGCCGGAGAACGGCCGAAATAGGCCTTCAACAGAAGTCGACACAACAATACTCGTTGCATACATATCAGACGACGTTAATATGGGGTTGGGGGAGGGGAGGGGGGAAGAGAGGGTAAGCATAGCAGACGATAATGTTCGAGATAATAGTAACGGTTCTTATGGTTGAAAGCAATTATTTTCATTTAAAAACCGCTAACTAGCACGGGGAAACAGTTATTTTCATGTGAAAACTGTTGTCACGGAGAAAGTCATTTTCATGTGAAAACCGCTATCATGGGAAAAACGGTTATTTTCATGCGAAAACCGCTAATTATCACAAGGAAACGGTTAAAATCACTAACTATCACGGTGAAACAGTTATGTTCATGTTAAATAAAAACGCTATCAAGGGGTCGGGGTGGGGTGGAATCAGGTAAAAACTGCTAACCATCACGGGGAAATAGGTGTTTTCGTGTGAAAACTCGCTGACCGTCACGGGTAAGCATTAAAACAGATAATCATCGCGAGGAAACAGTTACTCCCATGTGAAAACAGTTAACAATTACAACAAAAGCTTTTTTTTTCATGTGAAAATAAGTATCTATCATGAGAAAAGTAATTTTAAAATGAATACAGCTAACCATCACAGCGAAACAGTCATTTTCACGTGTGAACAGCTAATTATAATTATAACAGTGAAACACTTGACATTCGGCTTTTATATTGTAATGGCGCCTGGAGCCTCACGAGGGACAGGAATCACTTTTTCTTAAATGAATTAAGTTATTATTATTGTTATTATTTTCAGGAGGACACGGCTATCATGGCGAGGCAGTTTACGTTCATATCTGGAAACAGGAAACCATCGTGGAGAAACAGTTATTTTCATGTCAAAACTGCTAACCATTATGGGGAAACAATAATTTTCCTGTGAAAAGCGCTAACCATCACGGGGAAAGAGTTCTTTTCAAGTCGTATAACCGTTAACCATCGCAGAAAAGTTTTTTTTTCCCATGCAAAATGCGCAAACCGTCACGGGGATACTGTTATTTTCATATGAAAACAGCTAACCAGCTATTGTGAGGGATTTCTTTTTCAACCTGAAATAGCTGTTAAAGAGCGAGACGGGCGAGGGGTGGAGGGGGATGGGGGTAGGGCGGTTATCTACTCGAACACAGCCGATCATTTGCCAAGAAGATAAATTAAAATATTGTCATGCAACAATCAGCTTTTTAGATGTGAATGTAAGTTTCCACATGATAATTACTTTATTTCACGTGAAAATTTCCCAAGACAGTCAGCTGTTTTCAGTAGCTAATTAGCACGCGAAAACAACTGGTTAACGTGTAGAAAAAGAAAAAAGAGAGAAATTAAAAAAAAAGTTTTTCGTGTGAAAATAAAAAGCATCAATTGAAGTAACTGTTTTCATATGGTAAGCTTATGTTTTCACGTGAAATAAGCTGCATGCATGGGATAAAACTAATTTTTCTTCAGTCACATAATAAAATTTTTACTGCTTTGATGTGAGCATAGTGCCGAGACCATTGTTATGATTTTTGAAGCCAGCATGCTACCATATTTCAATCTCGATGTTTTGGTTGCCTTGGGGCACCGCTTAATCGGCAAATTCTCTGTCCCGGCTCGCTGATTTAGACCTATAGACACGGAAAAGTGGACGTGTTGCTGATGCCTACATCAACCTGTGATGCTGGTTTCATATGTCAGTCACAGAATAGCGTGAAAATGATACACTTATACTGGGAAAAGAAAAATAAGGGGGGGGGGGGGGGGGGGGGGGGGGGGGGGGGGGAGGAGAACAATACAGTAGGACTGGCCAGAGTATTAAAATGCAGACGGAAGGGATGCCTTGATGAAAATCATACATAATTTTCTTCTTGACATGTACTCTCTCTCTCTCTCTCTCTCTCTCTCTCTCTCTCTCTCTCTCTGAACGTAACATCCTGATATTTGATGGTTGTGAAGTTCGTGAAAGCAAATGAAACCTTCAGGTCAAGATTAATGAACGGGAAAGGATTGCTGTGGGGCTATAACTATTTCCGTTTGGAATTCTTTTGAATATGATGAGATAAATTCGCTCTCTGTAGTGTAATGCATCGAAATCATTATTTAATTTTGCGCAAGGGTATCATCAAGTTTTGCAGTCTGCTGATTAAAGGGAAGCAATCAGTGTTTATCATTATCTTGTTATGAATAAGCTCCCTTAGTTTTGGCTCGCGTGAGAATTGTCAATAGCTTCGCGAACTATTCAGAGGAGGTTGTTTATAGTGCTTGGCAAGAAGATGAGTTGGAGAAGGATGGGAGAAATGGAAAGGGGGGGGGGGGGGAGGGGGAAAGGGGTGGTGGTGGAGGACGTCCAACATCAACACATTGTGCGACCCCTTGTTGCCAAATTTTGCTCCAGGGGCCAACAGGCTGAGTCGCATTTTCTCTTTTAACATGCGCGCTGGTGACCTACTCATTTTTGAGTGAACCAACTTTTTAGGAAGAAGATCATTGAGAAATAGTTCTTTTCTGATTTTTGATACATTCTTTCGGCTCGTTCAGATGATAAAATAGATTTGATGGGAAAGGCACTGAAGGGGGGGGGGGGGGGGGGGGGGGGGGGGGGGGGGGGGGGACTACATTGTTAAAACTTTGTTGTTGTTTTGTCTCTGTCTCTTTTTTTTCTGAACACATGTGCTGGGCTATGTTTTCGTCGATTTTTTTTCAGCAGTCTCACGACAGGTATATGAAATAAGCGATTTACATGTTGTTCCTAAGGCTGCTGTTAGCTATGAGTGCAAATCAATGGAACCTGTAACCAAATGTTATGTGTCCCGTTGACTGTATTCATCCACGTCAGTCATCAAGCAAGTCGCTGAAGTTCCACATCACATGGCGACGAATCTGATGCGATAACTATACTATAATCACAAACCATCTTGAAGACAGCCCGTTTCTTAGTCTTGTAGAGAACTAACACGATGAAGGGGAAGTTACTTGTCACTGCCAATCGAACAAGAGAGAGAGAGAGAGAGACAGAGAGACAGAGAGAGACAGAGAGAGAGAGAGATCACCGACGTTGTCTCCCGCAACTGACGTTAAGTCAGGAGGAAGGGCGAAAGAGAAGAAGGAGGGAGTGTCCACTGGCTTTAAGTCTCACAGTTAACTTCCGAACACCCGCACTTTGAGTTGCTCTTTCTACAGCATTAAGACATGTCGTGACTGACGCATGTTGGGAACATTCATTATTCTCTCTGTTAACCTGTAACCCTGCGCATTGCGGCGTCATGGCTTAGCATACGTCGTGTAGAGTATGCGGACTGTAATTTGCGCGCAGTGGGCCTCTGTGATCAAACCAAACCTGAAACTAGGAAATGATTGCCTCTAACCCACAGTACATCGACGTGGGCGACAGTGTCTTCATCATGCTTATAATCTAGTTATTTGCACACCTAGGCGCAATGGTCTTCAGGCACTTGCAGGTCTCTACATCATTCTGGACACCCGGGAGATTGGACACCCGTCCTTCGTCCGCCATGCAGCCGCTGTCGAGATCCGAACCTGAGCCCTCAGACCGAAAGTCACCATTCAGATTAAATCGAGGCCAAGGGTCCAACCAGGAGTGGCCCAAGGTGAGAGAGAATAAGGAAACGCATGATTAAATTTGCTGAAATGCTTTTGCCCTTTGTGAAGGACATCGAATCTTCTTATTCTAAATGTACTGTATACGTTGATGCTGGGATAAAAAAAAAGTTTTAACCATTTGTTGAAGACATTAGTTATCTAATTTTGAAGCGCATTTTAATACGTAGTGCACCAGCACGGACTAAAGAAGCATCTTTTCTTCTCAAAAACCTTTCGTTAGCAAGTGTATTCTGCTACCAAGTGTCCTTTCCCGAAAGGTACATTTACATTTACCGAAGCTTTAGAAGAATAGAAGTGGATATATTGTCAGCAATTGATTCGTCTTCTCACTTACTCTGTGCCGACTTATGTTCGCTCTAAATGAACGTAAAAGCATGCTCAGTCCAGGCTGGCCCCTGCCCAGAAATGAATGTGCTATAGTTCTAGTGGGAAGACAGGAACCTCCGAGCGCACTTTTCATCCATTTTCTGAAGGCATCTCAGAGAGTTGTTGACATTTCTTCACTAGAAGCAGGTGTCTGTATCTCTCAAGCCTACTGGATACTGGCATTATTATCCAAAGAAACGCAGGGTACAACTCTCGTGTCCAAACAGAACGCTGTAGCCTATTTTTTTTTTAAATATTCATTCTTTATCCTCGGTGTCATCATCGTTATTAAAAGAAAATTGAATATGTTAGAGCATTGCAGCCCAAAGAAGATGAAAGACAACTTTCTTCCTGATTCATCAAAACTATAATGAATATGTACTGAACAATTTGTTACTTACGCTTTTGTTCTGTGTGAACTTTATATGGTATCACAGTGCCCTGCATCGAGTATCGCAGTATATACATCTTTCACTCTGTTTCTGGCATTGCTGTGTGTGATGTTTGCAGATGATGAGGTACCCAGTATTATCAACCAAAATACTTATATCAAATGTGTAAAAAGCTCTTCAGTTCAAAGAGCAGTGGTATCAGTGACTTTAGTAAAACGTGTCGTGCGGGTGGCAGTACCTGTGTTTGAGGGCTTTGCAAATAAAGAATTTCTTGGCGGTGATTTTTTTTTTTTCACATGTGAACTTCTCAACTTCTTAGCCGGTTTGTTCGACTCAATAAATACAGACTCACTCTGTGCCTTGGACAGTACAGCTAATCTAAGATCCTGGTTCTCCGCTTACCTTGTGGTTCTCCAAAATATGTCGACCAAAGATATAAAATTTTGGTAATCAACTTCCAGAGTTTGAAGAACATGAAGAGGAAATGTTGTAATTGGTCAGTCAGGTACGAGGCTGTGAAAGTTGGTTTTTTAAAAAGTACTAACTTCAAACAAGTAGCCAAGAATTTTTTTCCGCGCGGATTATGAGAGAGACTTGAAGGATGAGCATTAGCAGCTCGATGCAGACAGTGCCAAACCGCAAGTGTATCAAATAAAACGAAACCTTCCAAGGCGCATTCACGGTCAAGAGCTGGGATACGTGGATTCATCCAAGTAGCAGAGGTTGTAAGTCATCAGGAACTGCAATGGAACGAGCACGTTGCCTCAACAGCGTGGAGAACAAGCTGGAGTCTTGTTAGAAGGGTTAATGTTGGTTTCTGTGGGGAAGAGATGAAGCGTCAGCCTTGGAGTGCAGCACAGAGATACGGGATCTTCACACTGAGACAAGCTTCGAAAATGCAGGCCGTCTGGAGACGATCTGCCCAGTACTTGACCCACCGCTCCGATTGATGGACAGCAGCTGGACTTGGCAACCCTGAGAGAGAGAGCAGATCCTAGATGCTAGTCACCACTGTATATAAAGCAGTCAACAACCTGATAGAGATGTCTACAGCCCATTTGTGCTCACGGCAGTCCTCACTCCATGGCTACTCATTGAACTGTCAGAATTCATCCTGCCGATCTACAGTTCACCAGACTTCATTCTATTCTGATGTCATTGGGAGGACTGTTCTTCCAGGCAATACGTGATGTAATTCAGGTGCCAGCTAACGTATGAAGTCTTCCGATAGTACCTTTTACCACAGTCTGCTTGCGCCAAGTGCGACTCGATTGCTGTAGTAGAATAAGACGCTTTTATCTTAATAAGGATGCGCTTGAAGTTCGGCATGATTTTGGTGCACTGCATATTTCTGATGTGTTCTGGCGATAGACAACACAGAACAAAATGTTATGTTTGTATGAAGGTGTGTGTGTGTGTGTGTGTGTGTGTGTGTGTGTGTGTGTGTGTGTGTGTGTGTGTGTGTGAGGAGAGAGAGAGAGAGAGGGGGGGGGAGAGATTCAAATACAGGACTAAACCCTGAGAGAGAGAGAGAGAGAGAGAGATGAGAGAGGAGAGAGAGAGAGAGAGAGAGAGAGAGAGAGAGGTGCCAAACGGATTTATTTCTATTTTCTTGGCTGGTACATCTGCAATACTGCAGCGTAGAGAAAGAGAGAAAGAAAAAAAAAAAGGAACCAGAAGAAACATTCAATTGGGAGGTCAAGAAGTGGCTGCACACCTTTCGCATGTCAAAAATTCGTTTTCCGTGAACTTTATCATGTGCAGGCTCATCTTCGTGATTCACGGGCCTCATTCTCAGTCTCAATACACCAACTGCAGAAAACGGTTACATTACTAGCGCCTATTGACACTGGAATCTTGAATGAGATCACGAAAAAGTTCGATTGTTTGTTTTCGTCGTTGTGACGGGAGTAAAAAGAAAAGTCAGAATGCTGGCAACAGCTATTCCTTGGTGAGAGTATGTTTGTTCATGTAAGTGTTATGATGATAATGATGAATGTTTATATGTTTGAAGGACCTATTCACAGATGACCTACTGTTCATAAGAAATAGTAGATTGATGTTTTGGTATCCTGAGTCACTTCAAACGTGGTGACAGTCCTGAGATAACCTCTGCTGTTGACGGGACTATAATTTTAATCTTAATCTTAATCCTGAGTCACTACATAATTATGATGCCGGCCTATTGTGATCGAACACCATCTCGCTGGTTTGTTCTTAAACGGTTCTTTTCTCTGTGTCTTTGTGCTCGAAGAGAAGTGAACCATTTAAGAACAAACCGAAGGGATGGTGCACGATCGTGATAATGCCATGACGTTTTCATTCTGAAGCCGAGGTATTTGGGGGAGGATTTCACTTTATTCCCTCTTCCATAGAAAACAACAAGAAAGTCCCTATTCATTCTAACTGTCCTTCATTTTTTTTCTTCTGTCGAATATTAGAGTCGATCAGTTGTCTTCTGTATCCCCCCCCCCCCCCCCCCCTTCTCACCTCTGTGCTTAGTTTTTTTGTTTAAACGTTTCGTTCGTTTATGGGAAATTCGTCGAATCATATACTCCCAGGGCACTGATCGTGCAAAGTTTACTTTCAAGTTTAGGAGCCTTCTACTAACAATTCATTCGATAAACCTCCTTTCGGAATACGTATTCTTTTCATCAAATTTTCAAGCCTCGTTCGTTAAAATATACAAACTCGCGAGTTTGCTTGCTTTTCTCGGAACATTCCATTTTTGTACGTAACTTAAAGAGTAAACAAAACTACATTTAAGTTCAATCTGAGACCAGGGGGGATAACTATTTTAAAAGACCAGTGAGTGCTGGAAACAGAGTCCCCGAAAATTCCAAGTGTGCCCCTTTCCGTCTCTGTCTGCCGCTTTCCGACGCCTTATGAAAGAGTTCCGCTTTTTTCCCCTCGTTTCTGACCTAAAACAAAACAAAACAAAAAAAATCGGTTAATACAACAAGAGATGATTCCAGTTGTTTGTGACTTTTTTGGTTTGTTTTAGGAACAACACTTGTGTGTTTTCAACAATTTCAATTTCATTTTGCGTGGATCAGTTGTACAACTCGGTGGAGGGGGTGCGGAAAGCAGAGACTGAAGACATCGTACCCGTCATTAGAGACCATTTCACATGTCTTTTTTTTCCATCAAATATTAAGATTTATTGGTAGGAAAGGGAAACGCTGAGAGAGAGGGTAGGGGGCGGAGGTGGGAGGGCAAAGGTGGGGGGGGGGGGGGTGTGAGTGAAACATCTTACTGTCCAGCTGTTTGCTTCCACTCTCGCGCTTGGTTTCATGACTCGAAAACTTGAAAAAAAAAAAAAAAAAAGTTCATTGTAAGAGCGTCTGCCGCTCTAGGCTTTTAACGTTCGTGTAATATGTTATATTATACACATCTGTAGCGGTCTAGAAGAAACGTGATTACTTTAAAGATTCCGCCTTGATTACTTGAAAGATTCAAACCTTGAGGGTAGTATGATGCCTGCGTTACCTAATTTACTTGTGAACCTGACACGACATGAGTTCTGTGTATATCGCCACAAAGACGAATTTCTACATTGGCCTAAACTGCGCCCGTCCAACGAAATGCACGTCTTCCCTCCGTTTGTAAAGAACTATTCCGCAGTGTGCACACTTTCTGTTGTCAGTTTTAAATGTGAACGTGTGCAAATGTTTTGGTCTGGAAAAAAAAAAAATTTCTAGCCCCCCCCCCCCTCCCCCCCTTCCCCGCGGAATCTTTAAAGTAATCACGTGTCTTCTAGACCGCTACAGATCGAAAATAGGCCTGCTTCATGAATTGCAGGATGGCACATCATCGGCTGTCCATGGAAATAATTTGGCGTATGATATAACACGGCGAAATAAAATAATTTAATGTATGATATAACAGAGCGAAATGAAATAATTTGGTGTATGATATAACAGGGCGAAATGAAATGATTTGGTGTATGATATAACAGGGCGAAATACAATAATTTGGTGTATGATATAACAGGGCGAAATACAATAATTTGGTGTATGATATAACAGGGCGAAATACAATAATTTGGTGTATGATATAACAGGGCGAAATACAATAATTTGGTGTATGATATAACAGGGCGAAATACAATAATTTGGTGTATGATATAACAGGGCGAAATAAAATGATTTCGTGTATGATATAACAGGGCGAAACACAATAATTTGGTGTATGCTATAACAGGGCGAAACACAATAATTTGGTGTATGATATGCGAAATACAGATTTGAAAATGAGGACAGATTGCTGGCATGACTTCCACGTCCACCCTCTACGACTTGCATGTCTCCCATCCCGTCCCTCCAATGTTTTGCCTCGCTTCCCCCTCCCCCCTCTGCACCTCACCCCCCACCCCTCCTCCCGCCCGCTCTCTATACCCACATATTCCTTTTTTTTTCCACCCCCAAAACAAATAGTGCAAGAAATCATTCGTGAAGTGCTGTTTGATTAAACACAGGAATGGAAAAATATGACTAAGCATAAATGGTTTCATCAAATTCAGTTTCATTTGTCCCATGAGTAAGAGTTGGCGAAGGGATGTGATGATCTGTCTGTGCGTCTGCCTGTCTACCTCTCTGTGCCTGTCTGTGTGTCTGTTTCTGCGCCTTTCTGCATCTATCCGACCTTGAAAACGGTAATACGCATTTGTGGAGATCGATGTGCTAGTTCTCCTCCCTAAATCTTTCGTCAATGCTGATAATCATTAGTTAATCTGTTCGTCCGTTTCCCCATGTATTCATCGTGTTGATTGCAATCTGTTTAGAATTGTTAACTATTGTTTCTTCTTGTCACTCGCTTTTTTTTTTTTTTGGGGGGGGGGGGGAGGTATTTATTTCCTTTCTTTTTTGTTTTCAACTGGTTAAAATAAAAATAGTATGTACGTGCATGCGTTTGCGAGTGAATGTGTGTGTGCGCGCGCGCGCGCACGCGCGCGCGCGCGCGCGTGTGTGTGTGTGTGTGCGCGCGCACGCGCTTCGGCGTGTGTGTGTGTGTGTGTGTGTGTGTGTGTGTGTGTTATTGGTCTTTGGTTATTCTTTTAATGTGAACTTTTGATTGCGGTAATCATGATTGCATGACAATTATGCTAATAACGTTCAATTTCGATTTGGATCTGCATACGTGCGCATGTGAGTAAATGTGTGTGTGTGTGTGTGTGTGTGTGTGTGTGTGTGTGTGTGTGTGTGTGTGTGTGTGTTTGGACTTTGCTTGCTCTTTTTATGTGAACTTTTGATTGCGATGATCATGTTTGTTTGATGCTTATGCGAATAAACGTTCAAGAATGAATTTGCTTGTGGTGAAAGAGCCTACAGAGGTTGTACGTTAGAGCTGTGGTTTGGTTCTCTAAACACAAACAAATGTTACCACTTTCCTACGAAAGTAACGTTGGAAGCCTGGGTAAAAAGGAAACCTTAATGCTGCCATGGTAATGCTAAAGGCAATGTGAGAGCAGACACCTGCTGCCCGCACAAAAAAAAGGAAATGAGGATGGTTTCTTGACTGAGCCCTCCGGAAAGCGACAGCGGGGGAAAAAAACGAGGAAAGGTTTCCCTCCCAGGCGGGGATGATGATGGTGGAAGAGGCAAAGACTGAGCACACTGTATTGTTTGTTTGTCTGTTTATCCCTTGACAGTTGGAAGATGGAAAAGACTCGGTCACGTCGGCGCATCGCATCAAGAAATGGCGTCCAACGCAAGAGGAGAGGCAGAGAGGTTGAAAAGGTGAGCAAAATTTGGGATGGTCACACAAACGCACAATCTTTTTTTTTTTTTTTTCTGTCCTTTTCGTTTACTTTCATTCACTTATGCCGCAATTCATTCATGCACATCCATCCTGGTAACTAACCAGTCATTGACACATCCATCCTGATAACTAACCAGTCATTGACACATCCATCCTGATAACTAACCAGCATTGACACATCCATCCTGATAACTAACCAGCATTGACACATCCATCCTGATAACTAACCAGCATTGACACATCCATCCTGATAACTAACCAGCATTGACACATCCATCCTGATAACTAACCAGCATTGACACATCCATTCTGATAACTAACCAGCATTGACACATCCATCCTGATAACTAACCAGTCATTGACACATCCATCCTGATAACTAACCAGCATTGACACATCCATCCTGATAACTAACCAGCATTGACACATCCATCCTGGTAACTAACCAGTCATTGACACATCCATCCTGATAACTAACCAGTCATTGACACATCCATCCTGATAACTAACCAGTCATTGACACATCCATCCTGATAACTAACCAGCATTGACACATCCATCCTGATAACTAACCAGCATTGACACATCCATCCTGATAACTAACCAGCATTGACACATCCATCCTGATAACTAACCAGCATTGACACATCCATCCTGATAACTAACCAGCATTGACACATCCATCGTGATAACTAACCAGCATTGACACATCCATCCTGATAACTAACCAGCATTGACACATCCATCCTGATAACTAACCAGCATTGACACATCCATCCTGATAACTAACCAGCATTGACACATCCATCCTGATAACTAACCAGCATTGACACATCCATCCTGATAACTAACCAGCATTGACACATCCATCCTGATAACTAACCAGCATTGACACATCCATCCTGATAACTAACCAGTCATTGACACATCCATCCTGATAACTAACCAGCATTGACACATCCATCCTGATAACTAACCAGCATTGACACATCCATCCTGATAACTAACCAGCATTGACACATCCATCCTGATAACTAACCAGCATTGACACATCCATCCTGATAACTAACCAGCATTGACACATCCATCCTGATAACTAACCAGCATTGACACATCCATCCTGATAACTAACCAGCATTGACACATCCATCCTGATAACTAACCAGCATTGACACATCCATCCTGATAACTAACCAGCATTGACACATCCATCCTGATAACTAACCAGCATTGACACATCCATCCTGATAACTAACCAGCATTGACACATCCATCCTGATAACTAACCAGCATTGACACATCCATCCTGATAACTAACCAGCATTGACGCATCCATCCTGATAACCAGTCATTGGCACATCCATCCTGATAACTAACCAGTCATTGACACATCCATCCTGATAACTAACCAGCATTGACACATCCATCCTGATAACTAACCAGCATTGACACATCCATCCTGATAACTAACCAGCATTGACACATCCATCCTGATAACTAACCAGCATTGACACATCCATCCTGATAACTAACCAGCATTGACACATCCATCCTGATAACCAGTCATTGACACATCCATCCTGATAACTAACCAGCATTGACACATCCATCCTGATAACTAACCAGCATTGACACATCCATCCTGATAACTAACCAGCATTGACACATCCATCCTGATAACCAGTCATTGACACATCCATCCTGATAACTAACCAGTCATTGACACATCCATCCTGATAACTAACCAGCATTGACACATCCATCCTGATAACTAACCAGCATTGACACATCCATCCTGATAACTAACCAGTCATTGACACATCCATCCTGATAACTAACCAGCATTGACACATCCATCCTGATAACTAACCAGCATTGACACATCCATCCTGATAACTAACCAGCATTGACACATCCATCCTGATAACTAACCAGCATTGACACATCCATCCTGATAACTAACCAGCATTGACACATCCATCCTGATAACTAACCAGTCATTGACACATCCATCCTGATAACTAACCAGCATTGACACATCCATCCTGATAACTAACCAGCATTGACACATCCATCCTGATAACTAACCAGCATTGACACATCCATCCTGGTAACTAACCAGCATTGACACATCCATCCTGATAACTAACCAGCATTGACACATCCATCCTGATAACTAACCAGCATTGACACATCCATCCTGATAACTAACCAGCATTGACACATCCATCCTGATAACTAACCAGCATTGACATGCTTGTGTAACCAAGTAAAGCGACACGAACGCAGCAAATCCAACGGAACTACCTGGCAACAACGGTTACAACGAGGGTATCAAAACGATATTTTGTCACGGTGACTGGAATTAAACGAAATGTAGTAACGCCAGAAAAAAAAAAAAAAAGTGGAAATCCGAACTGCATGTATGATTGTAAGTTAAAGGTTAGGTATTAGGTGACGAACGTTTGAAATAGACCTAGGCGGCGAAAAATAAAAAAGAAAGAAAGAAAGAAAAGACGACCAGTCTCGGTGACTGGAATTAAATGAAATCTGATTTTGCCCGTAAAAGTGGAGAAATCCGATAGGCATAAGGAGTCGTATCAGAATAGGGATGGTGACAAACATTTAGAACAAATCTGGGCTGACTTAATCAGCCGCTGTGGTACAGTGGGTAGCATCGAGGGTGTGGAGATCGAGAGTTTTGAGTCCCGCTGGAGGCATTCATTTGTACTTGCCTCCATCGTCTTTTCTCCCAAAAGTTTAGTTCGCTATGAGCTCGGATAGGGGGACCGAATGCTCATAATCATATGCCATCCACTTAATGAATGCGTCTGAGAGTGTTGTTCAAATTTTCTGACCAACACTGCGGGTATCTGGATGATGGCGGGGTATAGCATTAAAGAAAGTGTAGAGTACAGCTATCATAAGGGTCGTGGATCGGAAAGGAACCACGCAGCTTTATCTTGATCAGTCTCGTTGAACATTTTAAGAAAGTGTCAAATTCTATGGCTCATCATGCCCTGCTCTTGTGCACACATCAGTTTTTATTTCCTCTCCACGTCCCAGCTTGTGATGAGTCGTGTTGAGGACACTGGCTATGTCAAGTCCGTCCAAGAAGACTGTAGTAACAAAGGACTGTCGTAGTGGCACATCCCCCCCACCCCGTCTGTAACGCTGGCTCCGTGGCAATGCAGTTATTGTCGTCAATAAGGGAGCTTTATAGGTGGTACACTATATATATCGGATCAGATCAATCATCACTGAAAAAGACTGATGTGTCTTGGCAGTAGTGACAACAGCATATCCTCTGGCTGGTTCTCTGTGGAGTGCCGATGTGGGGGCAGCAGCATGCCTAGCCAGGTGTAGCTGTATGTTGAGTGGCAAGGACGACCGGTGTTGAATTAATGCCACAGGAAACTGGGCGTGTGGGGCGTGGAGAGGTCGGGGAAGAGCGAGGGGATGAGGCTGGGGGAGGGAGGATGGGCTGGATTAGGTGTAGAGGATGACAGAAGGGAAATGTCTGAAGGAAACTGCGTATGAGACGTAAGGTATATATAAGAGCAGCCTTTGCTACTGTGGCTAGTATGCCATTTACACCCCTCTGGATATTGCAAGTAAGCAACGGTAATTCTTTCCTTCCACTCTCTTCTCGGAAAACCAAGCAGTTCTTGTCGTCAGTAAGGGGCTTAGTAGGTCGAGTCCTGCGCATGTTGGATCAGAATAGGCGCCACTGAACACCACTGAAGTGACTCGGTAGTAGGGTAGTGTCTCCGTTAGACGGCTTCAGGGCGAATTGACATTGATTGCTCCCTCTGGATTGCCGGGTAGGATAAGCCAGGGTGTGGCTGTGGACGGGGAGGCAGAATGAGCGATGTGGGGGTAATGGCCCTGAAGTGGCACAAACGATGGAGAAAAACAAAACACTGCAGTAGGCCTGACATTGCTTACACGTGTACACTTCCATCATTCACACATGCGATCTTAAATCCTTGGTCGACTGCTCTCTCTGTCTGTCTGTCTCTGTCTGTCTTTGTCTCTCTCTGTCTCTCTCTCTCTCTCTCTCTCTCACACACACACACACACACACAGAGCGCGCGCATGCGTATAAACACGCACGGCACACACCAGTAGGCACATTTGCGCGCACGAGAGGGAGAGGGGACATGGATGTATCAGCAGGTGCGAAACACATGCACATAAGTACACGCATGCATGTACACACGCCCCCTCCCCCCTACATATGCGCTTACAGATACACACGCTTACACAAATGCAGAAGCAGCCACACACGCATTCACGTTTACAATCTCTCTCTTTGTCTCTCTTTCTCTCTCTGCCTGTCTGTCTGTCTATATGTCTGTCTCTCTCACTCGCAAGCACGAACCCAGCAAATACGCTCTCTCTTACTGAAATCTCACCACACACACACACACACACACACACACACACACACACACACACACCCACACACGTAGAAACACATGCGTGAAAAACGCACAGCACACACCAGTAGGCACATTCACGTCAACAATTTCTCTGTCTGTCTGTCTCCTTTACACACGCGCGCGCGCGCCCGCACACACACACACACACACACACACACACACACGCATACGCACACACACGCACAGGGTGTGTTCTTTATGAGTAATTGGCCCATATGCAGTCAACAAAGGGAAGTCAGAGAATAACATGCAAGATGAGATCTAAAACAATGAAACTGGGACTAATAACCAATACGAAATTTCACACAGTATTTGCACACGCTTCCTGAAATTCTATGACCATGTCAATTTTAAATGTTAATCATTGTGTTTCTGAACTTGAGAATTTTGAATTCATAAGTAATGACTGCCAAAAATCGGCAAAGAAGAACAGACTTTACATGAAAACAAACACTCTACATGAAATGTCATCTAACGCATGCTGTTTTGTTTTACTATAAGTGACGCTGAGAAGGAAAAAACTTACACTAGTGTTACCAAGGAGGGAGGGAGGGAGGGAGGGAGAGAGAGAGAGAGAGAGAGAGAGAGAGAGAGAGAGAGAGAGAGAGGGGGGTGAATTTTTAAAAAAGGTCAAATGTTCATGTGAAGTGGAATTGGCAAACAGGAAAACAGGTGAAATTTTTACTTTCTTTGGTGTTCTAAAGAAATGTACACACATGCCTGACGTTTATATGAATTACAATAACATCATATTACCGCACCCCGCCTTTTTAAAGACTCGTATGAATACGCAGACTTGTTATTGATTACAGATTCATTTTTAGGACAACAGTAAGATACGTAACGTTGATCTGTTATACTTGGAGGGAATATACTTTACTCTTTAGTCAATAAGCACTGGGCAAAATAAACACAGTGACGTCCATCCTCTTCGTTGGACCTACACGTAGTACACGATACATTCCTACTATCTTTCCTTGACTATGCACTGCTATATCAGAAACACCAAATGTTAAAGCACATTTCACAAATTTTTCCATATTTATACCTTCGTATGGTTCTGCCACATAATTCGTTTTCAACAGTTGGTAAATATGAAATCCGTCACTGCCTTGGACATGACTGTCCTCATCTTGAAATCTGCAGTCTATCATGCACGGCTTAAAACAAGCCAATGATCTTGGGAAAACAAGCCAATGATCTTGGGACACGACCCACGCCTTATTAAGGCCATACAAACTAAAAATCATTCCTATATGAATATTTTCGAAAATTTCTTACCATGTAACTTTAACTCGAGCAACTAAATGAGTACAGTGTTTTGTACGCCCGGGCAAAGCTGTTTGTTCCCATGTATCTGAGTCACTGTAAGTCAGTATGTAAAAAAAAATAGATATGAATAAATATGAATTGGAAATACATCACCATAAACCGATGAAAAATCTGTTCACAGCAAAATCATGTGATTTTTCCATTTCTTTTCCTGTTTCAAAGGCCCTGATATCACCATCAAATAATTTGACAAATCTAGCTAATGGACTGGTATAACACTGTTCAAAATGGTCAACACACTGCTGACTACTTGTTTGTTCGTGCTGACATGGTCTTGAGAGCAAAAATAAGCTGAAAGCGGAATTTCGTACAAAAATGAATACCCAGATACTCACAGACTGGATCAACTTGGAAGTGGGTATTGCAATGGGCTGTGCAATTTCCCCAATACTGTTCGTGCTGGCAATGGAACTCATCTTGAAAGCAGCAACAAACAACGCGAGACAAACAGACCTTGGCGATGGATACAAGATGCCTCCTCTCAAGGCCTTCATGGATGACACTACAGTGATTTCATCCAGAGAAGACGAGACACGTCATGTGCTGGAGAGGCTGGACGACATAGTTGCCTCATCCAGAATGAAGTTCAAGCCAAAGAAATCACGGAGTCTCTCACTGAGGAAAGGAAAAGTGGCCGGATCTGTGGTCTTCAGTGTTGCCAACCAGGCCATTCCAACAGTCACAGAAGAACCAGTCAAGAGCCTTGGAAGATGGTATGATGATACGCTGAAAGACACACAAAGAGCAAAAGAAACCAAGCAGATGGCGGAGGAAGGCTTGGAGACCATTGACCAGTGTGGGCTCCCTGGCAAATACAAGGTCTGGTGTCTGCAGTTCATGCTGATACCAAAGCTGCTATGGCCTCTGATGATATACGACATCTGCACCAGCATAGTGGAGGCAATGGAAGCCAAAATCAACAAGTTCACAAGGAAATGGCTTGGTGTCCCACCCTGTCTGACTGACATAGCGCTGTACTGTCGCCAAGCAAAGCTGAAACTACCCCTGAAATCCATCCTGGAGGAATACAAAGCAGGGAAGATCAGACTTCAAAGCATGCTGGAGGACTCAGGAGACAAGGTGGTAGAAGCAATTAAGCCCCAGCTGAAGACAGGCAGAAAATGGAAAGTTCAAGAGGCGATGGATTCTGCAAAAGAAAGTCTCAAGATCAGAGAAATAACAGGACACACACAGACCAACAGACAGGGACTGGGGGTGACCAAAACTGAATGGTGGTCAAAGGCCAAAGGAAAAGCCAAAAGAGACATGATGATTCAGGAGATGAGAAAAGAAGAAGACCAAAAAAGACTCCAAAAAGCAGTCCAGCAGAGCCAGCAAGGGCAATGGACAACGTGGGAGAATGCACTCCAAAGAAGTCTCACTTGGAATGACATTTGGCACATGGCCCCTCTCAGGATCAGCTTCATTCTCAGATCTGCATATGACCTTCTGCCCTCAAATGCAAACCTGGTGAAGTGGGGGAAAACAGACGATCCTGCATGCCCCCTCTGCCATGAAAAACAAACAGTGGAGCATGTCCTAAGCTCATGTAAAGTAGCCCTGGCTCAAGGAAGGTACACATGGAGGCACAACCAAGTGCTCAAAGAAATTGTACAAGTAGTCTGGGCTAGTACCAACACCACAAAAGGGAAAATCAGGACTCCAAAAGCACCCGCAACATTCTTCACGGCAGGAGGCAGCAAATCATGGCCAAGAACAACAGTGCCACTCGAAACATGCAGGCAGAGTCTGCTGGACGGGGCAGATGACTGGGAGTGCACTGCAGACCTCCCAGAATGGAAGAGTCACCCAGAGATCATCAGCAAGAGTGGCATGAGACCAGACATAGTAGTCCACTCTAAGTCAACCAAGCAGCTGATCATGATCGAGCTCACGGTGCCATATGAGAACAGAATGGAGGCAGCTCAAATCTACAAGACTGAAAAGTATGCTGATCTGGCAAACAGCCTGAGGAGAGAAGGCTATCAGGTCAAAGTCCTCACTGCAGAAATTGGAGCTAGGGGGTTTGTAGGAACGTCTGCATACAGCCTCATGAAACAGCTCTCAGTTGCAGGGAAGGAAAAAACCAGAGCCCTGAAAGCAATGGCAGAAGCGGCAGAGAGGTGTTCAAGCTGGATCTGGTCAAGGAGGAACAAAAGTGAACTTCATAAGGCTTAATTTCCCTACAAATATCAGGTGTCCCTGTGGCTCAGTGGTTAAAGCGCGAGTCATTAAGTGGAAAATGAGCATGTCCAGAGGGTCATGGGTTCGAATCCCAGCCATGGCTCGTCCCAAGATGGGAAAAAAAGGGGCAGCAGAGGGACATCCGGAGTCATGAACCGGGTGTGGCCCAACCCCCCTAGAGTGTCAGGAGATAAGGGCCGAAACACTTGCTTGAAGGGGGCTTCTCTTCTGAGGACTCTCTGCTGCCACGCTCTCCACGAGTTTCTTTCTACTGTTCAAAATGGTCAACACACTGCTGACTACTTGTTTGTTCGTGCTGACATGGTCTTGAGAGCAAAAATAAGCTGAAAGCGGAATTTCGTACAAAAATGAATACCCAGATACTCACAGGCGTTTACAACACAGATTTCTTTTTTTTTAATTTACAGTAATGGTCATCGTTCACATGCTGCCAGATAACTATCTTTGAGGAGTACTAGGACATTTGTCCATGTTTACTTTAAGCTCAAGTCTCTGCACAGGAGAGTACGAAGTATTCAGTTGTAGCCTATTTGTAAACCAACAGCAGATAAGAACATGGTGACGTCTGAACAGAATGAAATTTCAAAAATCTGTTACTGTACTTATCTTTGAAAATACAATCAAGAGCCAGTTCATTCATAAGTAATGAAAATGAAACAGGCTGCGGACAGCCCCCCTGTTCAACTCCTTATTTACGAATAGTATATTAATTGAACCGAGCGTCATTCTTTATTTGCTTTTCACATTTTCCAACACTTCTCATACAAATGCAAAAGCTTACCCCTTATTCCATTTTCAATAGCAAATGGCAAAAAGTTTCCTGACCCCTTCACCAAACGAAATGTTAAAAACGGTTACATGGAAATGAAAACAATGATAAAGTCAACTTTTGTCTCTTCCTTTGTTGGTTACATGGAAGTTAATGGCATTGTCCGCCGAGTGTTTCAAGATTTGTCTGTAGGAGATTCAGACTGCAGCTTTGCCAGTTTTCAACTTCTTTAATACAAATAATACCTCATTTTCGTGACAGATGGATCTTAATGCACTATATACTCGTCATCTCCAGACAATTGATCGGTACAACTTCAGAAGCAAAGTTTCCAAAACATTTTTTTTAAAGATACTCGTACCATTCTTAAATAGTGATGAAATTGTGTGACTGCACCGGCGTTTCAAGTACAAATTTTACTTTAGTCAAAAACTCTCGCTGATTCTTGACGGCGTTACTTTTTTGTTTTGTTTTTTCAAAAACAAAAATCATTATTCGCCCTTTTCTAAGCAACGAATTCTTATATTTTCTTCTGCTGACACAATAGATGTGACTATCAGTAACAATCAGCGTTCTGTTTTATATTTTCAACAGTTTTCATACTTTCTGTTTTGTAATTTTACAGTCTGCACCAAACCATTTGTTCTGGTGTCTTCTTGAACCGGTATAAGTTTAACGTTTCATGGAGCTGCAGCACATTTTAAAGTACCATTAAATATCTGAAGTCCAACATTCATACTCACATCTAACATGTCTGACACATTCGGCAATACGTCTTGCACATTATCTGAATTCAGAATTACACGCGTCAGTTCCTCTCTAATTCTTCCACAGAAATTTGTCAACGTTTCCTCCCCTGTTAGGATATTCATATTCACATAGTTTTCACCGTTTACATATACGTTAAATTCTGGAGGCATGTGATCAGATTTGATCTGTTTACTCGCACAAAATGTACAGGAGGAATTAAGCAATTAAGAACATCGCACAATGCAACAAAATAATCATTCACACTGTTGTTAGATTTACATACGTATGCAGATAACCTCCCCTTTCCCACCCCTGCCACCATAGCATAAACCATTCAGCAAAAAATAACCCAAAAGCATTGTACGTACTCAACAAACATTTTGATTTGTTTTCTTTTGACAGGTTTTAGACTCGATGAAATTTATCAAATCATGAAAATGGTTTAAATTTATCTGCAGGATCTACAGAAGTATCAGCTTTTCTTTCAGAGGAGAGAGAGAGAGAGAGAGAGAGAGAGAGAGAGAGAGGGAGAGAGAGAGAGAGAGAGAGAGAATTCTCTTCATGATGTTTTGTTTGTCCTCTTTACCCACAGCATACCAACCGTGCACAGCACATGGAGGAGACGGAAGTCCTCTTCAAACAGCAGCCCACTGTAGATGCCGATCTCACCACGGCAACTGAAGACTTTTCTAAAGTTAAATGCTGGCCTTCTGATGAAAAATCCCTGGATGGACTGGACAGCCATGTCGAAGCAGAATCAGACTTTTCAGACACGATGGAGAGCCTTGTCGAAGCAGAATCATACTTGTCAGACGCGGTGGAGAGCCATGTCGATGATGCAGATCCATACTTGTCAGACGAATCTGAAGACTCCGTGACTGAGAGGACGGTGGCATTCGTTGTCGAAGAGGACTGCAGGCCCGCCGACGATGTCATTGCCAATACTGGACTCACGGAGACCGAGATACCAGTTCCAGCGGTCTGTGAAAGCGTGAAATATTTAGCTGTTCCGCGCCGCAAGGAGTTGATTAAGCGTGCTTCCTCTGTAGAGTCTGGTATCTGCAGTATCCACTCCAGTGAGGATGACCGTCCTTTCCATAGTGAAAGCTCGTCAGATCCTGTGTCCAGCGATTCAGACATTGGGCACTTTGCTGATTCAGAAGCACATGATACCTTGCAGGACGACGTCATTGAATCCACACAGGACGGTCAAAGAAGTTGGAGAGACCGACAGGAAGCGGGCCTTGTAGCCAGCTTACAACAAATCAGCACTTGGAATGGTTTGTCTGGTGATCCTTCCGTAGCCATTCCGAGGGAGGACTTGCGGTCGGAGCAGGCGGATCAACCTGATTTTAAAAGCCTCTATGGTACCGGTTTCTTACACGACGACCTGTCAACAAGGCAGGACGGATGGTTCTTGGTGGAACTGGGTTACACCAGCTCGGCAGCTGACGACCGCATGATCGAGGAGAAAGGAACCGTTATATCACCTCGTAATAATGGAGACACCAGGTTCCTACCAGAAATAAGAATTGAAGACTTCGATGCTACGGATGGAGAAGCAGATGATGCACCGACTGATACTTCAGATGATGAATTATCAGACGCCTCGAATTTAAGACAAAGAGATGCCAGACATGAATCAAAACGGATAAACATTTCTAAAGTATCCAGAGCGATTGAACGTTTGTCAGTTGTCGTACCAGAAGAAATATGTTCATCTTCAAATGGGACATCGGAAGGAAGCAGAATTTCAGAATGTTTTGACAGTCACGTCGAGACGCATAACGTAGATTCTGAAGTTTTACGTGAACAAGAATGGAGAGACAAAACGGCGGACATACGATACCCGTTCCAGTCGACGGCTTGTCACGAAGGTGGTTTTCTGGAACAGAAAAAGAACAACCACTGGCAGTCTCTTGAAGACAGGTCGCTCGTCCAAGACGCGGTGAAAACAATCAGCACACTTGATGCCGAAGAAGAAGCGATACACACAGCCGCAGTCAACGATCCACAAGACCAGACCTCTCGAGAGACGTCTGGAAGAGAGATTGACCGAAACGGACACGTCCTCATCAAGCCCGAAGTACTACAAAGACAGACCGCTCTGCACACCTGCCTGACCAAGACCCCTCCTTACGTTCCAGGCGAGAAGTACGTGTGCGACGTCTGCGGCCAGGTCTACTCTCTGGAGGACCACCTGCAAGCTCACCTGGCCGTCCATCCGGTCGTCCCCCGACACCCCGCGCTTCGGTGCGGAGGGTGTGGGGCCGCGTTCCGAGAGGTGACCGATCTGTACCACCACTGTGACATCAACCGGAAGAAGGTGGGCACGCGCTGCCACCGATGTCGTCAGTGGTTCAGCACGTGCGAGGACCTGTACCGGCATCGCCAACATCGGCAATACCAGAAGGAAGGCCGGGGCTCTCTGTTGGGCCGGACCGGCTTTTTGCTGCCTCGGCACAAACAGTTCTTGTGTCTGGTTTGAGCCTGGCAGACGAAGAAGTCTCTGCAGTCAGATGAATTTCGGTAGCTGATGCGTGAGCCTGCAACAGTACCAGTACTCCAGTTCACACCCGATCAGTACATCGAAGGCAGTGCTACAACAGTTGGCCAGAAGCATGAAGGAAAAGAATTAACTTGTGTTAACTTTTATGAATTGGGAGCGCGCGTGTTTTGTTTTTATTTTTAATTATCGGCTTCCATTTCAGTCCTGTTATTACCATCATTTGGGGTCAATAAATGCATGCCGTTTCAATTTCCTTTTATTTTTTCTTCTTGTTTTTGTTGTTGTTTTCTTGCCGTTGTTCTTGTTGTTGTCAACCTAACCAAAACGAGCTCATAGTCAAACGGTTTGAGCGTTTGCATGAGGAGTTGACGGTCGAGAATTCGAACCATTCCATGGGCCCGAGTTTTGCGACATAAACCCCCTGTCTACCCACTCAGCAGTAGATGGGTACCCGATTTAGGCCAGGGAAGGTGAAAGCGGCGGAACGAATTGGATGGGCTCCGCTTCCTGCAATGCTGTGTCCCGGACACAGCGAACCTCTAATGGTTGACTGCCCTGACGGTCATAAAGCTAAGCAGCTTAAACCTTAACAACCTTCATTAATCAGAGACCAGCTGAAGTCTGCAAAAGTGAGATATTAAATATGTGGATGTAGGTGTGTGTCATTCTGTGTGTGTGTGTGTGTGTGTGTGTGTGTGTGTGTGTGTGTGTGTGTGTGTGTGAGGGGGAGAGAGAGAGAGAGGGAGGGTTTTTCTTTTTTTTCTTTTTTTTTTTTTTGGGGGGGGGGGGGGGGTCCTGTGCCATACCTCCCACCTGCTCTCTGCTCATTCCTACTCTCCGTTCAGACCCACACCCTGGACTTGTCCCGTCGCAGCCCCAGCAATCCGACCACAGGTAGCGGTCATTTTCAAATCGTCATAGGGCGACCCTTTAGAGGAGCCTCTGCATTACTTCGGGGGTATTCAGTGGCGCTGTTTCTCTCCCAGTATACACAGGACACCACCATGAAAGCCCCCTGCTGATGACAATTATTTCATTGTCGCGGAACTAGATCGAACAACGCCCCCCCCCCCCCCTCCCTCCGGAGCGCCACACTGCCTCTGTCTAACGACTGTTCCCATGAACTTGTCAATACTGTCGATGTCAAGATGATGAACACATCGACAGCACAAACTTGAAGAGAAAATCGAAACTGACATCGCCACTACAGCAAGGCGTGAAGGGCCACATAATCTGAGACTTTTTTTTATGCTGATCAATAAGGATGAGGATGATGAAGATGATGTTACGGAGTTCCATTCTAGTCTGAGATTACATGACAGAGATGATAGAGATTACCAGGAGTGCAAGGCGTGAAGGGAAACACAATTTGAGATTTTTGATTTTGAAATGTAATGGTCGATGAGGATTGGGAAGACGAAGCTCCTGAAGAGTTGCATTCTGATCAGAGACTACATGGCAAATTGCACGCTACGCTTCCTTTCATAACAGGCCTATACCCTAGCATCCATCACGCCCGAGGGATACAGACGCCTGCAGTGTTGGTCAGGAAATTTGAGCAACACACTGAATGTGTAAGAGGCATGCCGGGTCATCGCATGCTAAGTGATGACGTTTTGAGATGTCTGTTTTGAATGGACGTAACACAGAGAGCAAAAACGCCCCCCCCCCCCCCCCCCTCCCCCAAGCAAACAAACAAAACCCTGTCGCAATGATTAGTTGCCATACAAGAATAATAACACGAACGTATTCGAAGGAGCAGGCAATTCTCCTCTCTTTTGTAACGTACTAAGTAATGTCACCATCGCAATTGATTTATCTGAAAATGGGACTGCTCCACCAATGGAGAATGACTGTTTCCCCACAGTACAACGCCGTCCACAAGTATGTGCGTGTGTATGTGTGTGTGTGTGTGTGTGTGTGTGTGTGTGTGTGTGTGTGTGTGTGTGTGTGTGTGTGTGCGTGCGCGCGCGCGCACCTGAGTGTTCTGTCTGCCTCGTTTTTTGTTTGTTTGGAAGGAGAGGTGTGCTTGTTTGCCTATCAGTGGATTTTCTGAAAGAATTTTGTAAGGGATATTTCCTTGTCACCGAGTGTTCTTTAACGTGCGCAAGGCGGATGCAGTACATGACCGGTGGGGGACCATCACTCATACTACAGTTAAAGATAACATGAAGAGAATGAACAAACAAACAAACAAGCAAGCAAACAAACAAACAAACAAGCAACTTCGCCCCATGCGAGTATTGACCCACGAACCCCGGATTCTCTGCACTCATACGTCAGAACGGTATCCACTGAGCTACATGTCCACCTGGTGCACTTATTAAGGCCCCATCACTGGTCACCTTACATACAGTGTCATTCATACAGATTTGCATATATATTACTGTTAATTCTAACTCATTTCGCTTATGGGTGTGTGTATGTGTACGTGCTTACGTCGAGGAAGACAAGATAAGTAAGTCTCCTTCGCGGACAGAAGACTGTCTATCCTTGAAGAAGACTGCAACAAATGGATGAATTCTCATAGACACAAAGCGGTTTTCTGATCATTTCTATTGTCTCTTTTAATATTTTTGAGAAAGTAAAACGCGGGTAGACATCTCGCCCTCCCCTCCATTTCCAATGCAGCTTCTGAAGCAGACTAGTAAAAGAAAGATTATCTCTTTTTTTGTGGGATGAAAATTCCGTCAGCAAAAAATGAGAAACGAAAATGACGAGAAAAAAAGGCTGCAAACAAAGAAAACGGATGCTACACTTGAAGAAGTTTTAAGAAATATGTTAAAAAAAAAACGCCCAATCCATGTCTTCATTTTGATAATGACTCTAGGTTTGACCAGGCTTACACATTAAAAGTCGTGAATTCAAATCTGTAAAAACTTGCACCGAACAGAACCTCATCGAGCAGAGAATTGCGCAATAATGATTTCAACATGTTAAAAGTTTGTAACAAAATTTTGAAAATGAAGAAAAAATATTCCATGTGTAATTTAGTTGATAATCTGTGCATATAGCTTTCGCACATGATCCAAACACTGTGAAAACTGATAGAATTACACTTCATGAAGAAGACATTCGTCCCTCGCAAACCAATCATAAATCCACCGCATGGATGGATAAAACCATTTGAAATTCTTGCAGATACACAGTAATGTAGACCAAAATATAGTAGGGAAAGGAAGCACAGAAACATGCACAAAAATTTGCAAGGAAAAGATGACATCTGAAATCAAGTCACATATGCTGACTTTCTAAGCACACACACACACACACACACACACACACACACACACACACACACACGCACGCACGCACGCACGCACGCGCGCGCGCGCGCGCGCGCGCGCAACCATCGTTGCGGCTGACTCTTCTTATCCGGCAAGTACCTAAATGCAGGGGAAAATGTTATGAATATACCAAGTCTACATCTAAAGAGACCAGGTATGAAATGCTAATAAGTACCGATGCGTAATTCAGCAACTGACATGATCATTATTTAAAATCAAACATTAAATATAATCAAATGAACTATAGCAGGTTTGCTGAATTCAAATAGAATTTCAGACCGTTTTATCCCGAAAAAAACAAACAAACAAACAAAACATCAACAACGTGAAAAAGAGAATGAATTGCTATCAGAAAGCATTTGATAAAGTTTGTCATCAAGTATGCATGTTAAAAAAAAAAAAAAAGATATGCAGGAACATATTTACACAATTATTCAAATTACGTAGAAAAGTATTACAGTGTGTACAAAAACAAATACCGAACTTAATTTAGAATTATCTTTCTAAAGGCGATGCTTCAGGGAGACATACCTACTTCCATTTCGTTTCATATTTTCATCAACTACTCTCCCTGTCATGCAAGCAAAACTGACTCACCACATGTTGACAATAACGATACTGACGTTATTGCTCGATCCACTGATCGACACAGTGATACCGTCTACTACAAAGGCATCAATAAGAAGCAAATCAGATAAATTCAACGTCTACTGCAATAACGAAGACTAAAAAGCTGCATTATAAAAACTGAAGTTTGGAGTTGAGATTTGGTTTCCATGGACTGAATTAAAAAATAATAATAATACTTTGTTTTACACAGACAGGTCTAATCTGTTTGGAAAGTATCTTTCCTTTGAAAAAAAAAAAAAAAGGAAAAGAAGAAAGAGGAAAGAAAAAAAAAAGAAAAAGGAAAAAAAAAGAAGAAGAAAAAAAAGAAAAAAAAAGTGCAAGCACATAGATCTACGTAGCCTACTTCTACGAACAGGTTCTCTGAATATATTCAAAAACATTGAATCTACCAACACTGGCAGATAAAGACAGCTCTCCGATCGGAATTTAGGCTTACATTGCACATGTCAAGTGCTTAATCATTGACCACAGATTATAGACACATATGATCACATAGCTGTATGTGCTCTTTTGAATCAATACGGTACAACCGAAAATGATATGATGCTAACCGTTAATATCCATTTATCTATCTATCTATCTAACCTGCACTTGTTTTCCCCCACTACTTAATTGTTCAGCATTATATATATATATATTTATATATATATACATAACATATATATATATAAAATAAACAAATGCAAAGCATATAAACGTACTCCCAGTTTATCTTGAATACGCGTGAGATATTCCATAAAGATGTAAAACCGTCTTGGGCTGGTGTAACCGTTAGTAATGGCTATTCTGGTAAACATCGGCCATCATCTGCGACCTATAATGAACATACTTACAAATGTTCAGAAAGATCGGCCAAGAACTTTCTGAGATTTTCCATAAAGAAGAAAACCATTATGGGCCGTTAGTAACGGCTATAACGGTAAACTTAATCATCGGGCATCATCCGTGACCCATAATGAACATACCTACAAATTTTCAGAAATATCGGCCACGTACTTTTTGAGATATTCCATGAAGAAGAAAAGCCGTTAGGGGCCATTACAGCCGTTAGTAACGGTTATATAACGGTAAAATAAAACATCGGGCATCATCCGTGACCCATAATAAACATACCTACAAATTTTCAGAAATATCGGCCAAGTACTTTCTGAGATATTCCATAAAAAAGAAAAACCGTTATGGGTCGTTATAGCTGTTAGTAATGGCTATAACGGTAAACTCAACGTCGAGCATCATCCGTGACCATAATGAATATGCCTACAAATTTTCAGAAAGATCGGCCACGTACTTTCTGAGACATTCCATAAAAAGAAAAACCGTTATGGGCCGTTACAGCGTTAGTACCGACTATAACGGTAAACCAAAACGTCGGGCATCATCCGTCGCCCATAATGGACATACCTACAAAGATCGGCTGAGTACTTTTGAGATACTTAAGAAGAAAAACCGTAGGGAGATTAAGCCGTTAGTAACGGTTATAACGGTAAATAAAACATCGGATCATCCGTGACCCATAATAACATACCTACAAATTTTCAGAAAATCGGGCTTTCTGAGATATTCCATAAAGAAAAAAACCGTTAGGGTGTTATAGCGTTAGTAACGGCTATAACGGTAAACTAAACATCGGCATATCCGTACCCATAGAATACCTACAAATTTTCATAAAGATCGGCCAGTACTTTCGAGGTATTCCATAAAAAGAAAAACCGTTAGGCCGTTACGCTATAACGGTAAACTAAAACTCGGGCATCATCCGTCCCATAATGAATACGCTACAAAGATCGGCAAGTACTTTCTGAGATATTCATAAGAAGAAAAACCGTTCACAGGGTTAAAGCGTTAGTAACGGCTATAAGGTAAACTAAACATCGGATTATTCGTGACCCATAATGAACATACCTACAAATTTCAAAAGATCGCAGTTTTCTGAGATATTCCATAAAGAAGAAAAACCGTTAGGCCGTTAAGCCGTTAGTAACGGCTATAACGGGGTAAACTAAAACATCGGGCATCATCCGTGACCCATAATGAACATACCTGGTAATTTTCACAAAGATCGGCCAAGTACTTTCTGAGATATTCCATAAAGAAGAAAAACCGTTACAGGCCCTTACAGCCGTTAGTAACGGCTATAACGGTAAACTAAAACATCGGGCATCATCTGTGACCCATAATGAACATACCTACAAATTTTCAGAAAGATCGGCCCAGTAGTTTTGTCTGGAGCGAGTGGAACTCATTTTGACCACGGACGGACGGACGGACGGACGGACGGACACACACACACACACACACACACACACACACACACACACACAGCATTTCTTCGTTCCCATTCTAAAGAACTCCCTGTTCTTTAAGAACTGGGAGTACAAAAAACAACAGCAAAACCCCTAAAGGCTGTATGAGTGAGCATACATTGCAGCATGGAAGCTAGTGCCCACTTGGAACAGCGTGTACGGTTTAACTGCCTCGTTACCTGAGTATAACAAGAGACAGCACAACAACAACAACAACAACAACAGAAGCTTGAAGCTGAATGTTAGGAGTTGTGTGACCAGAGAAAAAAAAAAAAAAGGTGTAAGACCATGTAACACAATGATAGGAGAGCGGAACACAAAGACAGGGGGAGAACAGCACAGGACGGTGAAGCAAGACGATAAATAAAATCAGACTAAGAGTTAAAGAGCGGAACAGAAGGGAGGAAGTTATTAGCATAGAACTTCCGGAAGGCGGGGGTAGGCTACAATTTGTACTAAAACATTATATCTTTAAAAACAAAAGAAAGGCCTGTACGACACTGTCATGCTCTGATCGCGGGATGGCACCAGACTAACTAGTGAACAGCAAGATGCTCAGACGCTGGCTGGCTGGACTGGTCAAGCTGCGCACAGTCAATATCGCGAACACACTCGCAAACACACACACACACACACACACACACACACACACACACACACACACACACACACACACACAGGGCCCATCCCCACCACCTGCTCCCTTACCCCAACCACTCTCGCCTGTCCCGCTAACCAAAGCCTCTTGATTCCAAAGAATGTAAAAAGTCTGTACATTAAGCGTCTAAAACGATATCATTCTGGGGAACACAACACAATACAACACACACACACACACACACACACACACACACACACACACACACACACACGCGCGCGCGCGCGCGTAGATAATGCGTAGATTTGGCAGTATATGCTCCCGGTCCAGTCTCACTAATCACGTTTTAGCGAGTTTCATTGCAAAACGAGAGAGGAAGTTCTCTCAGCACATTCGCCAACCCCCCCCCCCCCCACCCCCACCCCGCCTCCACACACACACACACACACACACACACACACACACACACACCACACACATGCTTACCCCTCTGTTTCCAATTGCTTTCTGCATGACCACTCTGGACTTCTAAAAAGGAAACTGGAACCCCCAAACTCCCCCTCTTCCCGGAGTAGATCATCCGCCCCTGGCATACATGACAGAGGCTACACACACTCAGCTGAGATAACTGACAGGCCTGTTCTTAGCGTTATCAGCTAGACCAAGCGCGTGATAGATAGGCTAGGTCCCTAGCCGGACAAAACGCACCCTGTAGAGAAGTTACTGCAGGCCAAAACTGACCTTGACGGTATCAGTCGCTTGATGGGTAACCCGGCTGCAAAGGGCACGCTCAAGGATATTGTTCTTCATTCAACAATTCTGATCTAAGCAGCTGCACAAGGAAAAAACGTCAACGGTTACAAATCTTCAACAAGAATAACCACTTGATAGTTCTGATCTAAACAGGACGAACGACGTGGAATGTGAGTTACAAATTCGCGTCTATGAATTGAAAAGAAAAAAAAAAATCTATTTCAGATATACTTTACTCGACGTGCCTACCTGCACAGCGGTCTCTTGCATGAAGCTGTTTAGTTACCAACTGAATGAAAGTTGTAGGCCCTAAATTAGGCCTAAAATTAAAGTTTCCATTGTACAAGCCTTTACTTCCGGTTGTTTTGCATGAAAATTGAAATTCGTTTCAACATTTCTACCATCTCTCTTCTTCTTCTTCTTCCATTAGGCGGCCAACATCGTTATGTCGATGATTTGGTGTAGTTGTTGGCAGCTAGGCCTAGGTCTAAATGCATTGAAACGAGATGTTCGTGGTAGGCCTATTTGCGTTGAAGCGACGGCAGAACGTATGGCAGAGGTTAGACTATTGGCACAAAATAAAACATTACAAAACAAGTTTCGTTGGTCCGACAAAATTGTCGGATTGTCGAAACGTCGAATCGTGATTTGTCGAATTATCGAAACGTCGGAATCGTGAAGTGTCGGACTATCGGACCCAAACCGTCCCTAACCCTAACGGGAATTATAAAACTGGGTTGTGTGTCGGATTATCGAAACGAGTTGGAATTGTCGGAATCGTGGGATGTCGGACTATCGCTACTTTTTCTTACAGTGTCGGATTATCGAAACATCTGACCGTGGGGTGTCGGACTAACGATGTGTCGGACTATCGAAACGTCGGACTACCGGGCCCAGCCCAGACTTTATAATACCCAATGACTCACCTAATGAAGCTTTCGTTTTCTTTGAATCTGTGGGCAAACTAGGCCAAACAGAAGTGAGCTACAACCTGGACGTTTGCTAAAAAGAAAATGACGTAGCCTGAGCCCAGACGCTAGATCTACATAGATCTACAAGGCTGTTAACATACCTACTTGGCTTTTATGCTAGGCCTACCGGCTCGTGTCGGAATGCTGTTGCAAATCTTATTGGAGTTCCATCAGTTTACAGGACGTCACATTTGACACGACTGACATGTGTTCAGCGTTGCCATGTCTGGATGAGATTCATTTATTTATCTGACCAGGTGGAACATGCATACCCCAAGTGGCCCAAGTCACACCAGCTAAGTGGTTTTCATAGAATGATCGAAGACCAGTATAGGGTGGACTTGAAAATGATCGTTCACACAACAGCCGAACAGGCCAGTAGCCTTTGTAGGAAGGTAAGTTTTTGAAAGTATTTTCTTTTGTGCCTCCACCTTTTCAGTGAAATTTTACGGATAGTTTGATAACATCTTGAGCACACGTTAAATGTCATTGCTAGCATCACCATTCTTCGAAAGAGAAGGGCCCATTGACCGATGACACGTCGCACATTGCAGGCATTCTCGGGGGGGGGGGGGGGGGGGGGGGGGGGGGGGGAGGGGAGGGGATAGTCAACATCAAGACTCCATCATCTCACTCACTGACATTACAACTAACCATTGCTATTTGTTAGTACATAGGATAAGTGTAATGAAATAAAAGGAACAAACACACATACAAACATGCACAGACCACATGCATGATGTACTTTGCCACAAAATGTCCTGATTATTGACTGTATAGTATATTTAGTTTTACACACACACACACACACACACACACACACACGCACGCACGCACGCACGCACGCACGCACGACACACACACACACACACACACACACACACACACACACACATTGATAATCACTCTTCATCTGTTCTGGTCACTGTTGTGGTGTTTACGTTAGCAACGGTACCGAGCCGTGTGCAAAATGAAATAAGGTTAACTCTAAAACACTACAACTGTTTATATAGTAAACTCTCTCTCTCTCTCTCTCTCTCTCTCTCTCTCTCTCTCTCTCTCTCTCTCCACACACACACACACACACACACACACACATGATTTTACTCTGTTATTTGTTGTATTGAATACTGTATGTAACTAATCTGACAAAGTTTCATTTATTTTCTGGTTCCCCATACTTCAAGCTCAATTTCTTTCTTTTTTTTTTTTTTTTTTTTTTTGTTTAATAATTTCTGTTCCACATGGGATGTGTTTTAATTACAATTTAAACAAAATGTTAGTTTTTCTTTAATTAATCAATCTGTTCCAGCTTTGCCTTTTTTCTGCACTGGACTTCAGCTATCCTCATGAGAGTTTCTCTGTGTTGTCAGTTCTCAAAATTGAGTATTCTGGTTTTTCTATGGGTTTGCAGGTCTTTCCTGTGGGCCAGGTGTGACTGGTAACAGGAGGAAAAATCAGTTCACAATGATGTAGGCACGGACTGGTTGTGGGTGGCAGCATCCAATCATGACCTGGAAATGCACAGATGCTAGAGTCATCATGGTTATCTTGTGGACTGGCAGTAGAAGCAGGATTCAAACATGTGACCTTGGAATGGACTGGTTATGAGATCCAACATTTACAGCAGGAAGCCAGTCCTTTGATAGTGACTGGACCAAATCCACAGTGTTGTGTGACAAGAGGAGGCAGTTGAAATAGGTCAAATTTGATTCAAGTTAGCTGTTGTCAGTACTTGAAAAAATTGGTGTGTATTTATTTAAAAGATATGAGTAATTCTTTTTTCTTACTGAAGAAGATGCAAGGAGATAGGAGGGGTGGGGATGGGGTGGGTTTTAATTATCTGTCTGTTGACATTCACTTAAGAAGGCATGGTACAGTTTGTCCAAGGCAACACAACTATTGATTGATTGAATAAGATTTTTAGAGTTACAGGGTATAATTTTATTCTGATAGATGTTTCATGTACTTTTCATACATTTCAAGCAATGTATAAAATTCTGTGATTGAGAGGGTGAGTCCACATGCTTTTGATCTCTCAACTGCTTTTCATGAATTCAGCAAGAGTAGAAGGCTGCTTTCATTTTTTCTCAGGTAAATACAATTAGCTATTTTCTTTTCACAGGAAAATATGGCTATCTAGACTACTCAGTATTTTTTCTTGTGTTTTTTGTTTTACACATGTTTTGGATGGTGGGGAAGATGTTGACATTCTGATTAATAGTTAACTAATCCAGTGCATCACTGTCAGATGCTCACACTCCACCCCAACGCTTTCCTAACACTATTTTTCTCATAATATTTCCATGCTCTAATTTTCATGATAGGCTACTCTTTTTTTCTGTTGGTGAGACTATCTCAGAAACAGAAACTGAGGTGGGCACTTGAGTTGAAGGCTGAACATGGCCATTATTTTGTCATTTTGTTAAAGAATTTTTTTTTTTTTTTTTTTTTTTGAGACCAAATGAATGAACATAATTATAAATCTCTTGGCAAAATGCCTTATCAGTATCAATGTCAGCTTATTGGCCAATTTACAGAAACCCTAATGCTTTCAAGGAGTGATGGAAAAATCTTTGTTTTATTTCTGTTACAATTCTAATCTAATCAGTGCTACTGTACCTTACAATGCCAAACACCCTTCACCTTTTCACAACTGAGAGAAGAACTCTAATCCTAAAATGGTACTCACTCTGGTATGATACCACTTTAAAAAATCTTCATTACTTAAGGTTGGTGTGAATTATGGGTGGAGTAATGTTCAAATGAGCATGATGGTCATTTAACATGGCAACAACAACATCTAAACGCTTTGTTAATACTAAGGCACTGAAGCAGAGTGAATGGCTGTGAATATCCTAATAACTGATTTGTATTTTCTCCTGTTGAATGTATCAGCCAGTGACAAATGTTAGCAGCCATTTTAGGGATGCCATAGACTTCTTCAGTTTCAATCATTCTGCTCTCTGGACATTTTGCACTGGTAATTTCCTCTTTTTTGTTACTCTCTTTGAGTCTGCTTTTTTTTTTTTTTTTTTTTTTTGCTTTTGATGTTGGGGGGAGGGGGGAGGGGGGAGGTTGTGTGTACACTTTTCTGCAAATTTTTGACAATTTTTCACATAGCAGTTTATAACACACCAGCTTCTTCACCCTGCAATCTTACGACTAGTAAGATACACAATGTCAGCAGTGATTCGGAATACTAAGAATAGTAAGATAGGAATTATTGAAACTTATGATTATTTTTATGGTTATTAATTGTATTGTGTATGATCCAAATTTCATGGCAGTAAACTCCTTGGATATTGTGTCTTTCTTGGCCTTGAAACATGATCTCCATGTTCACTAGGGGTGGGTGGGTGGGGGGTGGTGGGGGGGGGGGGGCTGTAAAAATAAATGTCAAAAATGTGTGTGTGTGTGTGTGTGTGTGTGTGGTGTGTGGCTATATGTCTGTAAATGAATTGAGAAATATATGTGTTGGTGCTACAACCTTACAGTGTCTTTTTTTTTTCTTCTGAAAATGATTATTAACAGAACTTTCGCTAATGACAGAAACCATTTCATCATCACTTCACCTTGAGGATGAAATCCATCATGAATTTTGTGTCTCTCTGTGTGTATATTCAGCATCAGAATTGTAATATGTCTTCATCATCTGCATTACCTTCAAAAAGAGTAGGTATTCATGTCAGTGATAACTGATCTTATTAACCAAAACTACATACCTTTGCCATTTCACTAATAGCATTTAATTACAAGTCATTTTCCTGCACTTATTTTATTCACTCCTTTTTTTTTAACAAAAGAAAGCACACAGACAAGTGGGTCTCAACGAATAGGTTATAAATTGTAATTGTTGCTGCTATTGGTCAACTCTCTGAAATACACGCACACACACACACACATGCACATGCACACACACACACACACACACATGCACACACTCACGCACACATGCATGTATGCACATGTGCCCATTACATGTAAGGAGAAAATAACAGATTACACATCACCACACACACACACACACACACACACACACACACACACACACACCACACATACACACACACCCACCCACCACCCACACACATATTTTGTATGTATATATATATATTTTTTTTTTCTCTCTCTCTCTCTCTTGATTAATACAACTTTACAAGAAAAGTGTTGCTTACTGATTTCCAATAAAACGGCAGGTTTCATCATCTTCAGCTTCTAACACTTTACGCACATTGCTTGAGATATGCTAGTTGTAAATCTCTCTCTCTCTCTCTCTCTCTCTCTCTCTCTCTCTCTCTCTCACAACACACACACACACGCACGCGCGCGTGCACATTTATGTTTTTGTCTGTCAGTCTCTCTCTCTCTCACACACACACACACAATCATACGAACATGTGTGTGTGTGTGTGTGTGTGTGTGTGTGTGTGTGGTGTGTGATGTCAGCATCCAAGCGTGACGTGACTTACTTATGTTTCGTTGACGAAATCATGTATTGTTTAGAGAAACATTTATTTTGAATGTAGCGAAAGTGTTTTGTCCGTCACTCAGTGCCCAGTGAAACCTAAGCTTTAGCAGTGAAAAGTTAGGCGGTCTGTCAGAACCTAACCGAAGCCATGGACGTTGTTTCTGTATGCAGATATTTTCTATTTTTGCCATCTGTGTAATTCTGTGGTTCCATGCAAATGGAAATAGAACTACATCACCTTACTTTCGCTTTTTTGTCGTCTGCAAGTTTCGTTGCAGGAAGTGACTGCAGAAACTTCCAGTGCGCATGTCTGCTTACCAAAATGTGTGGAATTTCCCGTAAATAAATTTAGAAGCTGCTTTAAAAAGTTGTTTTCATACAATCCAACGTGCAGCAGGCGGAAGTGAGCAGCTTCTTATTTGGTAATTTTCGCGTAGTTGTCAACTGTTTTTGTAAGGCTTCATTCAAGCGACCGCTGGACTCATAAGATCGAATTTGGCACTGCCGTTTTAAAGACTACCGTGAATGAAAGACATATCCCTAAAAGCTTTCGCTATGAGGACGTAAAACTCAACCATTCACTTCAGCCGTGTACATTCTGCACAGGTACGGCTGAGGAAAGCGACCAACTGTGCTTGGTTGCAAGGCGTGTGCGTATTCGTCCACTGGAGCGGCCTGGATATTGAGTACGGCACCACGAGATCAGCTGGCAGCAGTGAACCCACACGATGTCGTTGCTTCGGGGTTTAGTGGCTAGGGCCTTAGTGCTGGCCATAGGGTGTCTGTTCGGCGTGGCGGCGGCGGTTCGAATCTTGGTGAAGATGGTGAAGTTGGGTCCAGGAACTGTCTTGAGGCAGAAGAACAGGTCCACACCTCCTGCGTGTCTGATGGACGACACTCTTGGACAGCATGGCTACGTTCACCTGGAGGTAAGGTTTACTAGTAAAAAGGGAATGGAAGACACAGTTCTGTTTTTGTGGCATGGGTTTAGCGTTAACAACGTGAATGAATGTGTCGGTAACACTAAACTACCTTTCAGCCTTGCATGATTAGTGTTGTTAGCTACAGGCACTTGTTCAGCGACAGACACAGGTTCACCACAGACACAGGTTCAGCGAGTTTAACTTCCCTCGTCATCATCATAGGGTGTAGGGATTTACAACGCATAAGTGACATGAGTTCTAGAGAGTCTTTGTCTACATTTATTATTGATGTCCTCTCACTGTCATATCTGAAAGTCAGTGAACAGGCCTGTTGACTGGATGTTTTCCCCCACCCTTGCTTCTGTCTGCCGTTTTTTGTCATGCCTGGCATTGTGTGTCTTGCAGAATTTGCTGTTTTTGGGGTTTTTTTTTTTCTTTTTTTTTTAAATCAGGTTGGCCGTTCATGTGAAATTAAGTGTGCTCTTAGTTTATAGTTTATCTTCTTTCTGCTTGATGAGAGGGAAGGTCGAAGGTCGTCATAGGCCACATGACACATCTAACTTAACAGCCATATGAGTTACTTCCCTTGGGTTTGTCTAAAGCAAACAGGTTTAAGTGGTTCTGACAAAGATGCAAATTTGGGAATCCTGCCACAACCCAGCCCAGTGTTTTATGTTACTTCACACACACACACACACACACACGCACACACACACACACACACACACACACACACACACACACAAGTGTTTATTGTTGGATGACCATAGGCTGTGATGACAACATACACATGTATGTACAAATGAAAGTGCGCGCACACGCACACAGAGCGCATTTGTCCACTCATAATTACTCATATGCATAAATGCAAGCGCACATACTCGGACAAAACCTATTTTTGGTTTTACCATGTGGTTCTATCTAAAACATTGTAATGGGCACAAGAAATCTTTTCAAATCAACTAATTCTTCTTTTTCTCTCTCGTGAACTTTTTCTTTGTCATTATCTCCATTTTCTTCATTCAGTACACATTTTTTTTTCTTCATTTCATGGCTAGAAATCTGAGCTTCATCACATATTTGTTTTAAATGGCATTATGTGTATGTGACTATTTTAAAATCCAGTATTATATTAAGGCGGCCATATTCAGTCTTTATTGGTGTGTCTGAACACAATACCAATATGCAATTTTTTTTTTCATTATTTTCTTCTTTCTTTTTCTTTGTGTGTCATGTATCCATATGACCCGCATGCATTGGCATGAAATTAAAAGTGCATGCAAGTGCTTTGCTTATGTATGTATGTGTATGTGTGTATACATGTACGTATGTGTATGTATGTATGTATGTGTATGTACGTTTGCATGTGCATATATTGCATATATATTAATTTGTTGGTTTGCTTGCTTACTTATTTATTTACTTATGTTTATCTGTTAGTTTCATTCTTGTTGTTTTAATGCATATGTGTACACATGGGACCTTGGCTGAAAATCAAAACACCTTAAAGGGGATAAGGTCTGCACAGACGTTGACTCGGAAGAAAACATCTGACCTGACTGTCACTCTCATGCAGGGATTGAACCAAAGATGGTCAGATTATTGTTATTATTATTCTGAATACTTATAAAGCACCCATCCTTGGCTAGGGCCAAGCTCTAAGCGCTTTACAATCACATCTCTACATTACACAACGGGCTGCCTACCTGGGTAGTGCTGACTGAAGAGCTGCCAGCTGGTGTTTCATTGAGTCATTTCTCGTGTCATCCAGTCAATATCGTTCACTCAATTTCCTTACTTCCTTCATTCTTTCCATTTCTCACAAGAATCAAAAGAATAATGCTGTGTCCACAGGTCCAGCCGGGAGGTCTGTGAATCCTGATAATTTGTTTCTTCAAGAAAGCATTGTCTTTGATAGAAATTCATGTGTGTTTCTATGTATGTGTGTGTGTATTTAAGAAAATGGTTTTCTTGGTATAAATAAATATTTTCTTGTGTGCATGGAACATGGGCTTCATGTGGTTTATAAATGGCTTCTATTGCTTGTTTCTACATAGAACTTGTGTTATCGAATTGTTGATCCATCTTTTTTTTTCTTTTCAGAATATTCGAATGCACTACGTGAGTAATGGCACTGAAGGCAAACCATTGATGTTGTTGCTGCACGGATTTCCAGAGTTCTGGTACTCCTGGAGGCACCAACTGACAGAGTTCTACAAGGACTACAGGTGACGTAGCTTTCCAAATTATGTATGATATGCATTGATTTAACACTCTCGCTCTCTCTCTCCCTCTCTCTCTGCCCGTCTCCCTGCCTCTCTCCGTGTCTCTCTCCATAGGACTAGTCTGTTTATACCTCTGATCTGCCGCTCATAACTGAGAAGAAAAAGCTTTGAAGATCCTTGACTGCTCAAGAGTCTGTCATGATGACCCTAAAACACACTGCCATGGAACAATAATAATCATGATGGTGATAACGATAACGATGATACTGATAAAAATAATAACGATGATAGTATTACTACTAATAGTAGTAATAATAGTAATTGTGATGATAATGATAATGATTATGATCACGATGATAATTAGAAGAAGAAGGAGCAGAAGAATGAGAGTAATAATGAGGAATACTGTGTAATGATAATGATTTTTATCTTCTCACTTGAAAGCGTTTATGTGTGTGTGTGTGTGCATATTTGTGTGTTTGGGTTGCATGTGTGTGTGTGTGCACGCTTGTTTGTATGTGTGTGTATGTGCTTCTGTGAGTGTGTGTGTGTGTACCTATGTGTGTGTGTGTGTGTGTACGTATGTGTGTGTGTGTGTGTGTGTGTGTGTGTGTGTGTGTGTGTGTGTGTTCGTGCGTTGCATTTACTCTTGGTGTGTGTGTGTGTGTGTGTGTGTGTGTGTGTGTGTGTGTGTGTGCAGAGTGGTAGCGGTGGACCTGAGAGGCTACGGGGAAACGGACAAACCTGCAGGCATTGCCAACTACTCCCTGCGTGTGCTGGTGGAGGATGTCAGACAGTTTATCATTGCACTAGGTAGATGACACTGCTCTCTGTCTGTCTGTCTGTCTGTCTCTTCCTCTTCACTGCCAATCTCTTCCTCTCATATACTTACTGCCAACTTATACAGAATCTATATGCCCCCACCTCCCTCCCTCTCTCGCCCCACTGCATCTCTCCATTCCCACCACACCCTCTCTTTCAATCTCTCAGACTCTTTGGGACCTTGGGGGTGTGGGGGTGGGGGCTCTAGGATACAAACAGAAAAGACGAGATTTATGCACACACACACACACACACACACACACACACACACACACACACACACACACACACACATAAAGGCTGAGTCTGAGAAGAGATCTCCCCCTTCTCTTCACCCTCCCCCATCCACCCTCCATCCCCACCACACACCAGCCCTCTGTCCTCGCCACCGATCTCCTCCTAACCCACCCCTTCCACCTCCTACAAACTCTAGTCTGGAAACAATTTTTGCAAATACTGAGGGTGTTAATGTCACTATCCCAGAGCAGGATGGTCAAAAACAGTCGGACTTGTGGGTCGCAGGGTACAGGCAGTGTGTGTTGGTGGGGCATGACTGGGGAGGGGCCATCTCCTGGGCCCTGGCTGCCAGACATCCTGACCTTGTTTCCCACCTGGTCATCCTCAACTGTCCAGACTTCCAGTCCTTCCGCAAGCATCTGCTGAGCAGCTTCGCCCAGTTTAAAAAGTCATGGTAAGTTGATGTGTGTGTGGATGGGTGTATGTGTGCGTGCGTGTGTGTGCTGCCTTTCTACCTGCCTGCGTCTGTGTGTGTGTGTGTGTGTGTGTGTGTGTGTGTGTGCTCTGCATGTGTGTTATATGTGTGTGCATGCCTCTGTACTTTGTGTGTGTGTGTTTGTGTGTGACAGAGAGAGAGAGACAGAGAGACAGAGTGTGTGTGTGTGTGTGTGTGTGTGCGCGCGCGCGCGCGCGCATGCCTGCCTTTCTGCCTGCCTGCCTGCCTCTGTGTGTGTCTGCTGTGCTCAATGTGTGTGTGCATGTGCACCTGCCTGCTAACATTCCTCTGTGTGTGTCTATGCTTTGTATGTATGAAAGCCCATCTTCTCTGTCTGTGTTGCAGGTACATGTTCCTGTTCCAGCTGCCCTTCCTGCCAGAGCTGCTGCTCCAGATGAATGATTTCCACACCATAGGAGCCATGTTTAAAGGACACACCATGGGAGTCAAGTCCCAGTGCGTCACCAAAGACGACTTAGAGGCCTACAAGTATAATTATTCCAGTGAGTGGTCATCAGTCACTACTTCGTCTCTCTGCCTATCGGTTTCTTATCTCGTCTTTAGACCTGTATGTCCAGAGAATTTTTTTTTTTTTTTTTGTAATTAAGACAGTAGCTTCAATAAAAAAAAGAAAACAACAAGCAAACAAATAAGTAAAAAAATTTTTTATAGAAAATGGTTTCTGTATATTGACCACACTGAAATAGCTCCAGACAGCAGGCATATGCAGTGTTGTATGTTGCATTCCTAAGTATACATGTAAAGATGTAGGAAGAAATCCCCCCATTTCTTTCTTCCATGAGGAAGTAACACATACTATTCAGATCCAGTACAAAATAATTGAGAGCTGTGTATGTGTGTGCTAGAGTAATCTTAGTATCGAAAAAGAACTAGTCATAGCACAGTGATCAATTTGAATCATAGCTTTTTGCGATACCACGAATAGTAAAAGGTAATAGCATGGAACTGACTTAAGTGAGATTAATATTTACGAGGAATATATTTTTGTCTTAGGTCATCTAGTTTAATACTTTCATGACGGGTATGCATGGCAGAGCAACGTCACTTCCCTGCAGACGTGTGCACCGCACATGCTTACAACCATTGTAGATGCACAATTTTTGCATTTTTTGATTGTATTTTAGATCCCCTAATATAAACGTTACAAGCAATTGTTATGTATCAACGGAAAGGGTAAAACATGAACTTTGCGATGAGCATAGACTTAAAATTTGGGGTAAAATAGCAATCTACAGTTACGGAAACAGCATAAGTAAAATGTAGGCGAACACAATCTTGTTTACGTTTGTTTGGTTGGTATGACAACAGCAAATAAGGAAGAAAAGAGGCATAAAATTTCGCTCTTACTTTCAACAGATGTAGAGAAAGCCTGAGGTATTCAATATGTGTACTCCAAGTGAAGTTTTTTTTTTAAAAAAGGGAAAATAAATTATTGCACACTCTACACACTTTTCACTGTTTTGGCTTCTGAAGATACGACATATAAAACTGTTAAATACACAGAGCAAATAAATCAAGCTCAGATTCTTTTCCATAAACTAGTAATAATAATAATAATAATAAATAATGTATGGATTTTATATAGCGCAATTCTTGGGATCAACTCATCGCGCTCAGCACACACTCAAACACTCCCACTAACATGTGTTCACACACACACACACACACACACACACACACACACACCCCTACCGACACAGGCGCACTTATCAAGTTCATCGGTTCAAGCGTAAACAATACAGTTATGCATGCAGTACATAAAAAGTCAGGTCATAATAATAGACACAGCATTCAGATATTATGGTTGAAGAAGGCTTTCCTAAAGAAGTATGTTTTTAACTCTGACTTGAATTTAGATAATGTAGGCAGGTCACGTAAGCTGTCAGGAAGAGAATTCCAAAGAGTGGGCACACTAAAGCTAAATGCTCTCTCACCGACTGTCTTTAACGAGCGCCTAGGAATTTTCAGAAGTTTTTGAGAAGATGAGTGAAGAGACCGAGAAGTTTGATAGGTGGACAGAGAAGCAGAAAGATACTGTGGGAGTGTCCCATCAAAGAAACGATAGGCAAAAACTGCGATTTTGAACTGCCATCAATATTTGATGGGAAGCCAGTGGAGTTCACGTAACAAAGGTGTAATATGCTCATTTTTACGCTTTTTGAGAACAAGCCGAGCTGCACTGTTTTGCACCCTTTGTAATCGTGCAAGCTGTTCTGAAGGAAGTCCTGCTAACACAGAGTTACAGTAGTCTAGTCGGGACATTACCATGGCGGTGATGAATCTGATTGTTGCCTGTGTGGAGAGGTAAGACCGGATAGAAGCAATACGTCGCAATTCCAGGAAGCATGCACGACAAACATTAGATATTTGGTTCTGCATAGAGAGCGTTTGATCAATGCTGACACCTAAATATTTCACTGACTCTTTGAAAGGTAAAACAACACCATCAATTTCTGCCGACTCAGCTTTAACCATCTTGACACGAGAGGAGGTACCAACAGCCATGATCTCAGTTTTGTCACTATTCAGCTTGAGTTTGTTGCTGGTCATCCAGACATTTACGTCCCTAAAACATGCGGTAATATCTGATTGAGCACCTTGAAAATCGCTGGTGGTTGCACTCTTAGAGTTCAGTGTCATCTGCGAACTTGTGGAAGTCACAGCCATGGGCAGAAATAACATCAGATAAGGGCTGAGAATAAAGGGTAAAAAGAACTGGTCCAAGGACAGAGCCCTGGGGAACACCATACAGAACAGGAGAAGGGGATGATTTAGCACCATTAATGATTACCGTCTGTGTCCTGTCAGAAAGGTATGATGTGAACCATTTGAGAACCATATCGTCAAATCCAAAAGTACTCCTTTACCCCCCTCATCCTCTGAACCACTTTGCTAAACCAGTTCTAACACCCCATGTCTTTCTTCTTCTGCCCGATATGTTGGCGAGGCAGGAAATTCCTCACATGCCTTTTGCAGAAATTCCCAGTGCCAGACGGGTCTCTTTGTTCGGACTACTCTGGGGTCACAAAGGTCATTGCTAGTGCATGTAAACTTACCCTTCCAGTGGCTAGAACCCTGTTCTGAATATTCAGGGCAGCTGCATCCCTTAGACCGAAGACGAGAGATCAAATTTTTTTTATAGTTGTGCCATCACAGAGGCACGGCATGTCCAAGTAGTACAGCATCGTTGCCGTCCCCACGGAACGGCTCGTGAACGGGTCGACTGAGCTGCCGTCACTATCACATGGCACATTGTGGAAAGGTTGAAGCAACAATGTAACATGTGACTTTATTCAAGCTGAATCAGAACTGAGGAATCTGTATTTGGCCTAAATCTCCATTTACAGGTAAAAAGAAAACGGTAAAAGTGTACTAAAGTATCTCAGCAACCTGCTCCACTGATTTATGGACAAGATGTCAGCATGCTGGCATTTGTTGTATCTTTTGATTTAGCTATTATCATTTAACGTTTGTGAATTCCCCCTCCCCCTCTTTCCCCCCCCCCCCCCTTTCAAATGCAGCTGTGACCTTTATTGAGTTTCTCTTCTCTCTCTCTCTCTGTCTCTCTCTCTTTAGTCTGTCCGTCCGTCTGATCAGGACATTTGTATAGAAATGTATGCCTGTCGGTCTGTTTTGGCATTGTCAATTCTTTAACTTGACCTTCTTTCCACATGGTGCTGTCTGATTGTTTTTCCAGTTCCAGGCAGACATATTAACTCTTTTCATGCAGGAAACAGCTTCACGGGACCCCTCAACTACATTCGAGCTGGTTTCTCCCTGGACACCCTGTCGAGGAGGCCCAGGTCAGAGGGCGGAAGTTCAAAGGACGTTATAATGCCAACGCTGATCGTCTGGGGAGAAGATGATGGGGCGCTGGACAAACCTTTGGCCGTCATGGCCAGCGAACGGTGCAAGGGCAAGGTCACTGTGAAGTACATCGAGAACTGTAGCCATTGGGTGCAGATGGACCGGCCGGACTTGGTCAACGGGTACATTACAGAATTTCTTTCACAGAATTAAAACGTAGTTTTGTCCCCTGCTCCTTTCCCCCAATGCGCCCAAACACCACCCTCCACTCTCCCAACCCTCTCTCGTTGTCCCATAGCCTTTCCACAACCACCAACACATTAGAGGAGAGGGGAAGGGGAGCAGGTGGGCGGACGGGGACTATCACCCACAGGTGCATGATGATTTTTTTAATTATCATCCAAGATTTATAACTTTGCCTACAGAGTTATGACAAAGTTCTCTTAAGGTTTAAATGATTTTATCCATAAGCAGATGAGAAAGTGTGTGTGCCTGTTTGTTTGTTTCTTAGTCAACCAGAATTTATGAAACAATTCTTGACTGGGTGCAGTGCCACTGAAGCGGCACAGAAGATGAGATGGAAGAATAGGTGAAAATAAAACTGAGATCCTTGCCCAAGTTTGTAAACACCATGGTAATTGTGTGTGTTTCATTTTCAGTCCACTAGTCGTTGATCCATTCTCTCTTTCTCTCTCTCTCTCTCTCTCTCTCTCTGGTGTGTGCGTGTGTGTGTGTGGTGGTGTGTGTGTGTGTGTGTGTGTGTGTGTGTGTGTGTGTGTGTGTGTGTGTGTGTGTGAGATGCTTTCATTTACATGATGTTTAGGTGGCCTAAGGAAAAGGCCTTTTTTTATGTAAAGCTTATATGTTTTGTTGTCTGTTTTATTTAGGCAAGAAGAAAAGTTTTTACATGGAAAAATTTGTTTTCGCTGTTTTCTTAATATCAGTGAATAAATTGTTGAATGAGAGTTCTCTGTGGTGTTTGTGTGTATGTATGTGTGTGAGATGGAGAAGGCGGATGTGGTGGGGGGGGGGGGGGGGGGGATAATAAATTCATGTGCATGTCTGTACAAGTTTAATTAACAATGAAACACTCAAATTCATTCTGATTCCTGTAAAATTTATTTTTGTAACCACAAGGTCAAAATTTATTTCTATGTTAAATTTATACAGAACTGAAATGAAAACGAAGCAAGGGAAATAAACCTGAATCAAAGATAAAAGGAATGGTGTGAGTGTGTGTGTGTGTGTGTGTGTGTGTGTGAGTGTGTGTGTGTGTGTGTGTGTGTGTGTGTGTGTGTGTGTGTGGTGTGTGTGTGTGTGTGTGTGTGTGTGTGTGAGTGTGTGTGTGTGTGTGTGTGAGTGTGTGTGTGTGTGTGTGTGTGAGTGTGTGTGTGTGAGTGTGTGTGTGTGTGGTGTGTGTGTGGTCGAGGAGGAAAGTGGTAGCATCTGATGCAGTTAAAAAAAAATCTTGTTTGTTTCTCCTGATAAAACACACATGTCCAGCCTTCTTTGCTTTCTTTGCGCTCAAAATAATCTACCAAAATTAAAATCATCGTGTTTGCTCCAGTTGATAAGCAACCAAATTATAATTATCCTATGTCTGCTCTGAGTAACGATTTTTTTCAAACAAAACTGTCAGAATTAATGTATCATTATCCTTCCTTCTGCTTCAGTAATAACTTACAAGTCCAAATGTAACTAACCAACATGTTTTTCATCAATTACAGGGTGTCGAAATTTATCCATCATGTTTGTTTATGATGATAAGTCTCAAATTGTAAACTTTTGTTCCTATCAGTGATAAACTGTCCAATTGTAGCAGCAGAGAGAGAATTACTGGGCCGCCAGACGAATGAAACGAAAGAGATACAACACATTTCGGCCTGTTGGGCTTCTTCAGGCAGAACAAATAACATTCAGAATTATACAGAAAGGACAAATTCATTGCTTTGATCTCAGTGCCATGGGTCAAAACACTTTGCGTCTGTTTTGTAATTTGTTTGCTCCATACATATGGCTGCTTAGTTATTTTACTTTAGTCCTTATGTTTCTATTGTAACCCACTTTGAAACCTGCCCAACTACAACCCTCATGTATGCTCAAATGATAATTACTCCGATGATAACCATTGTGTTTCTTCAAAATGATGAACAGTCAAACTGTAGTCAAGAGGTTTGTCAAGAAAACTGTAAAGATGTTGTCAATTATAATCATCAGGTTTGCTTCAGATGAAGACCTGTCAAATTATATCGATAATGTTTGCTCCAAATGCAAAACTGTCTTGTTGTAATGATAATGTTTTTTTTCCCCGTAAGATAAACTACCCAGTTTTCACGCATCCCAAAACAGCAGGATGGTTCAGGAATCAGTTAAAACTATAAAGCAATATGCAAAACTGATGTAGCACTATTGTAGTGAAAAAAAAACAAAAAACAGGGACAATTGACAGCAATAAGGCAGCTAATGCATTAAAGGAAAAAAAAAATCAAGCCGGTGCACACTGTTTCAAAGCCATTCCCAAACAACCCACCATGTTTGGGGGTAAGAGTTATCATTTGTGCGACTTTCTTCAAGATCGTTTGAATGGAAAGAGGTACAACTGCGAATCTGATTGGGTTATCGTGTGTGCATGTGTAGGTGTGTAGGTGTTTGTGTATCTGTTTTTGTATCTGTCTGTCTGTGAATCTTAAGAAAAAAAAAAGCGCTTGTGGTTCGGACATAGGAGCTTCATTTATCTAGTGAGCATCGGGGCAAGGGAGAGAACTATTTCCTGCTTTGTCGTACCGTCGTCTTCGGTGCAATCGCGACATTCGTCGTATTCTTCAGAATAAAAATAATCATCAAGGTCATCATCCTTTTCATCCTCCTCATCATCACTATCCTCCTCTTCGTCATCGTCATCGTAGTCTTCATCATCCTCGTACTCGTCATCGTCATAGTAGTCATCCTCATCATATTCATCGTCATAGTCATCGTCGTCATCATCATCGTAAATGTAGTCGACCTGGATGGCAGTTTCGTCGCCTTGGGACACGAGCATGGGGAATGGGAAGTTGGTGAGAATTTGCCAGATGCTCAGTTCTTTCTCGTAGGCCGCTGCACTATGCTCCTCCTCCTCCTCCTCCTCCTCTTCTTCCCCCTCCTCCTCTTCGTCGTCTGATGTCTCCTGGGGATCTGGCAACCAAAATGCAAGCAACTGAAGCAGAGTGCCACCTATCCGGGCGAAGGGCTCTATATTATTGAACAGCTATTGCTTGGAAAATGAACAAACAAAATAAAACAACACAAACAAAAACATCTCTGTCTGTCTGTCTATCTGTCTGTCTGTCCGTCTTTCTCTCTCTCCTCTCTTTACACACTCACACACACACACACACACACACACATATATCTGTATATATATACATATGTAGAGAGAGAGAGAGATCGTGCGCGCGTGCGCATGTATGTATGTATGATGTGTGTGTGTGTGTGTGTGTGTGTGTGAAGAATCATAGACATCCAGTGAACTGTAAGATTATCCTGATGAATAAGAACTCAATAATTTGACAGACTCCCGGAAAAAGACATGATATACTGAGTAAAAGGAAAAACAAGCCAAAAGCAGGCTAAAGAAAGAGTCAAGATCATTCTCTCTCTCTCTCTCTCTCTCTCTCTCTCTCTCTCTCTCTCTCTCTCTGTATACAAAGAGAGAGAGGATTACTATAAAACAGTTCAGTTTTGAAATAATCTATGGACAACATCAAAAATTGTCAACTTATGCTTTTTAGGATCAAAGTTTATTCCTTCAAAAGGAACTTTTACTGCGTGGTATCAGTTGGAAGAATGTGCATACACGGCATCCGGTGGCGTACTCTAAAATACACACACACACACACACCCCGCGCGCGCGCGCGCGCGCGCGCGCAGACACAGAAACCTACCTTGTCGTTGGGAACACAATCGAATCATGAAAAGTAGCCTCACTCACCATCAATGATCTCAAAGATCATGGCAATCAAGCGGCTGCTCCGAGGTACAGCCTGTTCCTGAATCACCCAGTCGATGTACTGATCTGCGTTTTCATCGCTGTCGCCGCTGCCCTCTGCCCAGATGTCTTCCACCTCCCCTCCTTGGGGAACTGAGGACGCTCTCCAGGGTGGCGGAGCATCCATACCGTGGACGACCCTCCGGATCAGTTCTTCGGGTACTTCATCCTCCTCCTCGTCATCCTCAAAGGGGTTCTTTTCCGCGTCCACATCCACGTCTGTTCTAACGTCTTGGCGGGCAAGTGCAGCCATGTCTTTGTCCACATCCAGATCTTTCAGGGCCAGTTTCTTCCACTGTTGGCGTGAGGCGTCCTCCCCAGTGAGAGACGCTGGTAGGGGAGAAGAGTAATAACGGATGGGTCTGTCCACGTCAACGTCTTTCTCCAGTACCGCCTGCCAGGGAACGATCTGACGGGGATCAGCCGGCACATCATCGGGCATGGGAATGTGAGCGCTGGGCAATGGCGGTCCATCCACATCCACATCTCTCGCCAACAGCTCCGGCGAGGGAACACCCTGATCAATGACCTTGTGTGGTGCGCGGATGTATCCAGATCCTGCCGTGCGAAAAGGATCAGAATCTCTGTCTTTCAGTCGCAACTCGGGCACATCCAGATCTTCATTCCCGTCCTCCTTGTTGAAGCCGGTCAGAGCGCCTCGCAGTCTGTCCACGTTGAGATCGTCCATCATCACGGGCGGTACGACCACTTTGTCTCCATGGAGATCCGAGGTCCTCTCTGACCATCTCTGTGTCGGGGGAATGTCGCTGTCCTCCATGTCCGGATCGTGCTCCCATTTTTCTTCAGGTCCGTCCAGGTCCTGACTGAAGCGTTGCCAGTCATCTGCAGGAACTCCCTTGTGGTTGTTCTCTTTGGTCTGGGCGTAGGGAGAGGGGAGGTGGTGGTGAGTGGAGGGGGATGAGGGTGAAGGGCGGTGGGGCAGGACGCTGGCAGGACTGGCGGCACTCTCCAGGCTGGGTTCGAGAAGGAGTTCCGGAGAAAACCTTAGTTCAGACTGTGCCCGGGCTTCTCTGCTGTCTCGATGACTCTGTGTGTACACAACAGGCATGAGAAGACATCTACGTTACGCATAATGTTGACTGTTTATTAACATCATTTAACAGGTAGGTACCTCCACCTTCTGCCCCCTACACACCCCTACCCCTGTGGCGATATCGGGAGGAGAGGGCGGACTTTTTAAATAAACTGTATCCTCTGCTTTCAGGAAATTCTATGCGTACGTACGTGAGCGTGTGCATGCATGCCTGCGTGTGTGCGTGCGTGCGTGCGTGTGTGTGTGTGTGTGTGTGTGTGTGTGTGTGTGTGTGTGTGGTGTGTGTGTGTGTGTGTTCGCGTGTGTGCGTGTGTGTGTGTGACACTGTTGGCCATACCATTTTTCTAGTGGTTAAAGAAATCTTTTTCATTATCCATCGTCTACTGTTACTATGCCCTTGTAGCTTATTTGCCTGCCATTGTTCCGAGTCTTTCTTTTTTCTCCCTTTATGATTCATAACATGCCAGTGTGTGTGTGTGTGTGTGTGTGTGTGTGTGTGTGTGTGTGTGTGTTGTGTGTGTGTGTATGCGTGCGTGCGTACGTGCATGCGTGCGTGCTCGCGCGTGTGTTTGTGTGTGTTCTGGTGCCTGAGTAGCATTACGGTCAATACTATCTGGAAAGGACGCGCGTCAGCCATTCTGCAGACTATGTGTTACTGTGATGCCGTTACGTCTGCAATCGTTTTTTTTTTTTTTTTTTTTTTTTTTTTTTGTCATTGAAAAATGTAATTAATATGAAGCACAACCACTGCCACTCTTTAAAAGAAACACACACACACACACACACACACACACACACACACACACACACACACACACACACACACATCTTACGTTGCTAGATCACTTTCACAACAATAGAAAAATCCCGTCACTGACATCATATAGCAAGCGTTAACTTCTGTCTGTTGAACAAATCCACTGATTTTAATGCACCTCGTCTCCCTCCACCTTCTTTCTTGGATAAGAACTGTCAGACACTTCATCACTGGCTGGGATGGTTCACCAGTGGTATTGGCCCACCTGTGGTATCTGACAATGATAAACCACCAATAACTCAGTAGACTTCTCACTGTCTTCCTTCCGAGACCCCATTGTTCACCTAGCCATACTAGGTTTTCATCACATGGATCAGACTCGTCAGAAACCTCGGCTCTGGCTAGGATATCCATCCATGACATCTAACAGAGACGCATCACTTACGACCCATTGCGATTTTTGCCATCCGAAGGCAGATAGCGAAGGGGAGATTAAACGAGAAAGTGCGATTTTAAGAGAGAGAGAGAGAGAGAGAGAGAGAGAGAGAGAGAGAGAGAGAAGGGGGGGAGGGGGGGGTGGGGGGAGGGAGGCAACAACAACAACAACCATAATCGTTGGAAAAAAAGCAATCTTTGTGCGTTATGCTTGAAGATAAAAAAACGAATGCAACGATGGTTAATTTGTCTGAAAACAGCCTACACGACTGGTCGGTTCTACTGTTCAGTGAGCGCTGAGAGAAGGTAGGAACTGTGTAACATCACCTTTACTCGGATCTTTTTAAGATATGCCGTCTTACTCTGGGTACTGTAGTCGACGGCATTTATGAAGAAAAAGGAGGAGGAGGAGGAAAAAGAAAGAAGAAAAAAATCATTTGGTGGAACCTACTGAATCGTTTCTTCTGGGCAGAAGCACTTGTGACGTCTGACTTGTCGACTTTCGTCTCCTGTGCGATACTTATCAGCAAACTCGGCCTGGGCAAGGATGGTTCACCTATGGTGTGAAACAGAGTCGCACCATCTATACAGAATATTCTCATCACCACAGGACGTAAAAAAAAAAAAAAAATCAAGATTTTCAGCGCTTACCAAGACAAGTTTTGTTTCTTTTTTGCTCACAGGTTCCTGAAAGTGGTTGTTTTTATCATTCAAATAAATGTTTACGAGCGGGATAAGCATTCCTCAGAAAGATGAAAACACAATGAATAAAATAACGATAAAATGAAAAGAAATCCGAGCCCCTGACTGACGCCTTCAGTTTTCAGAGTCGAGGGAACGAAAAAAAAAAAAAAAAAAAGCAGAAAAGGAAAAGTCAGAAAAGAAAGAAAACAAAAAAATTAGAAAAGAGAGAGAGAAAAAAAAAAAAAGAAGAAGAAGAAAAAGACCTCGGATCATCATCACCTTTAGAAACTCGCGCGCAGAGATGGAAGCAGGGAGGAGGAGGAGGAGGAGGAGAGAGGATGGGATAATCATATCAAAACTTGACCTACCTGAGGTCTACCACTCACACATCGGCATCCAAGAACGACAACGACGATGACCATGAAGAAGAGAGAAGTGGGCGCTGGGAAGCCCCTACAAACCTGTCCCGTGGCAGACATGGTCCGTGGGCTGTATACATACGTAATATGATAATAACTAAAGTGTTTCAGGGGGTGTCGAAAACTCTAAACGACAGTCGCAGCAACACAAAACGAACCCTATGCATCTATTCCTAGTCTGTTTCCTTCTTTCCGCGACACTGAGAGAGGGAATAAAATCTATGAACTGTTAAGGCGGGCAGTGGTTTTATATTGATGTTTTTCATCACATCTGTGGGGAGAACACATACATCCACGTGAAAAAAATCTCGTGACTGGTAACAGGTTGTGTGAAGGAGGGGGGTGGGGGGGGTGCAGGGGATAGGACTTCAACTGGGCTTCGCAGTTTTGGAAACTGCGTGACTCCCCGTCTCGTCGGGGATGACACAAATCAATTAGTACGTTCTAATTACGGTCCTCCGCTCAGCGGATCGATGTGGACTAATCGATGCAGAACGGGTTAATAAAGCCGCGGTATTGTCTGGTCTACTGCTGGTGGCTCATTTGATTGATTGATGTTAGTCATCCCGCCTCCCCACTGCATGCTGAGGAAGGTGATGAATGACAAAAAATAAGGAGATGTGAGTATGTTCTATCTATGAAGGCCGAAATCAACCTGACGAGACTTCATAGGACGAAACGGTCATTGGTTGCTTGGTGCGATTATACTCTGCATTTCCCTTGTGGGGATCTAAAATGATATAGTTTAGAAGCATTTTTAGTGTTATTTTGTCGTATACTGTAGCGTTTCCATTGACCACAATGAAACTTAGATCAAAATTATATATTTTTTTTTCGTGATCGTTTTCAGTTTACTTTTTGAAAGGTCATGCGTCAATATTGAAAAAAAAAAAATAATAAAAATAAACTTTCAGTATTTGCTTTCTTGTTTGCTACGAAAACGACTATTTAAAAAAAAAAGGGTCGCCAAACAAATATCTTTAAGACTTTAAGATTAATATAAACATTATTGTTTCTATCTTTTACCGTTCGTTTTCCTTGTTTATAATAACTACAAATTTAGCGTTGTGACAACACTCGGTGTCATCCACGTAAAACATTTTGTGTCTGTTTTCAATAGAATGTCGTTATGTTTAAGCAACAGTCATTTTTGCTTTTGCATTAAATATTTTGAAATTCATGGTTACGTGAAAAAACAAAACAAAACAAAACAAAACAAAACAAGCCCATCAGCAAACACTATGCCATATTTCAAGGATCAATCTATGGTAAGAGTATTACCGATACATTTTAAATATGCCAACACAATTCTATCTCAATTTTATACACACACACACACACACACACACACACACACACACACACACACACAACACAACACAACACAACACACACACACACACACACACACACACACACACACACACACACACACACATTTTGTCGGTTGTTCAAACGACGCAACTAATTATTTCTTTTCCTTTTTATGCACAGAGTCCAAAATTTGCTGATATAAATTAAGCTCCGACAATGAAAGATTCCTAAAATTTCATTTGAATAGTTCGAATGGTTCCCGAGATGGAACGAGGTATTTATGTGTGTGTGGATGGGTGGGGGTGGGGGTGGGTGGGGAGGGGTGTACAGGAGTACTCAGAAACAACCTGAAGAATCACAGAACATGACAATAAAGGATTGTATTAAGTGAAGCTAATAAACAGATTCGGGAGTAGCGCGTACACACACACACACACACACACACACACACACACACACACACACACACACACACACACACACACACACACACACACGCTCAGACGAAACGGTAAACAACAACTAAAGTATAACAAGATAAATCTTAAAACCCATCAAATAACCTCCATTACAAAACAAAGCCAAACCAAACCAAACATCAAAAATCACTGACGAAGTCATAAAGGCCTATCTATTGACTTAATGAATAAAGCAATAAATATAAAGCGGCGTCGAAAGAAAATCAAGATGTGATGTTGTTTACCGCTCGGGTGAAGATCATCAGACGCTGGTATCATTTCGCAATTATTGATTAAGACACATCGAGTACTACGGGTCAAAAACCTCTCTAAAATCTCTTTATCGGTGACCTGAAGCATTAACCCTATTTCGGTTAACTGTTTGGCTATGTCCAGGGCGGATGGCTCTTAGGTTTAACAGAGATGTTGAACGATTAGAGGTTAAGGAGGTGGAGCAGGTGTAGATGAAGGAAAGGGGAGTCAGGAGGTTCTCTCTCTCTCTCTCTCTCATACCGCCCCCCCCCCCCCCCCCAACCGTCCTTTTTTTTTTTCAGAGGCTCTCTTTTGTCCTCATCCCATCCCCGTTTTCGAAAGGTTCCCTTTTCTCCCCTCCCCACCCCCTCCTCCCAAACAAGCGTTTCTTTTTTTTTTTTTTTTTTTTTTAATGAGAACAGGTTGTGCATTCCACCGTGTCCCTATCCTTTTTTTTTTCAACTTCATCCACCAGACGTCCTGGCCTACTCAGCGGTTTATCAGCTTTTCAGTGAACTACATTTGTTTTTGTCCTTACCTACATTCTAACCTCTCCTCTCCTCTGACCAATTTGTGTCGGACGTGGAGAAAGGGTGGTGGTGGCGGTGGAGTGTACTCCACAGGTGAACGAAGCAGTTAATCGACACCAATGGACATCGTCGACAGAAATGAGCGAATCGCATGGACCGACGCATGCATTTACAGAAATCAATGCATCAGAGACGGAGAGGAAAAGTTGAACAACTCAGTTTCCTTTTCCTTCTGATTCAGATTCCCTCCGTGCATTCTCCATCTACACTTCAATCAGAACAAGGTATGGTAATTTTCTAAGGGCCAGAGCACCATAGACTCCCCCCCCCCCCCCCCAAAGATTTCTGTTTATATACGGCCATTTTTATCATCACTATCATCATCATCATCATCACCACCACCATCATCATCGCTATTATTATCATCATCATCATCACCATTATATCTTTCAAATCTACTCATCTCACTTTGTCATACAAAAAAAAAAAAAAAGAAGTAAATCCCCTGATTGTTCTTCGTCTGTGCTCAACTCACACGCTTCACGTCTGGTAGCTCTGTAGATAATCATAAAAAAAAGATAAAAAAAAGCCCTCCCCCATTCCCCCTGGATCATCCCTGAGGAGTATAAAAGTGTTTCCCATATATTTTACGCCCAACACGAGCAGCATTCGGTTGTTGTGCCCTCGCCAGCAGTACGATTTTGACAGACAGTCCACAAACTACCTGGGACTTTGTAGTCAACCACCAATCGGAACTCTTCAAGTAGGCTAGGGTCTATGGCTACGTTGATCGGGTTATGCCAACCGCTGCATGGAGAGTGCGGATTCAGACTGCTTCATCATTAAACAGCAGATGTTGCTGATAATTGTACGTGGGGGAGTGGCTGAACATACTTAGACATGATCTACATAATTAAACAGTTTCTTTGTTGAACTCAGGCCCATAAAAACAGTGCTTATCTTGTCTGTCTTGAAGACTAAATGGACTTTCAAACAGTGGAAGAACAGCACTCGAGTCTATTGTGCTTAAAGCTTTGTTTTTCCTCACTTGCTTCCTTTGTTCATTAAGATTGATTCCCCTCAAAATGTGCTTAAAAAAAAAAAACCCAAAACAAAAACAACCCTCAGTGTACTCCGGAACTCTATGAGTGGGAAATAACTAGAGATGCGTTTCGGAAAACCTGGGGATGGGACAAATAAATTTATGTTTCTGATCCTCCCCTATTCAACAGAACGTCGATCGTTCATGTGTATGTATTCGCGTGTGTATGTGTACATATTGACGAAAAATGGCGATGAATTTCAATTTCAGTTCAACTCTTCAAACTCACTTTTAAAGGAACACCGTTAAGCACTTTTACCTAGATATTTCCAGCACTATCAAATTATTGTTAAAATGTATGAATTGTTCAACAACGTTATCACGTTTTATAGATATGATATTCCCATTATTTTAGCTATATACTCATTGTCTGCAGAACCAAGTAGGCTATATGTCACTAGCTTTTACAAAGCAGTCAGCTGGAGACTTAATGAATACCATACAGCTGACATGTACTTTTTACCAATATATCTTGACGCACGCACGCACGCACGCGCGAGTGTGTGTGTGTGTGTGTGTGTGTGTGTGTGTGTGTGTGTGTGTGTGTGTGTGTGTGTGTGTGTGTGTTGTTTGATTAAAAAATCTAATCTTTAAAACAAATGTGTATTGTATATTTGTATAGTGTTTATATAATGCCATCCTAGCTTTTCATAATAACTTATTTTGGCTTGACAACTCCTACGGCTGGAGTCTTATTAAAGTTACGAAATGTTGAGGAGCCGCAATTGTTTACGACATTAAGTTAAGTTTTCTGCAGATTAAAAACAGCAATAAAAACTCTTCGTTTCTCTTTTCAGGGGAAGAGCAACGTGACGGAAATGCACAACATTGGTGTGTGTGTGTGTGTGTGTGTGTGTGTGTGTGTGTGTGTCTTGGCTGAAAAAGTTCTATATACAGCCTGAGCAAAGTGTTCACGTTGATTGTGCAGTGCAGTGCAGTTCTAAAAGCAGCTTGACCCTACGTCACTACATTGCCGTACATCGCGTCTGTAACAAGCTGCAGGAATACTTGCTTTTGTTATGATGTATAGGAATTTGTCACAGCCGGCGGCGACAAATTAGCTGCTACAATGACAGGTGTTTTTTTTCTGTTGTTTTTCCTTTGGGAGGTGGAGGGTGGGGGGACCAACTTTTATCGGTCTTCACTCCCCACTACCTTATCATCTTGCACCACTTCCCCATTTTTGTAATGTGCACTGACATTAAGTCTTAATAATTATGGACAATTCAGTTGTTGGCAGGGGAGAGAAAATTACAACAGGTAGTTCGAAACACACGCAACACAAACAAACACCGGTCCATTTGAATATGGAGAGAGAGAGAGAGAGAGAGAGAGATTGGAGCAGCGTGGGAGGGATAGGGAGTGTGGGTATAGAGTCCTGATACAAACAAGCTGTGGCTGTGTTTGTCTCAGAGAAGATGGCGAGTAAGCGTATGAGATGATGGCGAGGTGGGGGTGGTGGGTGAGGAAGAATCCTTTTTTTTTTTTAATGTAATATTTAGTTTAATTTTCTTTTTTTTTTCTTAATTCTTTTCTGATTGATGTAGGTCTAAAGATTTAGAGCTCATCTGGAGAAAACACGCGAAACAACGATTGTCAAATGTCTGTCAAACGACAATTCCCATCAGTCTCCTCACATCACAGACCTCGACACACACTTCACAAGGGTATGGATGTGTAAGTCAAATTGAACCCGGCATTTTTAACCACAAAAACATGGATGGTTATAGAGTGTTACCAACTCATCTTCATTTTGTTCAGATCAACCAAGTCGACGGCAAATGATGTTGCAGAGTTTTCTTCAAGTTTCAGCGAACACGACAGGGCAGTACTCTGTACTTTCTTTTTAGAATATACCCCAACCTCAACCCACCGGTAAAAAAAAAATTAGCTACCTTTTCCGAGAGGCATCTGCAAAGTTGGCGAGACTCAGACATGCGTCCCAGTCTTCCCTTTTGGGGTCAGTGACTTTGGGGTGGGCATCGTCGGTGGGGAACACACACACACACACGCACGCACACACACCCCTCCCTTCTCTCAACAGTGACAATCATGATGTCAAGGAAATGAAAGGAGGGAGAGAGAAAGAGGTGGGGGTGGGGGTGGGAAGATGGACGTGGATGGGGATGAGGCTGGCTTTGAACCTTTAACCTCCCAGCTGCCACCCAAGACAATGACAGCTGAGTTGTTTGTTCACGAATATCACGTGTTGACAGTTTACGGCAGCAGCTCTGATCAATCTGTTTTCAAGGTACAACTGCACGGGTCAGGAGGAGGGAGGAAGGGTTTCTTAGTTTTTCACCTGAGCAGGTCTTATCTTCATACATGCTAGGTGTCTGGGTACCGTAAGCAACATTGTTTTGAAGTTAATTAGATGCAGTGCATTTCACCATGGGGGTAGATGTTGCGTTCCCGCCTTTTTTCTTTTTCGTGTGTAGCATGGTAGGTCTGGACTTGAAGACGGTTGTATCAAAATCATTTGTCTCGAAAAGCTGCTGTATCATTTTCATCATCCACAGTCTTTGATCTTTATCATCTAGCTTGGGGCATAAAAAAGCCGATTGTATATACACAGATTTCACAATCGTCTTGACAACTGGCTCCAACTATATACAAGGCAATCCGCATCTTAATGTACCCGACAGTTCTCGACTCTTACAAGCACAGCACTGCAGGTCTCCCTACCCCATTGGAGGTCTCCCTGCCCCATTGGAGGTCTCCCTACCTCATTGGAGATCTCCCCACCCCATTGGAGGTCCCCCTACCCCATTGGAGGTCTCCATACCCCATTGGAGGTCTCCCTACCCCATTGGAGGCCTCCCTACCTCACTGGAGGTCTCCCCACCCCACTAGAGGTCTCCCTACTCCAGGTCTCCCCACCACATTGGAGGTCTCCCTACCCCACTGGAGGTCTCCCTACCCCATTGGAGGTCTCCCTATCTCACTGGAGGTCTCTCCACCCCACTAGAGGTCTTCCCACCCCATTGGAGGTCTCCCCACCACTCTAAAGGTTCCCCTTCACACCTGAGGTCTTCCCAGTTCACCAGAGGCCTCACCACCCCACTGGAGGTCTTCCCAATTCACCAGAGATCTCACCACCCCACTGGAGGTCTTCTCAATTCACCAGAGGTCTCCCCACCTCACTGGATTTCTTCCCAATTCACCAGAGGTCTCACCACCCCACTGGAGGTCTTCCCAATTCACCAGAGATCTCATCACCCACTGGAGGTCTTCCCAATTCACCAGAGGTCTCACCACCCCGCTGGAGGTCTTCCCTATTCACCAGAGGTCTCCCCACCTCACTGGATTTCTTCCCAATTCACAAGAGGTCTCACCACCCCACTGGAGGTCTTCCCAATTCACCAGAGATCTCACCATCCCATTGGAGGTCTTCCCAATTCACCAGAGGTCTCACCACCCCATTGGAGGTCTTCCCAATTCACCAGAGGTCTCACCACCCCATTGGAGGTCTTCCCAATTCACCAGAGATCTCACCACCCCATTGGAGGTCTTCCCAATTCACCAGAGGTCTCACCACCCCATTGGAAGTCTTCCCAATTCACCAGAGGTCTCACCACCCCATTGGAGGTCTTCCCAATTCACCAGAGGTCTCACCACCCCATTGGAGGTCTTCCCAATTCACCAGAGATCTCACCACCCCATTGGAGGTCTTCCCAATTCACCAGAGGTCTCCCCACCTCACTGGATTTCTTCCCAATTCACCAGAGGTCTCCCCACCCCACTGGAAGTCTTCCCAATTCACTTAGGTCTGCTAACCCACTAAAGGTCTCCCAATCCCAGCAGAGGTGTCCCCACCCCATTGGAGGTGTCCCCACTTCACTGGAAGTCTTCCTACCTCACTCACCAGGTTTCCCATCCCATGTCACCGGTGGTCTCCCCAACCTACTCAAGATCTTTAACATCCAAATAGTTTTCCAGCAAAATAATTCCAATGATAGAACAAAGGTTGGGTTTTCCACATATATTTATTACAAAAACAACATCATATGCACATATATAAATTACATCCCCATATCACTCATGACACCAGCTGCAGAAAAACAACTTACAGGTCAGACTTGTTCTCATGTATTCAAATGCAACATTCAAAAGTGCCTTGCATACAAGGGTGCTACTGTCTGTCCCCATTCACACATCAACCATTTCTTTTCTGTACAATATTTTCTCTCTCCCGCCCTCTCTCTCTCTCTCTCTCGGATATCTGAGCAAGTGTGCACGTACACTCTAAGATCTTGCCACTTACATCATACATAAAAATTTACCAAAATCTGTATTTTGGTAGACAGCATGTATATGCAATTGTGTGTATAAGTAAAAAGAAAGAAGACAAGGTGAACGAAGGATGAAGAAAGCAAAGAATTTGGGTGGTGGTGTGAATATGTGTACAAGCATATGAGGCTTACTTAACTAAACTATGGTTGTACACCATTCTGTTCTGTTGGGGACATGCACATGACCAGTGTAAATAGGTGGTGATGTCGACATTGTTTTGCTGCCCCATTTTCTGTACCTTCACAATGGCACTAATGGCCCTGACTGACCCATCCAGTCACATGCAGACTCTGTTCATCCTGATGGACCATACACAGCAACATCTGGAATTTGTTCATCCTGACATTTCCATACACAGCTACATCTGGGTTCTGACTCATTCTGACAACATACACACCCACATCTGCGCTCTACTTATCCAGACTGCCGTATACACCACCACATCTTGACTTTGTTCATCCTGACTGCCCCCACCCCACCCCCCATCCCTCATAGAGCACCATGCAGAGTCATATGTGGGCTTTGCTCATTCTGAGCAACATACACTGCCATACCTGAGCTATAATCATCTTGGCTGCCTCCATACAGAACCACATATGTGGCTTTGCTCATCCAGACTGCCTCCATACAGAACTACATATGTGGCTTTGCTCATCCTGACTGCCTCCATACAGATCCACATATGTGGCTTTGCTTATCCTGACTGCCTCCATACAGATCCACATATGTGGCTTTGCTCATCCTGACTGCCTGCATACAGAACTACATATGTGGCCTTGCTTATCCCGACTGCCTGCATACAGATCCACATATGTGGCCTTGCTTATCCTGCCTGCCTCCATACAGGTCCACATATGTGGCTTTGCTTATTCCGACTGCCTCCATACAGATCCACGTATGTGGCTTTGCTCATCCCGACTGCCTGCATACAGAACTACATATGTGGCCTTGCTTATCCCGACTGCCTGCATACATGTCCACACATGTGGCTTTGCTCATCCTGACTGCCTCCATACAGATCCACATATGTGGTTTTGCTCATCCTGACTGCCTGCGTACACAACCACATATTGGCCTTGCTTATCCTGACTGCCTGCATACACAACCACATATGTGGCCTTGCTGATCCCGAGTGCCTGCATACACAGCCACATATGTGGCCTTGCTTATCCCTGACTGTCCTACACACAGCCATACTTGGGTTCAATCTCCTCTTTCCATTTCATCTGTTTGATAAATCTGGACTATTTCCTTACTTGTTAGTGATTGCAAACATCGGCTGTCACATCAATCCGAAACTTGCTAATGAGTCGTTGAAGCACCGTGATTGGATACATGTGAGCGTGCCCCGCCCCTGTTTGACTGCAGGGCGTCGTTGTAGGACTTGACGTTCAGCATGGTGCGAGGCCCGGTCTTCCAGCACGCCCCCCTCTTGTCCACAATGGCTGCCTCCACCAGCACGGAGTGCAGGCCCAGTACAGGAAAGGGCAGGACGAAGTTGGTGCTGAAGTACTCGTGGTGAGGCTCCACGGTCTGGGACAGCTGTATCCCTGTCTTCTCTGCGGTCTGTGGACGACAAAAGCTCTGCCTTCACCTCTGAACAAACCATTTAGTGCAAAAAAAAAAAAAAACAACAAAAAAACTGTTCCCCAAACTACCAACGCACTGTCTAGGTGCTAGACACAAATGGGTAAACAAAATGGATCCAAATCTCCCCAAACTACAGGTCCAGACGACATCAAATTTTGCGCGCACACACACACATACACACACTATGTATGCACACACACACACACACACACACACACACACACACACACACACACACAAAACCAAACAAACAAGCAAAACCTGAATAATGGATGTAGTCTGATGCGCATGTGTCCGCATGTCGCTGACATTTGTGACTGACCATTATGGCCAACCACCTGCACTGCGATGTCTTGGCACATTCATGCTGACTCACTACATCTAGGTAATGTATGTAATCGTCACCAAAGTCGGAGTTCACTTAAGGCACTGTTGCACAGTAACCACTAATGTCCGAGTCATCATCATCACTTTAGCAGCATCTGTATTGTATTGGCAGACTGATTCTCTATGAATGGATACACAAATGAGCTAAGTGGGGCAGATTGTGAGGTTACGAAAAAAAACGAAAAAGAAAAAAAGAAACCTTTAATAAACCTGAATGGAAAACAGGTGACTACATGACATAGTACAGTGCAGGTAGTTCACACAACACAGGACTGATTTTCAATCTGAACTTAAGTACAAATAACCCAGATGATATCTGTTTTGGTATGGAGGGATGCCTTTTGCAAAAGTTGCTCAGCTATGGGATGATATGAAAATAGTTACAATGATAACTGCAGACACTGTAAATTCCAGGGCAGCCATTTCTCAGGCAATACCATGGACAAGGTCGGCTCCAGGGCAGCTATTTCTCAGGCAATACCATGGACAAGGTCGGTTCCAGGGCAGCTATTTCTCAGGCAATACCATGGACAAGGTCGGTTCCAGGACAGCCATTTCTCAGGCAACACCGATGCACTGTTTCTGGCTGCGATGACACACAGCTTAGCTTCATGCACTTGTCATGCATCATCTATCTTCAGCTTTGACAATTTACCTTCATTTGTGGGGGCTGCTGACCCGCCGCTCGACTGATCAGGCTGGTGGAGACTGTGACCTTGACCCCATGCACAGAGCGGAACAAGGAGGGGCGCTCCCCTTTCTGAATGACGCCCTCCACCTTCAGCGCCAGGTTGGTGTCGCTGCGGATCAACACCGGCTCCCCTGACATGTTGGCTTGGGGGAGAGAGCCAGCTATGCACAACAGTCATCATGATCAGTCAGGTTTTTTTCCCTTCTCTGTGCTACTTTTTGGTACACAGTTTGCTGTCAAAACAAGTGCCATATTTCCTACTCAACAAAAACATCACCTAGTCAACCGAGAAGTCACTAAAAAAAACACACAAAAAAAACAAAAAACAAAAAAAAGACGGGGAGAGAAGGGTTCTGAAAAAAACAAATTTGTCCTTCTTTTATTTGCTTTGTAAACATGGTAACTGCTTGTGTGTGTGTGTGTGTGTGTGTGTGTGTGTGTGTGTGTGTGTGTGTGTGAGTGTGTGTTCAATCCATGTACAGCAGAGCAGAAAGTGCAAAAGGAAAGACAGTCCTTATGATGAGGAAATGGGATTTTCACCAATCCAAATGGGAACTGCTTTTTGTTGTGTGCAAATCCATCAGTTCTCTGCAATTTATAAGCTGAGAAAAACTGGGCCCTCGAAAGAATAATGTTGTAAGCAGTTTGTAACTTTCAGCCACTCCACCAGTTTCAGATTTCACACAGGCTGGATTTCAGGCCTGAGCTCTACAACCTGAAAGCCCAGACGGAATTTTTACCCCAAGCCTGAATCGAATAGCACTACTAAAGTTCGCTGGGCATACAGTTGATTTTTAAGATTTTGTTTGATGCCAGATTTCTGGCCTGGGCCCGAAAAGTACCACCGTCATTCCAACATAAGAAACAGCTTCCAAAGTCCATCCCACCTTCTCCCATGCCCAATGTCCACAGAGAAATTAAGCTAATGACATGGTTTGATAGAGTGCTCTCACCTTGACAGTGGTAGACTGCAGGGTCTGGAAGAAGAAGCGAGGGAAGGGCAGGCTAGCTTGCACCAGGGACTGAGCTGCGCTGCTCAGGAAATCGATCAGCTGTGGATAGACACACTAAAAATATGACATGTGGTCAAAACGCAAAGCCTCGATGAGTCCATGACTGCTTGACACAGAATTTCTTCAAAACATATTTTCTGGATGTATACTTACTGTCACCTTCCTAGAAATGGGATGCAGAAACAAAGATAATAAAATCTACTTTGTGTGTGTGTGTGTGTGTGTGTGTGTGTGTGTGTGTGTGTGTGTGTGTGTGTGTGTGTGTGTGTGCGTGAGCCTTGTGTGTGTGTGTGTGTGTGTGTGTGTGTGTGTGTGTGTGTGTGTGTGTGTGCTTGTGTGTGTGTGTGTGTATCTGACAAAGTGTCATTTATTTGGTGGCCTGACCTCTCATTCCTCATACAGAAAATGTTACCTGGCTTTTGCATCACAAGAATCTTTATTTTTCTATTTATGAAAAATATATAACTGATTTACACATTTTGTAATTTGACTTTCAATGACTTTAATACAGACAATAATACAAAAGTAAAAAAAAGATTATTTTTTGACTGTGTTGGAGGTGTTTATTGAAATTCATCGAGTTATCACTTGCATCATTATCAGAGAGAGAAGACAACTTTCAAAATCCATCACAAGAAACATATCGTGAAACAAGGACTCAACAGGTTGTGGTGAACAAACATGGACGGCTAAAACCTAATCGGAATCAACTGTGAACTCCGGGCTCCATCACCTACCTAACCAGGTATCAGGCATTGTGCACTTGCTCAGTTTTAAAAATATTACCTTATAATTTTTCTCAGAACTGGGGGAGTTTTCCGGCAGAAGAATATCGAGGTCCCTGGAGATGTTGTGCAGGACCTGTTTCATGGATCTCTCCTTGCTGTCCCCCTTCATGTGCCCGAGGTACTGACGCTCCCCCATCGTGCTCTGGCTGCATGCACATACAGACAAAGATATGCACACGCACACACACACACACATGCACACTCACACACATGCATACACACACACATACACAGGCACACACACACATACACAGGCACACACACACATACGCGCGCGCGCATACACACACACACACACACAGAGGGTGAATAGTACCTTGTGTGTACTCACCACAATAAAATTATTCCGTAATTGCTCTTGCACTTTTGGGGCAATTAACACTCTAGAACTTATGCTACAGTCTTGGACTTAAAGAAAAGAAAAAGAAAAAAAATAGCCAAATCTGGATTCCACAGGAAAAACATACCAATTCACACACACACACCCTCCCCTGCAGACTGAAAGCTAAGAGATAATAAAAAAAAATCAGCAAAGGAATGACTTCCTACTTTCCTTCACAAATATCTGTCAAAGTGAAATTGCTCTGTTGTTGATTTTCAACACCCACAAATGACCTGCTTTAAAAACAAACAAACAAGAAAAAGACCTTTGTGGTTTAGAATAAGAAATATGTTGTACCCACATTCACTGAGCTCTGCAAACCGAAACAGGGCCCATACTACATCCAACTGGATTCAGCTTGAACCATTGTCATTTCCACTGAAAACTCACCAACCACAGATGGATGGACCTTATCATCCCCAGTCCTATCAGATTCAACAGGACCAAGTCAAAATATCATGTACCCATGCCCTGGCAGGCACAAAACACTATCTCAGAAACAACTTGCCCCCACCCTACCTCCCAAACATAAACATGACCCTTACGGGACTTCGTGACAACCAGTCACATCGAAGCGAGTTTGATTTGGATTTCTACTAGGTTTGATTTCTCCGAAGAACAGTGGGGCTACCTATACGTAACAACAAGGAGGCGGTGATCCAAAACAGGCATACAGACAATTCTCTCCCCTGAGGTAAGGCAGCCCTGATATGGCCCTTTGCAGTCGGCAGGGCTACAAGCAACATTATTTCTCTCTCCCCTGAGGCAAGGCACTCGGCCACCCGCCACTGGCTTGTTTGGTTGGGAACACATGAACAAACCGGGACATTTGAAAGAGTTCAGACCCAAGATCAAGCTTCCCCCCTCCCCCCTCTTGATTCATGATATTTTGCTCAAAGGGTAAGGTTTGTGATCCTACTTTCAGCATCAAATCCTACAAGTTCATAAATATCAATAAATCTAACCAGTCCGATTTTTCTTTTAAACTGAGATGCAAGCTTTACTTTCTGAGAAATCGAGCCCTTTTTCACAATGCCGGAAAAAGTGAAACAAAAAAGCTCTTGAAACTTTGATCCAGATCGGCATCTGTGTCAAAATTTAATGGGTTTGTCCCTGCGCTATATTCCATCTTTCTACCTCATTTTGTTAAAAATCAGTTCTGGAGTTTTTGCATAATGTTACTGACTGACTGACAACTTAACACAAAAAATAATTTTCCTGGTGGAGGTAACATACAGGACTCCATCTTGATAGAGGTAACATACAGGAGTCCATCTAACCGACAGTGGCTGACCGGGTCCAATAGTATCCAACACTCTTGCAGATCATATCAAAAACTACCCTCCAGTCTGCTGCCCATCTGCCCACACATACCACAACAAGTATGTGCAACACTCTCCAGCTGCATCTGCATGAACGCACAGGCACACTTCCCTGAAACGGCCAACTTCTTCAATCAAAATGCTATGCATTGACACACAGTACCCACTGCCAGAGCAAAGCACAATCCCTCATACAGGAAAACTTTTTTTTCCCTCTTTCTTACCTCAAAAGAATATGCTTTCATTTAGCAAAAGCCATTATTTATTAACAATTTTCTAACCTTTTTTCTTCTTTTCTTAATGTTTTCATGTACTAGTAACATGCATTGAGAAGATACTAACCCTGTGTTCACAGTGGAGATGATGGTAGAAATGGCTGACTTGATACAGTCACATCCCAGCTGCAGACTCAATCCATTAAGGAAAAATAAAACAACTTCAGTGGTAATTGCAATCATCACCAAGACTAGTCACAGCAAAAAGACACTGGAGGTCATGGTGCAGGTGTAGCTGGTGTTGTATGAAGTGCGCTGAAAGGTCATAAGTTTGAATCCCATCAGAGATTCATGCTTGAGGGACTTTTCTAATTGACTTCCAACCCCGAGTTGTTAAATGCAAACATAAAGACTGGAACAAAACAGTCAAGATTCATCCATTTAGTGGATGCATATTTTAGAGTATCGCTCATGTTTCCTGACCAACGCTGCAGGACTCTGTCCATCTTGGAGCTGGTTGATGCGGTGATGTGGCACAGAAGGATGCATGAAGCACAGCCTTGTCATGTCGTCTCTAATCACAATGGAACTCCAGGACATCATCCAGAAAAGAGGCTAAAAAAAAAGTTTTGAATACATTCTGTAGCCCTTCCATGCTTTATTCTCAAGGTGACCTCAGTTTAAACTTTTGCCCCTAATCCATATCCATGGTGAGTTCATGTGTCTGTCACTGGTACTGGAAATGTCGTAGGAATTATGGCTGGATGGACATGGTGGTCCTTTCAGAAAGAGGACATTCATGACTGCTGACTCTGTGAGAAGGTAAGTAAGGGGGACTACTCAGTGGTGTCCTGTGTAAATGGATCAGAGCAAGAACCACTGAATACCACAAACATAATTCAGCAGCAGCGCAGCATCTTTTTTTGGTGGGTTACCCTATGATGACCTGATACTGACTGCTCCAAGATCACAGCCAGTTCTAGGGCTTCAGCAGAATCAAACCTGGGTAGAGTTTGTATGGGGAGCTGAAATGAATGACATGGAGTTAAGCCGCTAAGAATGCATGGAACATGTGACAATTAACAAAAAACAACAACAACAACAACAAAAAAAACAACAGCAACAAACGAAACCCCAAACATTCAGAAATCGGTCACGTAATCATAAGATGCACCCACAAAACAATTCATGAAACAACAAAAATATTTTAGAATGAAACCTTCTGACAAAGAGCCTTTCAATCAAGACTTTTCATTCAACTTAAAAAAATATTCTACACTAGATCTACCTCTGCATTAGAAATCCAGTTCTTCAGAATTTCTGGGGGGTTGTTTTTGAGACCGTCCACTATAAACCAACCATACAGGACACAGCTGACCAAGTCAGCAAAGACTACGACAGGATTCCAGAGATACCTCCAGACACTGATCTGCAGCTGTCTGGTGGCAGCAAGGAAGGGTGAAAGGATACTGGGCGATGTTGGTGAGGGAGGAGGGGTCAGCATCAAAGGAGGCCCAGTACAGGGCCGAGATCTGCTGGCTCGTCTCCTGGCACTTCTGTACACACTTCTCCATCTGCACACCAAGTGTCAGCCCACATCGCTCTGAGTCAATTGATGCTGTCTTACACTGAACACTGATGACACTCTCTGTGGTGAAGACACACAGGTACATGATCTGCTACTCTATATTACCTCACATTAGTAAGCTAATGTTATACTAAGCCTTGAAAGCAGCTTCAACTGTAGACATACAGCAACAGGAATTGACATACAGACGCACACTTTAAAGCCCTGCCAACCACAAAAGACCATATCAGTGCCATCCGCACATTAAAAAAGAGAAATATGTCCCATGGTCACATGATCTGAGTCAAGTTCACGCAGTCAGCAACAGCATTGCTGAGGAAGATGGCTGGATGGCTGTCGAAAGCTAAGAGTGAGTAGTGCATTTTCTTTTGTTGGGAGACATGGTCTAACTTCAGGTAGCAATATAAAAGTGAAATAGTTGCTAAAATACTCATTGGAGACTACATGCTTATAACTTTTTTTTTAACGGATCAAAACTTAATTTTACCCCTCATTCACAATTCTACCTCCAAAGCCTCCCAAATTTCCAAACAACTAAGTAAAAAGTCCTCTTTCTAGCAGAAAAGATCGAAACGACAAGGACGGAACTCAAGGCCTCTTGCTGTATTCTCCTAGCGTCTGGTTGACTGCAACAGAGTGGCACTGGATGCAGTTGTGCCTTTGGAGTGCTTGTAACTTTAAACAGACATATCCAAACATACAAAACTACAACTATATCTTCATCAATGTTGTGAACGCTGGCCTCCATGAAATGTACAGATGTCAGGAGGTATATACTTAAAAGAGTCTGTGAACAAACTGTTACACCACTGATGTCAACAAAACCAGTAGCCTCATGGATCTCAACAGAATATTACACACATATACCAGACTTTCTCAACCCTCCTGTTCAGTATTTCTTATCTAATATTGCAATGCTTTACCATGGTCAAGGATATTTCTCATTGTGAAAAACAGTACAGAGCAGACAAAGGAATGAAGTTTTAAAACAAAATGGAAAGAAAAACAAACAAACAGAAGGATGAAAAAATTGAAGACAGTGAAGAAAAGAATGCAGTAGGAATGAAAGGAAACAAGAAAGCCAGGAAAGAAAGAACAGTGCAAACAAAGGAACAGATCAGTAACAAACAGAATAAAAAGAAAAGCACACACACACACACACACACACACACACATAAATGCACATAAGACTACTATAACCATATCAAACACAACAGCACTATGACACAAAAGAGAAAAAAAACAAAAAGGAAAAGATGCTGTCTGGACTGTACACAAGCAAGTCCCCTACTCCCTTCCCCCCAAAACAAACAAACGAATTAATTTCCTACCTGCTGTACAACTTGCGTCCACCGTGTACTCTCCTGTCCATTGGAGCTGGCCTGGGCGGAGGCGATGGCGGGCGGGGGTGAGGATCGAAAAATGTTGCAGGTCAGCAGAAGCTGCCTGAGGGCCGACAGCCAGGACGTGCGCATGCGAACATAATCACACTGGAACTCCAGAGGAAAGGGGGTGCTGGCAGCCTGCAGAGGACAGAAAACAGAACTGTTCACAGAACTTTACACTTATAATAACAAAAAAGTCACGTTAATTCTTGCTCCAAAGATGAAATAAATAGATGCCTATAACTCCACACCAATGCTGCATACGACACCAAATCGCATAGCAGATACGACAGCACACAGCACACACAACAAACAAGGAAACATTCCGCCCAAAAAATGATTTTCCAAACTTGCCTGTATACCCCATACTGGACACACCTACATAGCAACAACAACTGGAAAAATGAACAAATACAAATTAACTTTTACTCAAGACTGGCACAGCCTTTTCGATCTTGAATATAGTCAGACAAGTACACGGGTGAACACTAATGAATAAAGGTAACCTCGATTTGACTGAAATAAAAGGAAACAATAAATAAGGCAGGGAACAGTCAAAGTCAGTATCTCAATATCTGGTTTCAGATTCTTATCAAATCAGTTGATTTTGATTTTAATTCCACATTGTACACAGAATATGAAAATGTCAGCATTGTTATCAGCAGTCAGTGTTTTGCTGTTGATTCCATGACAATAACTGGGAGGCCTGTTTTACCTGACATTAACATCAATCTAAATTAAAGTGTGTGTATATTGTAGCCCTTGCCAAACAGGCAACAAGTATTACATGCAAATACCACTACATACAAACACAGAGAGTTTAAACATGTTCTGTTCTGTGCACTGCATTGATGAGACTGGATGATATGATCAATATTCTTGAGCCGTGTTAACACACACACTGAACATAATGACAAATCATCAGGCACACCACTGACTGCCCAAAGCAATGTCATCACACACAGTAATTCATACTAAGATACCCTGGTCAGTTTCAGAGAAAAAAAAAAAATTCATTTTGCTGCGAGAAAACTATGGTTCTCTTGTCATCATTTATTTTCTCGGGGTTACCTTCAAAGAGACCAGCGCCCTCTGGTAGCTGTTGATGGAGGCAGCCAAGCAGGACTGGATGTTGGAGCCATCAGACTTCAGGGAAGACAACTTTAGCTGGGCTGCGCACACATGCTTCAGACCATGCAGCCAGTTGTAGTAGTGCTCCGAGGCAACCTGAAAATCAGACACGGGCTGTAAATGTGTCCACATCCTGGATCGGTACCTACCACATTTGTTCAGACCTTTGATTCATAAGCACCTTGTTTGCTCAGACCCTGGATCTCTGACCCTGGATTTGTACCTTCCATACCTGTATACAGATCCTGGTAATTTACTATGTGTATTCAGACCGTGGATCTATACCAATATTTGTTCAGACTTTGATTCATACATGTATGTATTATGTTTGTTCAGCAACTGCTAGCCAACACTCACATTTCGGACTGGGCACACAAGTACATTAGCATTCATAATAGTAGGTACCGGCAGCCAAAATTAGCTTATTGTTTTTCATACTTAAGATCTGTATCATTGCAAAGTAAATGGAAAAACATACAAAACACAACAAGAATGAAGTCTCTACCTTCAGTCGTTTTCGAGATATTGCAGTTTAAAGTTGCAATGTTTTTATGCACCTGACAAAATGAGATATCTTCCAAGTTTGAAAGCCAACAGGATCATACATGATTGATACATCTGGTTATAAATTGGTGTTCTCAATCTATACAACTTACACTCTTTGAACAAGTAAGTTCCATGGTATCAGTTTACATGGCTTTTGTGTGATAAAGTGTCAAACTTGTAATAAATTGCAATTCAGCGCTTTTCGAATTTGCATGATGTGGCTACTTTGAAGCACTGCAGCACAGTAAGAATGGACATTTCAGAGTTTCCAGTGGTTTGGACAAACTCTCTAAGTTGTACTAAGCACAGTCATTTTTTTCTGAGGTATCTGCTATAAAACATTTATGAAAACTTCTGCGCTAAAAACTGGAAATATTGCAATTTGGACGGCGGAAAAATGGGGGTAGAATCGCCCGCCACACTTAAAATTGCTATAACTTCTAAACTACTTCATGAACTGTTTCCAAATTTTGTATACAGTTTCTGTACAGTATTTCCTGTAAATCAAAGTGTACATTTTTGTTATTTTGTACCTAACATTTTATTTCCTGTACTAGAATAGTGGCCAACAGGGGCGGAATGATGATGATGTCTGAATTAAAACCGACAGATTTTTCAAAACTTATTGACAGATTTCAACAAAAATTTGGTATGATGTTGTCTGTATTGTTATTTATAAAATCATGTTATTTTTGCTGTTTCTGACAAGTGTTGGCAGCCACCAAACAAAAGGTCACTTACGATAAGGGTGGGAAGTGCACTCTTGCTGACGGGCAGATTGGGTTGACTATGTATATAGTTCTTTTTGTATGCAGCATACTTGAGGCAGAGTTCATTGTTAATTGGAACAGACCAGGTATGGCCAGTAGTTATTTTGGAGACTATGTTGAAGTCACTGGCAAACACAAATATGCTTTGCACTAAATCTGTGTCTGCCTTGGTTGGCCACACGAGCATGTTGTTTACATGAGCAAATTAATTTCCTCAGAAAATTAATGTCTGCTTTCTCAGGAGAGTGGATCTGTGACACACTGCCAAATCATCATCATAGAAAACTACATTCTGGCCAATTTTGGTAAAGATAAGTCTTCCAGAAGTCAATCAGTGGCATGTTCACAGATTTCATCATTGATGCAACATGACTGCATCCTCAAAATCGGTGATAACTTCTTATGTCTCCATCTCTTCCTCGGTCACCATCACTTCATCAGTCCCCAAGCCCAACTGCTCTGCCTCAGGAAAAGTTGAAGTGGAGACACAGCTCACACATCATTCACTTTATCCTGGTCTGGTGGTCCTCCAACTGACAACCCAGCCAATAGTGAACACCGACATATGTGGTAAAGACTGTGGCCTATATAAAGGTTTTGGGTGACCAGCCACCCACGAACCCTGGCATGTCGGGTAAAGGCTGTGGCCTGTATGAAGGTTATGGGTGACCAGCCACCCACAAGCTCCAGCATGTGAGAATGCTTCTTTAATTGGTATGGGTGACATGCCACCCACAGTATCTGGCGAGGATTATAAGCTTTTATAATTTTCTCCTTTATTTACCACCAAAACACCACAATATTTAACGGGGGCAAGCACAAATACACAATAAACAAAAGTCATAAAACTTTAGTTACATGTTATGAAAACTACCCTTCGCTGGCTGCTTCGGGGGTGCTGTTGCATTCTCTTTTGAACCCTTGGTGGTGAGAACACCACAGAATTATGGACTGTGGTGTGTCTCTATTTGACACCAAGAGCACAGACACAATCAGCCGTGTCTCCCTGATGAGTCCGATCCAGCGGACGAAAGGCCTAGGAGCAGGCAATACAAATAGATGTGCCTTCGAGAGGGATTGCGATGGTTCCCTCAGGCAGCTAGTGAAGGGTTTCTCATATTTATAATATATTCCCCCCATTTTCTTCATCTTCAATTTTTTTTTTCTTTTCTAAAAGTTCAAATCTTTCTTTGCCAAGTCATTACTATAATGACTGAAGAATTGTTAGCCTGCACTTGTTTTCCCCCACTACTTAATTGTTCAGCATTGTATTGTTTGGTCAATCAGTGGGAGATTGCATCTCTTAGGAGATCCAAGTAAAGGTTGTTCTGTACAATTCTTAGCCGCTTACAATGCTTAGGTTATTGAACAGCAGAGCTGACCACTCAGACTGTTCCACATCTTTTGATCTCCCTTGTATCCTTGAATGGATCCTCAAGCATAGGCTCAAAGATTGTCCCCTACATCTTATACTGTGTGCATAATGCTTTTAGTCTTTCAGCAACTTTTTTCCTCTCCACACTTTCGTTTTGTTCCATTTTGCTACCCTTCGCTGGCTGCTTCGGGGGTGCTGTTGCATTCTCTTTTGAACCCTTGGTGGTGAGAACACCACAGAATTATGGACTGTGGTGTGTCTCTATTTGACACCAAGAGCACAGACACAATCAGCCGTGTCTCCCTGATGAGTCCGATCCAGCGGACGAAAGGCCTAGGAGCAGGCAATACAAATAGATGTGCCTTCGAGAGGGATTGCGATGGTTCCCTCAGGCAGCTAGTGAAGGGTTTCTCATATTTATAATATATTCCCCCCATTTTCTTCATCTTCAATTTTTTTTTTCTTTTCTAAAAGTTCAAATCTTTCTTTGCCAAGTCATTACTATAATGACTGAAGAATTGTTAGCCTGCACTTGTTTTCCCCCACTACTTAATTGTTCAGCATGTTATGAAAACTGAGTGAGTTATGAAGATTTAAACGACAGTCTGGGTAATTTTTCACCCACAAGCTCTGGCAAAGGTTAAACAAATATAAAAAATGTGGATGCATTTTCTCAGTTAAAGAAAAAACAATGAAAAGAAAGAAAAAAATTAAAGCATGGCACAGGACTACTTAACTATGAGTGCATGATTTTATGTAAATTTCCCTGTCTGTTTCTTCATCATTGTGCGATATCATGTGGTGTGTGTGTGCATGTGTGAAATTACTGGGAAAAAAAAATTAAAGCATGGCATAGGACCATTTAATTGAACTATGAGTGCATGTTTTATGTAAATTTCCCAGTCTGTTTCTTCATCATTGTGCAATATCATGTGGTGTGTGTGTGAGTGTGCGAAATTACTGGGGAAAAAAATTAAAGCATGGCATAGGACCACTTACCTTAACTATGACTGCATGCTTTTATGTAAATTTCCCTGTCTGTTTCTTCATCATTGTGTGATATCATGTGGTGTTGTGTGTGTGTGTGTGTGTGTGCGTGTGTGTGTGTGTGTGTTACTGCTCACTGTCCATTCCTTATAATTAAATTTTAGTATCGGTTGTTCTTTGTAAGCAAAAATGTATTGCATGTTCTTTGTAAACAAAAGGTACATCCTCTGCAACACATTATTTTGTCAACAGGGTGTGATTTAAGCATTGCCAATAACATGTTAAGTATTTCATCATTATGATTCTGAATTAACTTGTTGATTTAATCATTGTGAATGTAAAAGAACATAAATATACATTATAATGCTTTTTTTAAACAAAAGGTAAAATTAAAGAAAGATTTAACTTTATTCTGGACTCCACCTTTTTAATATTTTTATCAACTACTCTGTTTATTCAGTATGTCTGTGCTGTTACAGCAATATCTTACCTTTTTAATATTTTTATCAACTACTCTGTTTATTCAGTATGTTTGTGCTGTTACAGCAATATACATAACTGTGGAGCATAACATACAATCACCATAAATATCATAAATGTTACTGTCACAACAGTGTAATGTCTTGGCAATGCAATGCCACTGTAGTTGAATTCTAGCAGTTTTACTTGAAAGTAATCACTAAGTGTTCAAAGCCTTGCTGTGTTTGCCAGTAAGGAGGGGAGGGGTGGGGGGAGCAAATCTTTACAGTTAAATTACAGAAATTTCAAATACACTAGGGAAAAAGATTAGACTGCTAAACCAAACTTCGTTGGGTCGGATTGACTCGACAGTGACCCCCCCCCCCCCTCCATACCCCAACCCCCACTACACCCTCCTTACTGTCCAACTTCAGACTCTGTTCTCTCTCTCTCTTTTTTTTTTAATCCCTAAACACGCTTTGCACATCGAGTACGACAGTAATGATCGGTGTTTCCATCGATGGTCATTATCAGAAGACAGTGCTTTCAAAGCCTCGGGCCGTCTTGTACGCGCGGTTGTGGCTTCCGGTTTGAATATCTGTCTCGAACAGATGTTTTTAACTACGATTTTCTCTTTAATCGTGTAATGGAACCATTAACCAGTTCACTAATACATGAATCGACGTAAGTGAAGCCCATTACTGATATCTATTTTCATTAATTTGTCTTATACAAAAATACGATCGCTACGAACGGCGCAATGCGTGGGCCTTTTCCGACCTGTTTAATCTCGACGAACACCAGCTGAATTACGAATAAAATAACTAAGCATTGGCACAGTATTAAACGAATTAAAATAACTGAATCGTTTCATTAATGTTCTGGTTTGTTATTTTATGCGTTATCTTACCAAGTGCATCTTGCAATTCAACAACGATAAGCGCATTCGACTCGGTCATTGTCGGAACTCGGCTTCGTTCCGCCATTGTTGAAATCTTTGACAAGGAGCGAATGTTTGCATTTGATACCTTCGCTTTGATTGGCTTGCGCTTTTCGAGCATTCAACCAATCGCTTAGCTTGATACACCAATGAATGCGGGAGAGAACGGCCTTTCTAGCGCATCGTTAATGTGTATTTTTTTTTTGCAACTTTTTTAGCAACGTCGTTGGAAAGACAACACTTGTAACAAGCCTCATAAAAACTTCGATTCTAATTAATTTAACCACATCGTACTAAAAAGAAAAATAGACTGAAATAAAGCTTGAAACATGCTCTTTTATTCTGACCTATTTAAACGCCAATGAATGGAATGAACACATTGTATGCGTTGATTTTCGACACAGTGTAGTTCGAACGCTCGGCCAAATGCCGCCTGCGGTGCATCGGGACGTGTGACGCGCTTCGTTTTCGTGTGAACGGATGGGTTATTTGGAATAAAACTATCATCATACCGTATGTTGCAAACACAAATAAACAACACAGAGTTCAAAAGGAAACTGTATTCTTTATTCATCACAATTTTCATCTGATTCTAAACGCGTTATTCATAGATACTGCCTATTGAAAACACGCAAATTTTTCACTCGGCTGAACTTTCCCGTACGCTGAAAGAAGGGCTGCCGGTACCTAATAATAGCCTTGCTAGCCATGCAGAACCTTTTCAGAACTGCCAACATTTTGGAAAAAGTCTGGTTCTGTAAAAAGCAACAATAATCACATTGCTGAAAGCCCCAGGCATCTCTCTTTGTTTTTCATCCTCTGATGATAAAAATTTGTAAAACAACAATAACAATGACCTAATGTTCAACTTGCAAACAGACACTGTGGAATGGACTCCAGTCCAGTCTAGACAGTTGAACACTCCCAGTGTGAACAGTCTCAATGTTTGGCTTCCCAAGCTGTCTCATCATTAAATCTTAGAAAATCCTAAATATCAAGCTGCCCACTTCTTCTTTTGATCCTCTTCATTTGACAATACCACTCCTTTGTCATGTTCTCTGCACTGGCTCTCTGTTCAGCTAAGGATCTCCTACAAAGTTGCATCTCTGCTGTAAGTCCAATGAATCCTCCTGACCTCGATGTCTGACTGATCTGTTGCATCTGTAAACCCCATCAAAAGAACTCTGCTCTTCTTCTAATACTCATCTTTTCCTAATTCCCTCTGTTTGCACTACAACTTTTGGTAAGCATTCCCTAGCCTTTCAAGCCCCCTTTGTTTCGAATCAACTTCCACATCAATTTAGGTACTCTGCCTTGACGCATTCTTTAAAATCAAACCTGAAACCTTGTCTCTCCCCCCCTCCCCCCCCAACTGATACACAAAATATGAGCTGGTACTAATTGGGATTACTGTATGTGTGTGGATGCCTGTGATCATCAATTAATTCTCAAAAATCTTCATTTGAGAGACAGAATGTGTGGACAGAGGGAGTGAGAGGGCCGGGAGATGTGGAGCTGAAAAAGTCACAATCAAACATGCGTCATAATGTATTTTGTCACTGAGCCATAAAGAAGAAAAACTGTTTTGGGCCGTTATAGCAGTTAGTAACAGCTATTCTGGTAAAATAAAACATCGGGCATCATCTGTGACCCATAATGAACATACCAACAAATTTTCATAAAGATCGACCCAGAAGTTTTGTCTGGAGCGAGTGGAACACATTTTGACCACGGACAGACACACACACAGCATTTCTTCGTTCCCATTGTAAAGTAATCCCTGCTCTTTAAGAACTGGGAGTACAAAAAGGCAAGCTATAAATTGTAATAGAGAAAAAAGACGAAAAGACTTTATAAAACAAAGACAGGAAAAAGGACCACAAAAGCAGCGGATGACAATGAAGCAAAACAAAACTTTAAAAAAGGCGAAGTCAAACAGACTGACAGGAAACACCTAGCGCAGAATGTCGGAGGGCAGGATACTATTTGTATGCACAGATACATACATGTTCTTCCATCATTACAATCTTCTGTGTTCTGATCCCACCTGCAGTAAACTTGATTTTCATCAGCATGCCAGATTTGTAAACGACATTTAGCTAAACTATAAGATTCACATGAATATGGACAGAAGGATTTGCATCCAGCTCATACAAACAAACTCAGACTTGTGCATGCATGCATGAACACACATACATGCAAGCATAGCTGCATGAACACACATAAGAGCAAGCATAACTTAACACGCACACACACACACACACACACACACACATGTGCGTACACACAGAATCTGACTTACACAGACCAACACATACCTTGTGAGCGAGCTGGGAAAAAATGAACTCGGCAAAGGAGTACTGTCCGTAGCGCATGGCCTGTCGGGAGATCTTGTACATCTGCCAGGGCCCCGACTTGTCCACCGCCACCCTCAGAGAGGCCAGCACGTCCATGGGCAGCACACGTTCTCCTGCTGCTTGGAACACCAGAGTGCACAGCTGGACCTGCCAGGACACACAATTTCCCACTATCCTGACATGCTGTTCACAAATCCAGCCTGACTCTTGGAATACTGTGCGTACTGCTGAACCTGCTTGTACGCAAACACATACCACCCTCCTACACTGTTAACAAATCATGCCTGAACGTTTGCAATACACAGCATTTAAAAACAGTCATGGAAAAAGTCCCCCGTTTTTTCTGTCTCATTGTCTGTACCACTTCAGTGGCATTATCCCCACGCCTTTCACTGCGGCTCCCCAGCCACAGCCACATCCCGGTTTGTCCCACTGCAGCCCTGGCACTGGCAATCCACAGGGAGTTGTAAATGTCAAGCCGTCATGAGGCAACCCATCAGAGGAGACGCTGCACAATCGCTGACTCACTCCGATGGCGTTCAGTGGTGCCTGTTCCGTTTAAGCATGCAAAGACACCACATACTAAGCCCTTCACCGATGACAATAACCGCTAAAGTTGCAGAACCAGCATGGGCATCCCCCCTGAGTAAGGCGCCACCGTGACCATCCAGTGACAGTCCCCAGGTACTTGCAGACATTGCAATCTGGTCATCAACTCACCAAGGGCCTAGATACATGTACAGAAAATCGAAACTGAGGTCACCATGACAGCTAGGCATGAAAGGCTGTAGACTTTTCTTGTTATGCTGATCGATGAGGATGATGATGAACATGCTGCTACGGAGTTCAACTTCCATTTGATACTGCATATCAGGGTTGAACTCTAAATGTACTTTCATAATATACCTTGGCATCAATTAGGCCTGAGAGATACACACACCTGCAGTGTTGGACAGAAAATGTGAGCAACATTCTCAGATATACACCCATTAAACGGATGAAACATGTGTGTGGTTCCTTTCTTCCCAGCTGAGTTCACAGCAAACTAAACTCTAGGTAGGCTCCAGTCAAGGCAGAAAAATCCTACAAATAAACGTCTCTGATGGGAATTGATCTCAGGACCTCCTAGTCCAAATCTGTGATGTTAACCGCTATGTCATAGCCGCTGGTATACTCACATTTTTTGTTGTTGTAAGAACAAGGAAACAGACTTACATACAAGGTATGATGATGTTCGGGGTGTACTATATGATCTTTAGCAATCTGCAACATACATTGCTGTAAGAGTGATCAGTCAGCCTGCAGTAGGCAATATGAAATGTTCTTTGCTTTTTTTTTTTCTTGAAGAATGAATGTGTCTGAATCAACCTACAGTGAATAACCAATAGGGCATCAGACTAATGAGACGAAGGTGGCTTAGTCAGATGCTCTTATATCAAGTGATGCCTCTGGCAGCCTGAGCATCCAGCCATTTCCAGTCAGCAACCATCGCACAAACAGTCATCAACCAAAGGAAAACATTCTTATGGGTTTTGTCTTCCCTTTGTAAGTTCAATGTATGCAATGACATACATCATGAGATTGGATCCAGAAATCTGTTACAGTTTTGTTGTTGTTGTTTTACATGACAATAAAAGTAAAAAAAAAAAAAGGGGGGGGGGGGGGGGGGTTAAAAAAGGACAAAACAAAACCAAACCCTTCAGCAGCTAATCATACCATAAAAAGATACAAACAAGAGGGTAAATAAAAAAGGAAAAAAAATACAGACACACATACACAATATTCATACACACACACACACAGAGTACTGTTATGGGTTAGAATATCACATTTCTTTCCAACCATCACAGCTCTACCAGTTCTCCACCACCACTACTACTGCTATCCGCACTATGACTGCATGCTTGTTGAAATCTTTCCCAAAGTTCCCTAATGTCTAGTCAATAATGTGCAGAGGTTGCACTTGAAGCCCAAAGTGGGTAGTGTGCTAGAGACCTGCAGGTTGTGGCTGCCGAGTCCGGTGGTGCTCCAGGTGTCCAGACGAGCCAGCAGAGTGGCCAGACCCTCCTGCAGCAGCTCTGAGCTCTGGTCTCCAATGGCTGTTAATGCCTCGCACACCAGCTCTGCTGTAACACCTGACAGGTGACAAAAAAAACACAAAAAAAACAAACTTTACATGAGTTGGAAAATAAAAAACAAAGCAGCACGAAAATTACCTCACCACAACTCCATGGAGACAGCATGAGGCTGCCTTAGAGAGTCAAAGAGGTGAGTTCTGGATTTCTAGCCATGCAATGAAGAATAAGACTGGTTTCATCATACATACCTCTCAAATGGGTACTTTCAGATCATCATAGTTGTATTTTAAACACCAGGTCATATCGGTGGCATGACAGAACTACCCTCGGGCCATCATAGACCTCTACAGTGCTCTGTCCTTGAACATGAGCATCAGGATAACAGATGTATAAGACCATTCAGTCCTTAAGTGCTTAGTACTTACTACCAGTGACGTTTCCATTATAACTTTACTGCTGTTATGATCAACATCAGGCTTCTCAATACATCATTTACCGGGTGAAAACTAACTACATAGAAAATAATACAACTCACACCAGATAAAAAGCTCACACATAGAAAGACACAAATCAGAGTTAGAAAGAGAGAGAGAGAGAGAGAGAGAGAGAGAGAGAGAGAGAGAGAGAGAGAGAGGGGAAATGAGGGACAAACATGAGGGGAAAAAAAAAAGAGAAATATAAGCTACAAAGAGGGGAAGAGACAAGGGGGGGGGGGGGGGGGGAGAAAGAAAGGACGAGGACAGAGAGAGAGAAAATAACATGCTGAGGGAAACCAGGACAGACAGAGACAGACACAAATCATCAGAATCAGAGAGACAAACATAACCCAGACTGCGAAACACTTGCCAACAGTCAAGACAGAGCTGTTCACCTGAAGATGTGGACAGCAGATCAGTGAGGGTGCTGACAAAGGCAGCCCCCACAGCACTGTCAGTGGTGCTCAGCTCCACTGCCGCCTTTAGCACACTCTGCACACCCCATCATTTTTCACTTAGGAATGAACGACTCCAGCTTCCATGAAATCCCCCCCCCCCCCCCCCCCCCCCCCAAATTAAAACCATGAAAATCATATTTTTGTCATGATGAAAATTTAATTTTTTGTTTTCTGGAACACTTTTTCTCGTCTTGATAAGGATGACCAAATGAATGATCTTCCTACAACTCTTTCCCTTCTCTTTTCTTTCTTTTTCTTGTATATTTATTTTTAAGGATTTCTGTAAGTTGTTATCAAAAGATTCTATTGAAATCCCACCCACCCCCCAAAAAAAATTCTTTGTTTCTTGCACTGGAACTTTCTTAGATTCAGAAATAAACACTGAGACTTTCTACTGAGTTCAAGTAAAGACTTTACCCTGAAGACTACCATGATTCAAATCATGCTTTTTTTTGTTTGTTTTCCTTTTTTGAATGAACCTTTTTTCCCCTGTAACCTACCATTCAAAAAGACTCCCTCAGAACCAAACTGTGGATTTCTAGGCTTATTATGGAAAGGTTCCACCATCTTTATCTGTTTAATCACGTAACAGCGGAAAAGTGGAACGTATGTTAACAACCCCTTCGTATGTCTCATTCTTCACAATGACTCAAACTTCTCTAATAGATCATTTTTCTCACACTGTAGTATGAATTTCCACTTCAACATGCGGCGGACCTGCCCATAGGCTTTCAATAATTTTGGGGGAGAGGGGGAGGGGGCTGGTGTCCAAAAGAATCATTAGAAGAAAAAAAAAAGAAAAGAAAAAGAAAAAGCTTTAGTATCTAAACCCAATCCTTCACTTCCTTGAAGTCCTGACGACTTCCAGTTAATGATCATTTCTGCCACTTCAGTTGTTTGTTTAAATTTGTTTGTGTTTTGCTGTGCATAATTTTGCAAGAATAATGCAAACTTTTCTTTACTGTCTGGAAACGACATAAAAAAAGCGAGTTAGATTTGCAGGTTTTTTTCTGTAATTTTTTTCTTTTAAACAGCACCAAGGTCAGTCTATCGCTCTAGAAAATCATTATTTTATAAACAGCCTATTGCACACGCACAGTTAATCACATATGCACACAGATCTGCAATAAAGCAATGCAATTTTTGTTTCCTTGCTATGATTTCCTTTCCTTTCTTTGTCACCGTTTTGTCTCATTTTCGCATTTTTTTTTTTTTAATCATGATTGGTATAATCTTGAAGAAAACAGCAGTTTTGTACTCATTTTTTAAATAAGTAAAACAGCTACTAAAACTTAGTAATGATGGTAGCTATGTTGTTACTTACTTACCTTGAGGTGGTGGTTATTTTCTCCACTTCCGTCACAGGACAAAATAAGAAAAGTCTGGATGGCAGAGACTGCTTCACTGCCTATGTCTTCATTACATCCTGTCGACACATCGTGCACACTCCTTAGTTATACATAATCATATTTCATTGCTGATGCGTTCACTAAGGCACCTAGCATATGCTTTCTTGTGTATGATCCTGTTTAACTGTTGACATCTTTGGCACACCCTGTTCACTCATAATGCACACATTATACACTGTACAGCTGATTCTTCTTCACTGTCGGTGCCTTCAGTACACAATGTATGCTTTCTATATATGATCCTGCTTCACTGCCGATGTTTTCCTTGCATCCTGTCCACATATTACCTATGTTCTTTATTTACGCTCTAGCCAATATTTTCCAGAACACTGACGTGCCTGGAAAATGTCTCTCTATACTGTAAGCTGAAGATTTGCCTCAACTAGATGATCTACATATTATCATGATCACAATGAACTGCTAACGCGTAACAGTTTTGTTGACATTTTCAGCAGCGAAGCCTATTTTTGATCTTTTCCCCTACCAAGACTACCAAAAAATGCAGAGAGGGAGAAACTGGTGGCTACCTATCACATGAACTGTGAATAAGCGACACATAACTTTTATTCTGTGTTTTTGACAGTTTTGAGTATTCACAATATTTGTAAAATAACCTACATATTACAAAAGCAGTGTTAAAGCATGTACATCTGCTTGGAGGTATGGACTTGTAGCATACCAGCCAACCTTCTGGAACCAAAATTTGGCATCCAGAGGAAGAAGAGCATCGGGTGGGCTGAAGATGGGCAGTTTGGCCTTTGACTGAAAGCACTTCTAACAACCTTGTGTTTCAGTTGACAAATGAAGGGTTTGAATATAAAATGCACTTTCAATACATGTAATTGTCAACACCTGACATCATTTAGGTTTTATTATGCAATACCTAATCATTCCCATTCTAAAATCACACACATATACCCAACCCCACATTTTTAAGTAACACTTTGAAATTCTGGATTTTTTTCCCCACTAAATTCATGATTTGGGGAGTAATTTTCAAATTAAGGAAATTCCATAAAAACTTGGGGGGGCTGGTAGCTATGTCCAAGAAATACTATAAAGTTTGGATCCGCAAGATTTTCAGATACATAACTATACTGTACCGAAGAAGTTTTCCGCTTTGATGATGACAGCAACATACCAAAGTTAATGCCAGCAGGACTTCAGTATCCTGTAAACTTCCATCTCAACATACAAAAAAATATCAAAACTTTCTATCACACTGCCAGAATATGATAGCTATGATTGAAAAAAAAGAAAGTGCATTTGAACAAAAATCTATGGACGTGAAGAGAAGCACTTACGTTTGGATTTGGCGATCGCAGTGATCAGTCTGATGGCCTTGGAAGCCAGGATGACACTGTCGTCGTAACAGAACTGCCGACTAATCACCAGCATCTTGTTCACTGAAACAGTCAAAACAGTTATCTCATCTTGATGTCATGACTGCCAGAACAGATCAAGTGCAGGACAGAAAGAGAATGTAAAAGAGAGGATGAGAGAGAGGGAAAGAGAGAGACTCATAATAAAACAAAAGAGGGGTGGGGACAGGAGAGGACAGAGTAAGAAGTGAGAGAGAGAGAGAGAGAGAGAGAGAGAGAGAGAGAGAGAGAGAGAGAGGGAAACAGAAAGAGAGAGAGGGAAACAGAGACAGAGAGACTGGAAGACAGAAAGAGGCTGAGAAGCAAATGAAAATATAATAGAGGAAAGAGACATGAATCTGAAAAAGAAAGAAAGAAATAAAAAAAAAAAAAAAGGGGGGGGGGGGGGGAGCAAAAACATGGTTGTAACTGTTCCACAACTTGGTTATGTGTCAAGTTCACTGGCTCCCTTTCAAATTTGTCTATAAATCAAAATATTTCTATGTCGCTATCAAGGCTGCATTTCATAATATGCAAGCTCACTGGATGTAACACATCCACATATCTCTGCACCAGCTTCAAAGAATATGAACAAAGACAAGCTGATAAGTGTACATTTCTACTGAAAATGAAATAGTTCATACACAAATATGCACAAAAACTGAGTAAAGTCTACAATTTCATCTAACATTAACAACTGTCAAAAAAAAAAAAAAAAAAAAGAAAGAAAAGAAAAAAGAATTGAGCAAAATTCTACTACTGTGCTGGTAAGTTTCTTTTTGTTCTTCCTTTTTGCGGTTAATTTTGTTGGTTGCAATAGATCAACTGTCATGTAGCCACAATGAATCCCACTATGCTCAAGGTCTTGACAGCTGCCCAAAAGCTGCATCTGCAGCTCTGCACCCTTCTGGCCAGGTTTGATGCCCTAGAACATCCTGGGCTGGACAGTGTTGGAGGATGTACTCTGGTGTCTGAGATCCAGTGCCACATGGACATTGGTCTGTATGGGTAATCTTGATTCGACTATGGCGGCTCAGTCTGATGAGGATTGTTTGCTAGTATCTCTGGACTAGATGAAATAGATCAACACCACTCTCTGCACCCAGCCTTCTCTTCCACTGGTTTTGATATTGGTTGTGGATGATGGTTTTGGCCTCTCTGTGGCTACTGGGTGGCTGAACGGCTCCACACTGCTGCCTGCCTTGGAAACAGCGTCAGTCTTCTCATTGGTGGTGTTCCCACAGTGGGATGGAATCCACTGGAGTACAATGGTGGATCATCTTGAAAGATTGGGTCAGTTTATGATTCAGCAAAAGAGAACCCTCACATATAGAGGAATAAGAAAGGCGACCGGAAGGTCTGTAACTTGACTTCAAATTTAATCCACTGTTACAACAATACATGGACAGAGACTGCTAGCAAGTTATAACGTCACTGAAAATGTAACTAACTCATAAACAACTACACATTGACACTGCAAGTACAACTCCCTGCCCCCCCCCCCCCCCCCCTTTCCCTTAAAAAAAAAACCCTCAAATACTCACACACACATATACATATACAAACACAGACACACACACACACACACATATATATATACAAACACACACACACACACACACACACACACACACTGACTGCAGCAGAGACCAGTGTCTGACCTGTGGTCCAGGGCAGAAGGTGAACGGCCACACTGCTGCAGATGATGTCCAGCACACACACTGCCTGCACCTTCAGCATGGGATAAGAGGTCTTCATCAGGAACTCCCCAACGTCCTGTACACACCACAACACCAGAAGTATAATGCATTCACGACACTTTCCATCACAGATTGTTCTTAAACAATGACAAAAAAGCCCCCATAAATTCACAATTACTGTTCTTTGAAAAAAACAAGAACGAAAGACCCCAACAGCAAAAACAAAACAAAAACCTGCAGAAAAGTTGGTAGGCTGCACTGCTTATCAGCACAACAAAAGAAAAGATATTGAGGGGAAAAAGGCTGTGGCAAAATGTTGGCAAACAAAACAGTTATACACATTACTTAACTATCCTATCCTGGTTCTGCATTGCACAGGCAGGGGAGATAAATGACTCGAACGCTACAAAGCAGGAGAGATGCCCGACAGTTTGTTGCTGTTAAGGCAGCAGATGATTCCAGATGAATTCTCATGTGAGCTGCACTGGAGGTCTACTACTACTGGGCCACTGCTGTGTTTGAAAGCTGAGACCAGACAACTCAGATATCAAATGTCTTTGGTCAAACTCTGAGAGGCACCATTTCACACATGCCCTTTTCACACTCAACTACCATGTTAAACAGTTTACTGAAAAAGACTACCCTCCAGTAATTCCAGGTAGTTCTTTGTCTTCACAGACCATCATTCTGTCTTTACTTGGTAACATAAAGCTTAACCTTAAAAGAAAGGAAGAATGGAAATAAGAAATATACCCCTTACCAAAATTCAAAAATTAAAACAACAAACCATCTTTTCTGAAATTTAAGAACTTTCCATGAAGTTCTGGTTTCCAGGACTGGTTTGGAAAAAAAAAAGAAAAGAAAAATCCTGTACATTCTGGAAGAATGCAGCTATAAACCAGGCATCAATGAGTGTTCAGACTGATATCACCAAGCCATCAGTATCGTGCACATGTGTAACGATGGGGAAAGCCAAAACATCCACAAAGCAGAAACTACTTGAATAAAATTTCCTTGTGTCAAAAATTTCAGTTTTAATTAAAAAAGATCAGCACCCCTCCTACAGTGCCACACCTGTGGCTGACAGCAGGCGAGAAGACTGACCTCCACATTGCTGGCCTTCCAGTGAGGTCACTCTTGGCCAGCAGTTGCAGGTTACGTAGGCAGGTCAGGTGCACACCAAAGCGCAGATCAGAGGTAAGGATGGCCAGGAGGCGGGACACATGGGCAGTCCTGTAGATCAGGGAGTGCACAGCCAGCTGGCTCATGGTGTTGAGGGTGAGGATGACAAAGTTCTGGGCGGGGTAGCCCTCCAGGAGAGACTCGCACACGGCAAAGGCCTGACAGGAATCAGGGAGACTGGTCATTACGCCTGTGTTAGACTCATACCCATTTGTTGCCTAAAAATCAGACTTGTAGCTTGAGATATTTTTACAATTTCACTTTCTTGTCATGTCAACGTTATAAAGAAGAATGTGAATCATATAAAGAAAGAAATCACTGCATTAGGGTCTGTTATCTGAGAATGATCAAAATAACTGAACCAGACCTAGTCATGACCTCTGCTGTTCACATCCTGGCGACCTCTGTAACTGAAGTGAAAGTGATGCAGTTCAGTTCTTGAAGAACTGTCACTCTAGCAAGAAGGCACTATGGATTAATGTGGTGAAAATTTTTGTGCGAGCATGATGGCTATTAAAATACCATCACACTGATATATGCCATCAATGGTCAACTGGGTAATAAACAACATGATTTTGCTTCACTTAATACAAATGAGGTAGTGTATGAGTGCCAATGGCCCAAGGACAAATGTTGATGGGTTCATCCGTGTGTGTGTGTGTGTGTGTGTGTGTGTGTGTGTGTGTGTGTGTGTGTGTGTGTGAGTGTGTGTGCGTGTGTGTGTGTGTGTGTGTGTGTGTGTCTGTGTGTGTGTGTGTGTGTGTATGTGTGTGTGTTTGCATGCGTGTGTTTGTTTTACTGCATAAAGATAGCTGGCAGATGAGCTGGAGCCATGAAAAACCAGACATGGGCATGTGTATTCATATTAGGGTGAGAGATCATGGGAATGATGTGCCTCTCTGCTGAGATCATGGTTGTGGCAACAAATGGATATGGTACAAAGTACATGCATAAAATATTTCCTTCAGATTTGAAATTGTGGATCAGGAATTAACCAGGCTTGAAATTTCTTTTCTTTTTGTTTCATCTTTTTGATTTTCAAACTTTGTAAAATATTGAAGAACACCATAATTTTTGTAAGTGGCTTTTCAAGAATACTTCAAGAAACAGGCTGGCATGCTGGCAGCAGCGATCCACCGAAACCCCTGACCTTGGCTGCAGTGTCAGCATCGTGATGCATGTGACGCAGGCTGGGAATCAGCTTCATCTTCATCTCCACTGGCGTGGAAAGGCCCGACAACATGGCGATCATCTTGCTGCAGATTATGGCAGAGAAGGTCCTATCCATTGCAAAAAAAAAAAAAAAAAAAAAAAGGGGGGTAAAACAAGACACCAGCTTAGTACAAGATCAGAACAATACACAAACGTTTCTCTAGAAAATTTGCTGTCAGTCTGAAATATTCTTTTGAAAGCTGCATCATTTACGCACACAGAAATATATAGAAACTGGCCAGTTAGTTTTCATGTACACTGAAAGGCTCTTTCTCTCTCTCTCTCTCTCCTCACAAGCATAATATATTCTGCTTCACTCCCCCTATCCCCCCCTGTTACTTTCCATTGAAAAGTTTATGGAAGCCCCCCCCCCCTCCCCCCCCACCCACCCACCCCCAACCACACACATACGCCACACACTCAGTGACACACACAAAAACCAAGCTGAATTACTTCTACAAACACTGACTTTGAGTTTTCCGAGAACTTGTCTGCTGCAAAGATGGCCGCTTCCACTTCCACAGCATCATGGGAGTCTAAGGCCAGAATGATGCTGTGGTGAATGTTTCTCTTCTCAGATATCACGCTTGCAATGCTCCCTAGGGTTCTGGAAAGAAAAGAACGCATTATCTGCCTAACATGGTTCTTTGTTATAGAAAATAAAAGGCACTTTTCCTTTTTCCCATCTAATGAGAGGTCATGGAGAACTATTAACATAATTAAAATCAACAACAACAGCCACAAGCTAATCAACAGTGTTCTCACTGTTCATATACTCAACATCTTGTCTTGCCTTGCCTTAAATATCTTAGAGCTGAACAGAGTGTAACATTTTTCAGTGCAGCATTCCAAATTCAAGCTTAGCGCTTGAATGTAATATCACTGAAGTTACAGTGATGCGTGCGTGCGTGCGTGTGCAAGTTTGTTCATTGAAAGCAATGGTAATTACTGTGTTGTTTTGACTGACCTACAAAAAACAGAAATGGCTAAAAATGAAACCAGCTGATATGGTGGCAAAATGGCGATTGTCTTCAGCAATTTTTCTTCTGCTTTTTCTTTCTCTCGTCACTGAACTTGGCCATTTCTTTAATGAAATGATTCCACACCCCAAAGAATTACATTGTCTTGGTTCTGTTTAAGTCTTCATCAGACATGTTCTTTTTGGATGTTTTTTTTACTGTTTGCTTTTGTTTTAGGGCATAGCGCTTCATCACAAAGAGTAGCAGTGTAGGATTCTCAATGAAATCCTTGCTTTCTACCCTAAAAGCGTAACACTTGCCATCTCTGTTATCATGTAACAAAGACTGGGGATTGTTGAGGCACTGCTGATGACATCCTGACAATGTCTTTCTGTCTGCTGGCGTTTTCTGTGCCCGTCTGTCAGCTGGCAAAGGACAGGACTTCCTGTATTCTGATGCTGCCATCCTCTTTCTCTGTCTACCTCTTCAGGTGAGATTCTATTTGTCCATTTATGATTATGCTTGAGGTCACAGTATCCATTACAGCATCCAGAAACACTTAATGTGTGCACCAATAAGGCTGTGATACCATTTCTCTCCCTTTCTTTTCCTATTTTTCTTTAGTGATGGCATCATTTCACTCAAAACTGTTCCCATTTTCACAGGTATGCTGTCTCACATGTGCAATATAAATGGCAATAGCTACTGTCTCAGCTGCTGTGAGCATATTCACCTCAAGCATGGTTCTCCAACGAGTTAAAACATGGCTTTTCAATTCCACTGCCAAAAAGCAGCAAGAAAAGTCATGAGAAATTTATGAGAACGGCAGACATGCTGATCTGCTGACCTGCAAGACAACACTGATCACTCCTTGCTGCAGTCAAGTTAAAGCACCGCTAATTGTAGCCATAGCCATTCTCATATCCAAACATATGGAAGCATGCCTTCTTCATTTCGACTAGCACAATTTATAATAATAATAATGTATGGATTTTATATAGCGCAATTCTTGGGATCAACTCATTGCGCTCAGCACACACTCAAACACTCACACTAACATGTGTTCACACACACACGCACACACACACACACACACACACATACACACACACACACACACCTACCAACACAGGCGCACTTATCAAGTTCATCGGTTCAAGCATAAACAATACAGTTATGCATGCAGTACATAAAAAGTCAGGTCATATTAATAAACACAGCATTCAGATATTATGGTTGAAGAAGGCTTTCCTAAAGAAGTATGTTTTTAACTCTGACTTGAATTTAGATACTGTAGATATGCCATGTCTGTAACCGTAACTGTAAATGGATATAAAACAAGGAACCAGTTTTTTTTAATTTCTTCCGGCACTGTACCCTGCGGGATACTTTGCCAGACCAGCTGTTCTGTGAGCATGTCTGCATCATTTATCTCTTTCTTCTTGACAATGGTAAGCAAGTCATTGCAGGGTCCAATGGTTTGTCTTACTCTGTAGCGAATATAAAGAGAGAGAGAAATGTTGCTTATAGCCCAGCCGACCACAAAGGACCACATCAGGGTTGTCACCCTGTTGAACTCTGTAGTGGACTAACTTGCTCACAATGTGATCTTTGAACAGAATGTTCTTGATCCTGTGGTGAACCCTTATCTACACGCTTGAGGTTTGTCTTTGGCATCTGCAGTGAATGTCCCAGTGGAGTTTCACATGTGTACATGGCTACATACAGCACACAAAATATCAAATTTCTAATACGGCTTATGATTCAGTTTCTTTTCTGACTGGTCCTGTTCAAATAACCACTATGCTGTGTTCCCTGTTAGGCTTGAGTCAGGCCTGAACACAGGTAGTAACCAAACAGGCAGAAAAATTTAACACTGAAGATTTCTTTTATTTGGCAGTTCATGAGCTCTAAACTTTTATGTTCTGAAATTTACAATTTCAACAACTGAAATCCATTCCATTAAATGTGAACATAAACATTTTTATTTCTACATACCCTGGCCATTATTTTTAGAGACAGCTTTTTCAAAATGGCTGAACTTAAGATTTTGAAAAAGGCTGAAGAAGCTGACAAGGCTGAAATTTTACAGGTCTGCTGATTACAGATTACAGCTATCTTCTCACTCTGGTCTACTATTGCAAAATGCACATTTCACAGCTGATAACGCTCACTCTGATCACCAAGTGACTATCACCCTGTTCTGACAGTCCAGCGTGCAAATGGTTTTAGGGTCAGACAGCACTGAAGGTATTACAGGTTATGCCCTCCCTCCTCCCACAAAATGCCTAACACTTGACAAGTAATGCCAGTACAACAACTGAAAGAGGTGCTTTGGAAGTTCCTTGCCTGATTGTGATAGCCTTTGCCACAGGGTCATTGCAGTGGTAGACGCCATAGATGCGGCGAACAAACTCATCAACATTCAAGATCTTGTCCAGGTGTTTCTCACTCTGGTGTACCACACGCAGGATGCACAGGCGTATGAAATTGTTACTGAAAGAAAAAAAAGACAGAAAGATATGAGATAGAAAACAGATGTAAATAGAATACAAAGACAAAGCAAATAATGACAAAAACATCTTTGTAGATCTGTAAATGTGGAAGTCTGATTATTCACCACAGAGAATTTCATACATAATCTGGCTTCAAACACCCATCCCAAACAATGCAAAAAACTTTATTCCGTCACTTCTATGTAACAGAACGAAGTTTTCTGCAATGTAATTACTTACCAGCTATAGACAACAGCAATGTAATAACTAACCATTTATTATTCTGTCTAATTATCATTCAACATACATTCTACTATCTTTTCTATCGGCATTCACCCTCAATATCATCGATATTGGCCTATCTATAAATGAAATAGTTATGAAGTGAATGTTTTCACTTTACTGTTTATCACTAAGCTGTCTTATTCAACAATTTACCCTGTTCGATACACATCAGCAATCTTCAGCAGTGCAGAGTTGATCAAGATGGGAAATGGGTATTTCTCAAACAGACGTGGAAACTTCACAATAGCTTCACACTGTACCCCAATCCTGCCAGATCGAAGACCTGCACAAGAAACAAAACTGCAATCAATTTTTTTTTTTTTTAAGTTAATATGCAGTATAATGATTTTGCTAATGTGTGTGTGTGTGTGTGTGTGTGTGTGTGTGTGTGTGTGTGTGTGTGGTATGGTGTGTGCATGCACATACAAGTGAGTCAGTAAGTGTGTGTGTGTTCTTTACCTTATGAATATCATATTAACTCACTAAATATCACTGGGAAAATGAGAGGAGGAGATTGGAAAGTTACAATTTCTGTTAAAACATCTTATTTGCATTCATGTAAACTTGGGACAGATGGTCAATGCTTCAAACTATATTACTCAAAGCCTACCATACGCACAATTTCCCCTTCTCTCTGCCATCCGCTTCTCTCCTTCCCCCAACACATAAAAACAAGCATGCATGCAGGTTCACTTGGTGTGTGGTTGAGCCAAACGTATACGTATACACCTGCATACATGTGAAATACACATCACATACCAACCTGTCAATCTCCCATTACCTCCCTCTCCCCCTTCTCTCCTGCAAGCACACCTACACTCTCTCTCAGTCTCACACACATGTCCATGTATGAACACACATGCATGCCCATGCGTATGCGTACACTGACACACACACACTAGTACAGCAAGTTCGGAAACTGAGCAAACATGGGATCATCATACTCTACTTGATCATAGAAATCTGTTTGTTGCTGTGGCCATATGTTACTGTAATGGTACGTCTCTCTATCAGCTGGCTGTTTATGTGGGTATCATTTAACTGGATTCACAAACTTTGAAGTCGCTATACTGGATCATGAGGTCATTGAGCCCTCACCACTCTAATGCTTGAAGTACCTAAAAACAGTTTTCTCAAGCTTGCTGGTTTACAAGATAACAGATGCTATTCTGGGAAACTTGTTTTCCTCATACTTAATACTGTCATGTGAACGGGCATAACTGTGGACAGTGCCGTCACTAGTCAGTACTGTTATTCAATGAAGAATATGACCACTTAACAAAAATGCGGACACTGAGCTTTGTCAAACATTTGTTATGAACTGTGGCAACCACAGGAAAGAAATACACATATGATATGCACCAGGGATGTTCCACCTAGTCTCTTCATCTTTTTACCTTTGTCGAGTTCTGTGAGAGCAGAGTTTGCATCTTGCTCCTGTTCAACAGAAATACCATCGGTGAAAGCCGTCGTGCGCGGAGCCATGGAGGCTGCCATTTTGCACTGGATTCCAAGTTTTTGTTGATTCAGGAGGATATAACAAAAATTATTACAATTACATTATTGAATTTTTAACAAAAAATACTGAAATGATACTACGACGTTGATCATTCGTTGTATTAAAGTAAAACCAATGTTTATGGATTAAAAAAAAGATTTTGTTTTCCTCCATGACACAGAACGTTATAGCTTTTTAAGAACCCAGTATCACATGATCACAAACTCTGTCAAAATGGCAGACGACTCGAAAAGTTTTCTGGCATTGATGAATGGACTGACCCGCAAAAACTATTATGGCCAGACTGAAATTACAAACGAGTTTCTAAAGGAGCAGATATATCCAGATTTAAGTCAAGAAGAATTTGATCACGTACTTAATCGATGCCGTGGTCTACTGAAGGTTTGTAAAGTGCTGATGCTTTGTGAAACGGGTATTGAAGGGTGGGCGTTACCATGACTGAGCCCAAAACTTGAAAATAAAAGTGCTAATGTGTAGACCACATGAAACTTCATGCAAAGGAATGATGATAGATAACTGTGAACAGAATGTTTATTAAAATTCATGCATTGCATCAGAAGATTAATCAGCTATAAGAGGGAAAAGAAACCATCAAATTTTGTGAACAAATAATTTGAAACGTCTGTTTTGTGAAGAAATACATGCCAGTTAAAACTGGAATGAATTTATTCATCTAGCACTCAGAAATCGCCCCCACTAAAGATGGGGGATCCTTTATCATTCTCAAAAAAATGAGTGTGCCATAAACAAAGTTACAAAATGGTATGTGCGCATGCACACATGACACAAGCAATGCATGGTCAGTTCTTTTAGTGTCTGGAATTCATAATCTTTCAGAAGGAACTAAAAAAAAAAAGACATTTACAATTTCAACAGAGTGTTTTGTAAGGTTTTGAATAAGGGGCCACTAAACTCAAAATATTGCCTCCCCCACCCCATTTTCTTCCTATTAGCTAAAATGTCATGTGACTTGGTTACCAGAGAAATAGGCTCCTATTTAGTGATAATTGGAAGCATAGCCACCACCTGAACAGTGTGCTTATGAACAGAATTCCATTAGGTGTGCATTTGTGTATGTGATATACTGAGAAATTGTTTTGATTTAAGAATAGATTAAAAAATTAGAGGAAATCAGCTAACGAAACATCAAAGGAGTAGCCCTCTGCAATGAAATTTTCTTTGCATGTTTCCAGCTCAACATCAATTGTTTCCATAACCTTATATACGTTATCATGATGTCGACCAGTCTTTAGGTGCAAACATACTCACACAGGCTGAAAATTCTAACCCTATTTGTATGCCTGCTATTCCTGTAGCTCTTCGGCTGATGCATATATCACGTAGCACTGTGCAAATTCTACCTCAGAAATACACAGAGAAGGAGAAAGCAAATAATTGTAAATGTTTATGCACATTTCAAGAAAAAATGCATCTTAGTCTTGCATGTAATAGTATGCCCTACATGCTTTAGCCAGGTTACTTCTGAATATGGGAGGTATATTTTGTAATAACTGGAAGAGATCTTTTTTATTAAGTTTTCGGAGGGGGGGAGGGGGGGGGGAGGGGGTTGACATTTTGGGAACTGTGAAAATGTAGGTGATAGGTGAGTGAGTGTATGTATGTATATATATATGCACATATAGGTATATGAGATTTTATGTGTAAGCACATGTGTTTGAGGTAGCGTGTGTGTGTGTGTGTGTGTGTGTGTGTGTGTGTGCACATGCGAGAATAATGAGCTATGAAAAAAGTTTTGTTGTTATTTACCTTTAAGATTTATTATAGAGGAGCAGAGCCGAATGTCTGGATGGTTGAAACTGAAAGGATGAAGAGGGAGGTGAACAAATGCCATTTATGCTTCCTGTATAATGTTTAAATAGTTTTTCTTTCTCACAAGTAGATAAGAATCCTAGAATGCACTTAAGCAGTCATACACTTTGCTCAGCTTCTTCCAGTAAATTATGGCACAGTATGTATGTTAAGATGCAGACTTGTCAAGCGCTACAGGCCAGAATAGCTTAGTTAGTGGAGCAGTGGATTTATGGTTGTGGGTTCGAATCTCCACCGGGCCGTTCTAGTACTGGAGGATTTTTCTTTTGAAGTTAACATTGGTGCTGACTCCCAGCTTCCCCAAAATCCTTCAAATGAGACAACAACTTGAGGTTCCATGTGTAAACACTCTTATAAAATCTTGCAAAGACATAAAATCCCATCAGAAGAGAAAGCCTGTTTGGCCATTGGTATGGATGACACATTACACATAGAATGCACCATGTGTGAAAAGTTGAAAGAATGAAGGAAGGAAGCTGAGTGAACGATATTGACTAAATGACAAGGAAAGGACTGAGTAACGTGACATCAGGCAGCTCTTCAGTCTACCCAGGCAGGCACCTATTGTGTAAATGAGGGTGTGGACTGTAAAGCACTTAGAGCCTGGTCTCTAGCTGAGTATAGCACTATATAGATCTGTACTCTTAATAATAATAGTAAAAAAAAACTATGATCTTGCTCACTGTGAAATCTACGATTTGTTTCATGTTGAGTCAGTTCGCTTAAAGTATTTTTGCCTACTTCTGGGATTTATGAGAATAGCAGACATGTGATGCCAGAAGTAGAAGTGTCTTTACTCATGCAGTAAAATGGCATAAAAAAAACAAACAAACAAGAAGAAGCTATTCTGGTCAGCAGCAAGAGACAAAAACAGAGAGCTTAGTGGGAAAGTTCGCTGGCACTGGCTCGTAAAACAAGAAAATGAACATGTCAGAAGTAGCCAGTCAGCAGTACCTGTCAAAAGTATAAAGGAAAGAAAAAATTCTGTGCTGAAGATGAGTACAGTGATATATGTATTTGACAGACCTATGTTTCATGCGGGTGTGGGAAGGGGGAGACAACGATTGTGTAAAACAGATGCCAAAACGTAGAACTCCCAGAGAACATGTACCTGCTGGCCACCATCCCATTAAAAGCTTTGTAAATTGGTACTCTTGTTAACGTTTTCTCCTATCCGTCTTGGTTTTCTATTTTCAAACTAGATCTCTGATATCAATATTTTTCAGTTATTGATAATGATATTCACAAAACAGAACAGACTGAATCACATTTACAAAATTTAATCAAATCACTTGTGACTTAGTTTCCTTCTCTTTGAAATAGGCATTAATCCTGTATTGGTTAGTACAAGGAAAATGAAGACTTTAGAATTTCATTTGTGGAAATGCTGCTACATTCGTACTACTGAAAACATATCTTGTACTTCTGAAAATTGGGGTTGCACTACTGATGGGTACTTTCAGGCTTTGGCATGACTGTGGATGCCCACAATTTACTCAGCATTATTGAAAGTGGTCAAGTGAGAGCATAATTAGTCTTTGGACATGTGTGTATTCAGCCACACTACCAAATGATGGCAGGCCTGACAGTTGATCTTTGGCTGGTGGGAAATGTTTCTGTGAATCTGCAGGGGGCATGTCTGCTTTCCCTTTTATTTCAGTATGCTTTATGTGATTACTGTTTTAATCATACTTTAAGCAAATTGAAAACTGTTGTGTCTTGTTGCATTTAAAATAGTAATGCAGATTATCAGCCATCAGATGTTTTTTGTTACAGAGCATGGTTTCAGCCGATATGGACATGACACAGTTGGAGGCCTTTCTGACTGCTCAGTGCAAGAAACGTGAAGCCCCGCTCACAGAGGACCAGGCAGCTGCCATCAGAAAGTTCTGGAAATCAAACAAGACTAAAATCCATGAAAGCATCATTTCACAGACAATGTGGGGGAATACTCTTCAAAAAGTATCATGGAGAATAGACTTGAAATCACAGTCCCGGCATGTGAATGAAATCAACGCACCATCAGCCATTATGGAACTGCAGATTGGTGATAGTTTGCAAAAAGAGAAGGTAAGTCTACAATCAGCCACAGGTCATACATGTAATTTAATAATGTATTGAAAATACACAATAGAAAAGAAGACAAATCTGTAATCAGTGGCCGATCATATATGTAATTTGATAATGTATTGAAATTACACAATAGAAAAGCAAACCTATGTTTGAAACATTCTGTATAAAATAATTTGAAGAAGGCAGCAGTGGTGATTATCATACCAGAAACCGTTTGTGCCGAGATTAGTGCTGCTAACTGAAAGACTAGCAGATTGTAGGTTTGATCTCCATCAGTGGATTAAATTGATGCAAGATGTTTCAGCTTCTGATTGGCTCCAATCCTAAGCTAAGTGTCTTACATTCTGAAATAGGAAAATTGGGACCATACACACAAGTATCATCTACTATACATTGTATGACCTTTTGACTGTATTACTTTGATCATTTTACCAACATTGCGCTTGTTCGTAATTTTCAGATATGGTTGATGCGGAGATATGACAAGGAAGTATAGAGATCAGATTTGTTGCTCAGTCTTAAGAAAAAAAAGGATTTAAATCTAACTTCATAACTTTTATGCATATTAATCTTCATAATAAACAAAAATGACAAATTTTCAGGATAGGATAACAAAAAGAAAGACAAGATTTGAAGCAGGTAAACTGGAGAATAAGAGATCAGTAGGATCTGTGTTTCAGGTAATCTCTGCACCTTATTGCTACACTTAGATGAAAGGCAGAATGAGATGGCAACTGTATGGAGGAGGTTTGCTAGAACAGTAAAAGATAAGAAATCTTGGCAGTGGATTATGGTTTAGAAAGCAGCATATGTATGTAGTACTATGAGTGTTTTATGTGGAATAGACACAAAGTGTTTTTTGCATCTTTTATCAGTGTTGATGCAGCTGGATTAGTCTTCAGACTGATTCAGTAATTGCCATTCATATAACCTGTAGTTTATTTCTTAAGTTACCACTCTGCCGAAATACTGTCAGTATCAGGTCATGATCTCTGACGTCCTGTAAGATTCTGTTCTGAATTTTTGTGTCAACCTTTCTTTCAGATCTTCTTTGAATGTTTGAGACTGTCTCATTATCAGGTCTGTGTTGATTGCCCGAGCTGCCTAACCAAACAGACAGAGAAAATGCCAATTCTTCTGCCACCATTCAGTTTTTCCAGTTTGAAAATCAGATCCATTTTATCATTACGATTTTGATCTTTCAAAATATTTGTGTAAGAATGCCTCGAAAGGTATCCTTTGTAATGTCTCACCACAGTATAGTGATGAAGCTTTAGAGGGAGGAAGGAAGGAAGGAACACATTATAGTGTTTAGTGCCTGAGCCAGATTTTTCATCTGAAATTATGTTGCAAGTCTGGTCATGCGCTTTGCTTTCAGTCTGGTCATGCGCTTTGCTTTTTTCTGACCTTTTCTTCTGCTTCACCACCACAAGGAACATACACACATTCATGTATTATGATGTTCATTAACCTGCCTCTTATTTGTGCTTGCTATGCATAAAATGATCATAATTAAATTTTTTCTGTGCAGGCAGCAGATGTGGTACGGTTTGAGATGAATGAAGAAAAACTGGCCAGTGTGTTGAGCAGCATGCAGGAAATTGAGGAACACATCAACCAATATGTGCAAAAGTGACCCAAATGGTGGTGTCATTGGCCTCTCTCAGCACTATCAGTTTCCCCATCTCATAGTGATGGACTCAGCTGATGAACATCAGAACTGCTGCATCCAGCGAACATCATTCCCAAGATGGCTCTTGTAGTTGACTGGGCCATGAACAGCAGTAATTACCAGTCATGATTGTCACAGTATTGGATCTGGCAGAGATTTATCATGTTTCCATGTTAGCAGACTGATTAAGTGATTACATTACATAGCTGCCAACCTTTACTAACACATGTTTCAGTGAGGAATTATTGTTTCTTTCAATCTTTTACAAAATGAAAGAAAGCGGAAAAGTAAGGAAAAAGTCAAAGAAAGAAAGACCTCCCCCAAAACAAACAAACTCAAAACAAACAAGCAAAAACCACACACACACACACACACACACACACACATGCACTTGTGCGCATGCGCACACGTGCGTGCAGGCATGCACACGCACACACACACACATACACACAAATAAACAAAACAAAACAAACACCCAAACCAAGATGGATGTGTAATTTAAAAGCAATAGTCCCCATATATTCTTTCCCCCAGGTCCCCCTACCAAACCCCTCCATTCTTCTTTTCCCCCCAGCTGCACACATAATCTTTTCCTCCTCTGTTGATTCTGGGAGGAGAGGGATGGGGGTGGGGTATACCTTTAATTATAAACTGAAACCCTGCTTTCTGAACATTTTGTGCTACTAATTTCTCCAGTTCTATTTCTCTCTCAGACTCTAGCATTGTGTGTGTGTGTGTGTGTCTGTGTGTGTGTGTGTGTGTGCATGTGACACTCGGTTGTCCATTGTTTTTCTGCCTTTGGGGCTCATATTTAATTTGAGGTTAAAAAAAAAAAAGTAAGCATAATTTGTGGCTTATACATTTAAAGTGAGGTGAAAAAATCAAACAGAATTGCTTTGCTTTGTTGTATTGTCTCTAGGATGTCAGGAGTTCAGTTACCAAGTAGTTCATTGTGAATTGTTATAGAGAAGAAGTTATTATCAAACAGTTCAGTCAGAAAAGTTGTACATTATGTGTTCATATGTTGTGTATTTATTAGCTTTTCTTCATGACAGAACTTTTTTTCAGTGTGGTGACAACTGTGTAGGTGCCCCATGTGATGGTTGGCTTGGGTCTAATTTAATTGAAATGTCTCTGCATATCGCATATTCTAGGCTGCATAACACATATCCTAGACTGTTTCCTTTCATGAAAGGATGCTGTAATACTGACATCTTTGTACATGCTTTCGTGGAGAGGCACACTCTCTTTCTCCATAACATGATCACTAGTTTAGCTTCCTGGAAGTTGACAGCTATGTAAGTGTTGTACATCAGATTTTAACTGGTTCCTTCAGAAATTTGTCACATACGCTTTCAACGATTTCATTGCACAGTGCGCTCTGTTGATGTCCGAGGGTCAGCTTGGAGTGTCACATAAAACAAGATTGGGAGAAAGCTGAAAGAGGAAAGACATTTGCCGTTTATTGTCGAGCGTGTGTGTGTGTGTGTGCATGCAAACTGTGTGTTTGTCTTTTGAAGATATGCATGTATGGATTTTTTGTTTTCATCAGTTACAGTTTACTTTTAATTATCTAGGTTTAAATCCTAGCGTGTGTGACCATGTTATGTTGTGTACAAAATCTGGTCACTTCCTGCCTAAGTAAGCTACCAGAAGTTTCAAGCAGTGTTCATTTTGATAGACTGCATTTCATCTCATTTTTCAAGACCAACTGAACAGCATGTGATGGTCATTATAAATAAAATTTCTGGTTTTCCTTTCTCTGCCGTACTGCTTCTCATTACTAAAGTGTCAATTTAGGTGCAAGAGGAAATCAATTCGTTTTTTTGTTGTTGTAATAAGTCAAAAAATGTTGCATTGCTTGCTTGCAAATTTTGAAAACAAAAACTTGAAATTTAGCTACATTACCCAAGACACTGCCACATGAACAAATCCTAATGTAAGCATGATTCAGCTCCCAGTCAGTGTGTATTGAACATGATACAAATATGTGCAAGTTCCATTCCATTTTGTTGTGCTTTGGTTTACTTGCTGATTAATAAATGCTGTTGGTACAGTGTTCGTGAGTTATTCTTTGTGAAGAATCTTAGAGGGATTAGTTTACTGTGTTCACAGTGCCATGCCTATCAATATGCTAAATTGATGAAAAAAAAAAAAAAAAAAAAGCTCCAAATTGAGTTTTTATACATGCAGTGTTGGTTGACTCTTATGTATCTAAACAGAAATGCCAGCAACAAAAGCAAGATAGCAAAAGCACCTGTCAGAGGCATGTGTAGACTATCCTTTAGCTTCATGCTCAAGAACATGTACAGGTAGTACTGGCAGAATTCAGACGATGCAACTAACAAAGCATTCTTAAAACTCGCTAGCTATACTGCAACTTCCTTTATGGATGCAAAAGCTGAATGGTTGTAGATATCATAAGCAGAGATTCTGGGTTCTCAAAGAAAATGCTTCCTTTATCCTCCACTTATCTCGTGATATGACAAAGCCAAATGGTTGAGTCAGAAAAGCCAGTCCATTTGTAGGCAGACAGGAATGTGAGGGGGAAAAAGGCATTGTGTTAATCACAGTGAAGTTTTCAAACAGAAATATTTTATTCAGGTGCTCTTCATAGAAACTTTAAGGCCTTCAGGCAGCATCGATCTTTTCTCTTTTTTTAATTCTTTTAAATTTGTTGCCATCTTATCTTCGATCCTCTGTAAATGGCATTACCTGTGTATCCCCCCACTAGTCATTCCGGATCCCTTTTAACCTTTTTCGTACATCGCCTAAAATTTTGCACACCATACGTCATAGGTCTCCAGAGATCCAAGCTTTCTGTAAAGGAATAAACCTACGCCGTACATTGTGGAACTCCATGGACCCTTGTTGTCTTCTGAAGGAATAAACCCTTGCTGTTACGTCGTGGGTCTGTTCAGACCAACGACATTCTCGGCCGGTTCTGTTTTTGTTTACTCTTTGTCTTTAGAATGCATGGGTCTGGCCAGACCCACAACATACGGTACTCGGGTTTTCTTCTTTGAGAGTATGGGTCTGCTCAGACCCACAATGTGTTAGGACTTTTTGTTTTTGTTTACCCTTTACCAACAAAAACTAACAATTTTTGGTACAGATGTAGGGCCATGGTTTGTTGACAGAGTTGTAAAATTTGGTGGAGATAGCTTAAAAATGTACCCAATTATTAGGTGAAAATCATGTGTGTGGGTCATTTCAGACCCACAATGTATGGGAAAGGATAAAGCCACATTCAGGTTATTTCTTTTGCAATCTCAGTAGACAGCAAGGAGAGATCAATGTCATTTTGTCGTGAGGCATTAACTCACCAGAGGAGACACTGCTGAATTGTTTCAGTGGTGTTCAGTGGTACTTGTTCTGATTGACATTCACAGAACTACTTTGCAAGCTCCTGCTGACAACAATATCAGTTTAGTTGAGAGAGACCGCCATCATGACTGAGGAAAATCCCTATGAATTTGCTGATTCTGAAGATATAGATATGAGCTCACCACAGGTATGAAGAGAGAGGGGAAAAATAAACCGAAGTCAACGACAAGAATGGGGATGAAAGAGCACCAGACTGAAAGTTTACATTTTGATGATCAATAGGAACGATCAAAAATATTTGTATGGAGTTCCATTTCAGGGTCCATAAAAGTAGGATGTGCTCTATACTTCTTTTCTAAATTAATCCCAGGGTGAACTCTGTTCCACATTACAGAAGATAATACAAGACATTCAAATTAGAATGATACTAAATCCTAGCCTGGCTTCTTTCTCTTTTCAGAAAGTGTAGCAAACACAAAATCGTAATATAGAAGTATTGGATGTTTTTTCAAAGTTTATGCCACACTCATACACATATGTACACACAAACACTCGCTCTCTTTCTCTCTCTCTCTCTCTCTCTCTCTCTCACACACACACACACACACACACACACACACACACACACAGAGTAAGAAGCAGGGAAAGAGATAGGCAAATAGTAGCAAAAATGGACTCTGAGCTGGAAACATTAAAATACTAGTACTGCTTTATTAAGTGATCTGTTGATAGTCCACAAAAAATAGAAATGGAACCACTATTCGTTTTATCAAAGACACAGCAATACTTGAAATTACCAGCACACATATTCAAAACAACAAGCAAAGTAACTGTGATTCTATCGATCTGAATATCAGTCCTGTACATTTCCAGCATGAACAGTTTTTTCCTCTTCACATTCAGTAAAGAAACACAGAATAGTACTTTACATACAATGAGATTACATACAAAAATTTCATCAACACAATGTTCGAAGCACATAAAATATACAATTCAACTAGATCATGAACGTATTTTTGAACAAATGTAATGTTTAAAAAGGCTTTTTTTAAGTCCTAAAACACGCTCTTCAGTGATTTAGAAAGCACCAACTGTATTAAATACAGCTCTCTGTAATCTGGTAAAATCACTCATATTAACCATTCAAGCTTGGCAAAAAAACCCAAACCCCAAATTTAGCAAATTACCATTGGTAAGGAAACCATGTAAACCATTGGCCAGCCCTTTGCACTAAGGAGGGAGTCATCACTAAAGTCTGAACAAAATCCAGACTGTTAAAGTGCCATTGACAGAATAATTGTTAGTATTTACTTTGTTTTATTTATCACTAGTCTGAATGTGGGGTCAGCTGCAAGGAAAAAAACCAACAACTTTATTAGCCTATTGGCAATAAATACTTGCATACAGCCAACATGTTTCTGAAAATCTGGGGCAGGCAAGAAAAGCAAAATCTTACATCCAGAGTATACATTCTACAGTGACATACAAACTTTCATCAACATCCAAATTATATATACATATGTTCATCAACATCCACATCACATACATGTTAAGGTGAAGCACTCAAGCATGCTTATTTGTATTGGAAATACAAATGTGCAATGAATGCAAAACTATACAAAATCAAACAGCACACAGAAATTTCATATGGCAGTGTGTTTACGTGTATGTTCAACTGGTTTCTGTTCATATTTCTATGTTATCAACTCATAATTTGGTATACCAATACATCACTTCAGCTGAAACAAAAGAAAAATATTACGAGAATTTCAGAAAAAGAAACGTACATACATGCCAGTTTTTTTTATATTTGTTATCGTGCTAGTACACTCTGTACATAAACATCTCTTTGCACATGTTTGTGAGCATGTATGCTGGTAAGCTGATAACAGTGCCACTTAACCTTGACCAGATGTCGCTCTTGACTACACAGTCTGAACACTGTGAGTCCCCTAGTACTCATGCTTTCCGCATAGGCTCAACTGTATGTTTTTCCTGGGTTTATCTCTATTCAGATGCTGTAGTCCTGGTGGACCCTATACTCGTCAAAAAGTCCTCAAGAGTTTTAACTGTAATAGACGATGTGGATTTCACCTGGATCCATACTCTATGTGCTGTGGCATCCAATTCCCGCTCTTAAAAACTGTGAGCCCACCAACATCCACGCTTCAATGGAGTGTATAGTTCAACTGATGCATCCGATTCTTTCTTTCCTTTTTGATGTGCAATCACAATAACTTGCAGACACTGAGATGAAAGATTTCTAAAATTTCACTGGTATAGTTTTAATGGTTCCAGAGATATGAAGACTTTTGTTGGGGCACAGGGGTTCCCAGTATGCATGACGAAGGTAAACCACAAATGTGCCTCTACTGATTGATCTAGTATGTGTCTTTGACAGATACTTTCCTGTCAGGGCACCAGGCTGGTTGTCACAATCTCTGTTTCCATCACAGCATTTCATAATGGTTGGTTGTCACAGAATGCATCTTCTTTCTGAGCATCCTGTCACATGTGCCAGGTATTTTTGTGTTTTAGATCAAAATCTGACAAAAATAAACTTGTGGATCTTCGGCTTGTCAATATGATCATCTGCACACAGCATATTTATGCGATCATCTGCATGTGTGCATGTAAAGAGTTCTCAGGCACTGGCTGATCTGCACTGTTTCCTTTCATTATTACTTATAATCTCGCTGACCACACGGGGCCTTTTCAGGGCTGTTATTGGTCAGAGAAAAGAAGTCCCATCCTGAAAATATACAAAACATAGCAACAACAACATAAAACAAATAAAACAACACAGACAACAACAGAAACAAACTATTTACATCCTATACACACCAAATTTACAACATGATAAGAGACTGATAAAACTTCGCTGTGCTGAGAGTGCTAGGTACTCCCCTGAATTTATCACCCTCAGAATTGAGGCAGAAAAAAGTAGAGTGGCTTAAAAATACATTATTAAAAGGCTGCAAGGACAAACAGACACTACATAATGGACAGAAAGCATCCACTCTTATGTTGTGTGCACAGTTTCACTTCCTAGTCGGTTTCACTTCCTAGTCACCAAATTACAACAAAAAGTTATGAATTCTGTTTAGAGAAAAATGTGCATAGACACCTGAATATGCCATGGAGGTATAAAACATTGATGTGTGTAAAAAGAAAGAAAAAAGTTGGTTGAACAGCGACAGAAACGAGGAAATTACTAGCAGAGAATTTGCATAGGGCAGGAATACAATGTATACTAAATATGGCTAGCAGCATCCCCACAGAAACTGCACTGATGTTGAGTTGGACCCACCGTGGAATCTCTCAATAACCATTACTATGAGTCCTCAAAACTGGGTCTTTACAGGGAGTTATTGGAAGTTTCAGTGTTAGTATAGCCCAACATAGGCTCCTTTCAGGGCTGTTACCATGTAGAAAAGCCCTGTATGCCCTAAAAAACAACTGTAAACACAATACAACGATCTACAAAATATGCAAAACAGGTTTGTAACATGATGACTATGGTAATCAACTGACATCCGTCTGCCATAATAGATTAGGCCACACTGGATGAGCCAACCATTCCACGACATTTTTCATTCTCAGTTTCATAGTGAAATGTTATGAAACCATTACAAAGCACCAAAAATTTCAATGACAAACAAATTTTAAAGAAAGAAAAGAAACTTTTAAAAAAATTAGTAAGAAGACAATACAGAATGGACAATTTGAATCCACACTGAACACTGTTTACAATCTCACAACCAAGTCACCTGATTACAACAAAAAAGGCTCGTTACAGATTGTAACATAAGGAAAAAAGCTGTAAGCGCTCTCTGGACCAAATACACATGAATGGAGTCATATAGGTGGCAAAACAGCGGATGACAGTAAAGAAAGAAAAACATTCAAAGAATAAAAGAAAGCCAAAGGAAGCGACAATATGCAAAATTACTCACAGAGACTTTCCTAAAGGTGGGGATACACTTTATACTGACAGAACCCACGCCAGCATTCCCATGGTGACCTTTGTTGGTAGGTAAATCTTGTTCTAGGAAAAGCAATATGTGCCAGAAAGACAACCCTTTAAAGAGAGAGTCTCCATTCACAAGGTCTTTATGGAAGGTTTCACTATTTCATAACAAAAAAATTCAGCAACACCCTCATCCACCAGGTACAGCGAAAGTTTGAACTCGCAAACATCAAACAGGGAGTTAAGCACTCAAATACTCAGCTGACTTACAAAAGACAACAAACAAACAAACATGTTTTCAGCTCTCAAAGGTCTCTACAATCAATGGCACTATAAACACATTATACAGTTTAATCAAAAGGGGAAAAAAGGCAATTCTGGAACACAATATTTACATACATTTATGAAATCTTACAAAATACTAAATAATTTGTTGAAACTATTTTCATCCTGATTTTACAATTTCTTACATCTTGTCACTGGAGCTTTTGCATTGATGTTTTATAGTGTCATATGTCGCTCACAATAATGAATCACAGTCCAAACGAGTTGTGTATCAGCATTTATTTCAAAAGTTATCAGCTGAACGGGATATAGCCTGAGGTGCACTATTGTGCTTTTGTTTTCTATCATTTTTTTTCTATAATATTTTTTAATAAATGTAACCGACAGTTTCAGAAATCTGACCAAAGGTGCAATCTGACCAAAGGTGCAATTTGCTTTGATCTTTTTTAAAAGCAGTCATTTGGGGAAATTTGACCAAAAGTGTATTTGGTTTTTCATCACCTTCTTTTTCATAAACCAGAATAATAAACAAAAGCTGTTTGTACATAACACTGGCACTTTTTTCTCTCTTTTCTGTTGAACTCAAATCAAGTGACATGATTGACAGTAAGAGAAAGAGAGCTCCAGTCATAGATGATTTTTAGAACCCCAGGCAATGCTTACAGTAGGTAAGCCTTTTTTTTCCAGGTTTTTCTTTTTTCTCCCCCCCCCCCCCCCCCCCCACCTCCCCTCCTCCTCTCGCCTCCCCATCAGTGGCTTCATTTGCAAACTACTCACTCCAGGCCCCACACATGTCACATCCAGGGTTTGTCTTGATACAGCTTCAGTATCAGAGTCCACAGGACCTGTCAATATCTAACCATCATGATGCAGCCCACTAGAGGAGACACTGAACTACTGTCAGTCACTTCAGTGGTGTTAATTGGCGCTTGTTCTGTTGTAGCATATGCAGGACACTGCCTACTAAACATCCTACTGATGACAATAATTGCCTAGCAAGAGAAGCCAAGATAACTGTTACCCTCTAAAAGGGGCCACCACATCCATCCAGTGTCAGTCCCCATGGATTGGCTTATACTAATGAATTTGACACATGCTATGCATATTCAAATTTACCGTTCTCTCTATATGCACGCAACCTGCATGCATGATGGGAAAGGATTCCATATTTTTTCTTCTTTTTTTTTGGTCCCAAGTCATACACATTCTTTGTAGCATTATTCCTATGATGCTCACTCCAGCCAACCCATCTGCTGCCACTCCCTGGTTTATTCTGTAGCAGTATCAGCACAAGTAGTCCACAAGGAGCATCTACCTATGTTTCTTTTGAACAGTATCCTTATGCACTATCTACCTTATTTCTTTAAAATAGTGTTCATATGCACTATCAAAGATTACTGACTTCACAAATTTAAAAGTGACATTGGTATTTTGATCTTCATTACTATCCAAATTAAGTAATGTCTGAGAGTCCAGTAAATACAGTCTCCCATGACAAAATGAATGAAACAGCTGCCAAGTCCTACCTGAATTTAAAGAAAAAAAATAAAACAACAACAAAAGGCAAAATTAAGTGCATGAGTTTTTGTCACATTCATGTACAGGTAACCCAAAATATGTTTATGGTGTGAATCTGTCCCTAAAGATTGGAACTAAGCAAATGCATTGTGCATGTGATAACAGGCACATACACTCAAATGCCAGATACATAAAAAACAATTCAAGAAAATAGTTAAATGGATTGCACATTATTGTATCTAGTGCTATGCAAAAGATCACCGGTAATGAGGGAGAACATCCTGATGTGATCATGCTGTCAAAGAAGCTACTGATTTTAACAGAAGTGATCAAAAAGATTTACATGAAGACTCAACTGTTAGAACATAATAAACGTATCACAGGTTTTGTGCTTATCACATATATTCTACAAACACATATCAATATATCAAGTTATCATGCAAAGCTGTTATGTAAAGATTATGGATTGCATGAATAGCTATGCAATATGTCTAGTACAAATACATCCATGTATTCAGAAGACACACGAAGATGTGTTTGACGGTCTTGGTCTCTACTTGCAAGAACAAAAAACAACAAAGATCTGGGTTGCAACTGATATGGCAAAACAACCTTCTTTTTCTATTTCAGACCACCTGACTAACAGTAGAAAGTTGCTGTTTTCATAAATGAAAATTGGTAACAAATTGCGAGAACCATTCAAGCTACTGAGAGAGAGAGAGAGAGAGAGAGAGAGAGAGAGAGAGAGAGAGAGAGAGAGAGAAAGAGAGAGAACTAATTTCAGTCATATTACAACTATGGAAGTGTTTAGAATGTAATTCTTTGATCTTTTTAATTTTATTCTGATCATATTTTCACACTTGATTTTTTCTTTAATGATAATAAAATATTCTACTTTTTTTATTTTGGCTGACATTTTAAGATGCAATTATAATGTTATACTTTCTATTTCACTCAGGGGAAAAAAAGTCTGCTTGCCATTATATTCATTATGCGTTTGTGGCCACAGTGTACATATATGTATATGTAACATGCACGTTTCTGGAATATTTCATCATTGTATAAACTGAGGTGGTTGTTCTTTTTTTTTTTTTTTTTAACACAAGTGGCCTACCTAAGCTTCTTTATTCTCCCATCATGTTGCCTAAAACAGATCTGTATCTTTTCGTTTCTTAAGTTTCCTTTCGTTTTTGCTTTTCTTGTCCTAAACAAATGGCCTGCCTAAGCTTCTTTATTCTTCCATCATGTTGTCTAAAAGATATCTATATCATTTCATTTCCTAAGTTTTCTTTCGATTTTGCTTTTCTTGTCCACAAACGAAACCTTTTACTTTTAGATTACGAAGGATCTCTCACTTGTGACATCCAGAAATCCTTTACAGCTTTGTCAGTGTAGAAAGTGAGGGTTTACTGTGAGGTACATGTAATACAAACACAGCTAAAAATATTCCAGAAACAAACAAGTCTTCATTGAGAGGCAGTCTTTCTTTGGAGGGTCTTCACTTAATGGTGTCACTCTGTTCATATACAAAATTTCTTAGCAAACGGCTTTGTTGTATTTAGGTAGCCTGATTAGTTATATGCTTAATATACATATCATAAACTTGCTCAGCTAATATTCCACGAATCACATTTCCTTTAAAAATAAACAGATCACAAAAGAATGCAATATACTGGGTTAGCTTAAAGCACAATGATAATCCTCCTCCTCAACATCATAATCACAAGGACAATAATGAACATCATTTCAAAGTTTTAAGATGAGTGCTCACATTGTTTTACATACAAGCAGAAAACTGTCCAAACCAAGAACATGTATTTTACGTGCATTTGTAGGCCATCAGAACTTTAAACAATTCAAATAAAATGATACCCAAAAGCAGTGCCAGTCAATCTATCTTTGGGACTACCTAAACACTGTGACTCGTCAAATAAACAACAAAACAAACATACAATGAACACAGCACAGCATATCCATGCTACAGGAGTAATTACAGGCAGACTTGGAACACAAAATTCTTCTTGTCAAAAGCATTATAAGCACATGTACATTGCAGTCCTGACGCAACAATTCTTTTTTTTCTCAAGTGAATAAGTTTTGTACACAGAACCATCCATTGTGGTGCAGGAGTTCCTGTTGACAATTTGTGAGCTGGACCAGCTCCGTCTTCCATTCATTTAATGTATGTGTTTCTGGCAGTTTTGCTAAGATTTCCTGATCAACAATGAAGGTGTCTGCATCTTGTTGGGTTGGCTGATAGCAGGAAGAAAGGAAATGTAGAGTGTAGCCTGTCATGCAGTCTCAGACCAGATAGCATCATCTTCATTGATCACCACTTGAAAAAAATCAAACTTTGTGGCTTTTCATGCTTGTTTTATGCTCTTTCAATTCCCTCTCTACATCTGTTCCCTTAGTGACTTCATGTCCAAGCCCTCACTATCAGCAAGATCATAGAGACAGTCACTAGATGGACATGGTGGTGTCCTCCATAGGGGAGGTTAGTAGGTGCTGTTCTATATATGTCGGATCGGAAGAGGCACCTGTGAACACCAAGAAAGTGACTCAGCAACAGTGCAGTGTCTCCTCTGGTGGGCTGCCTCAAGATGACTTGATACTACTTGTTATTGTGGACTGCCAGTATCAAGGCTGCAGTTGGGCAAACCAAGGAGCGGCTGAAAATGGGAAACCAAAAAGAGCATCTTGGAAGTAATGCCACTGGGGTGTTACTGAAAATAAGAGAGAAAAAAGTTTCACCCCAAAAAACATACAGTGCCATGTCATACAGATATTGTAATCTGTATACACATTTACTTTAACTTTGGTCCTCTAAATCACAACGGATATGATGCATTACAGTAAAAAGACAAACTCTCATTTAAAAAAAAAAAGGGCAAGTGCTGTGAACATAAAAATCAGGGTCATTGTGTTTCTATGGCTTAGCTCTCTACAAAACCATGATAACATCAACACAACATGGTGGCTTTCAATAACAAAATTCGGTTTAACATGAAAGACAGTTAAGAAGTAATAACAGACCACCATACCATACTGTATGTTAATAACTATGTGAAAAAATCAACACTTGTTCAACCCCGAATCAGGACTGGAACTCATCTTGAAGTTTTAGAGCACAAACTTCTACAAATTGGGTTTGCGGGATCGTTGACTGCGTCTCAGTGAGGTAGGGGAATCCTCTACCTGCTCCGCGGGCCCAGCAGCAGCAGCAGCAGGTGGACCTTGAGTATCTCTCCCTGTGTCTGAAGAAAATCTGTTTGCAGCTGACCGATCCACATGTGCAGTGACATTATGGATTTCAGTCTTTAACTTTTTACTGACAGCATCTTTGAAAGACCCTTCCACACAAGGTTTAATTGAGACAGTGGAATCTTCATCCTGCCCATTATCAACAATATACAAATTTTGATCCATACATTCGGTTTTACTTATCTTAGGTTTCGACCGAGAGGCAGATCCTGCAGGAGTATGTTGGGACTCCAGGTCTGATATGCACTCATTAGTACCTGAAGAGCCAAAAGTTCCGGACATGGCACTTGTTTCCATAGGTGGACAAGGTGGTGTCTGATCATGTTCTTCACCTGCATGATCTTCAACACCAGAGGCACCACCTGTTTCGTCTGTCTCCAAGTCTTTGCTTTCAATCCTGTTTCTTTTCACACCTCTTATACTCACAGATTCTGCAGCTGCTAATTCTGCACATGTGGGCATATTTTCAGAGCCTGAGTTTTGTCTGGAAATTTTACCATTGGTGCCTGATGCAAAGGTTTCAGCGTCCCAAGACTGCCTGAAACTGCGCTGAGATCCATCCTTCAAGCTGTTTCCTTTCTTACTGATGGTCAGTTGAGTTAGGTTGAGAACTGAGTCATCTTGCTCATGAGCCACAAGGATATGTGTTTTCAAAGCCATATGGTTTGAAAAGAAGCGACAGCAGTACTGACAAGGAAGTTCAGGAGAAGCACTGCTTTCTTCATCTTCAGATTCATCTGACTCGGCTCTGGCCAGAGACATGTCAAGGATGCAATTAAAAAGCCGAGCCATTTCCAGGGGACTGCCTTTCCCCTTTCCTTTCTTCATCATAGCAGGCATCTCATCTCTAGACATCAGTGACAACATATCTGGAAACGGCATGCCACCAGCTTTCAACAAGGACATCATGTCTGGCATTGAAGATTCTGGTGTCAGACACTCTCCATTAGACATCATCTTTGTTGTGGTGTTCGGGGAGCCTAGTCCTTCTGCTCCACCCTGGAGGGGAACTGCAAGTTCTGAACTTGCTCCAGACAGACTCCTATCCTCCGCCAGAATGCTCTGTCCTGAGTCCTCCATTGCCACTGACACTGAGCTTGCCATCTGTGAGGTGGGATGAGAAACACCATGATGATCTTCAAGCAAAGATCCAGACGATGGTGAATTATCAGTTACTGGTTCACATTGTTCTATGTGCTCTGACAAACACAAATCACTGTAAGATTTTTCCATATCTTGGACAGAGTGCCTTTCAGTCATCATCTTATTCTGTGTCAGTCACCTTTGTATCAACGTAAATTATTCTCTTGATCCCGAGTCACCTTTTATTTCCTAAATCACCATCTACAAAAAAAAATCCCACCTACTTCTCAAAAAATCTGGTGATTTTTTTTTATGGATGAAGAGCAGGCCTGTTTTCATAAATGGTAAATAGACCTATGGTAAAGTTCGTCACAAACTGAAGTCTTATAACAATAGCAATCAAAAAGGAATGCAGAAAATCTCAAAAGTTTCTTTTAAAACAATGTGGATTGCATTCAATGAACGACAGCCATGATCTTTAGCAATGAATGTGTGAAGATATCAACCTCTTCTGTCTTGATGGATCACCTGCAACAGAAAACAGCAAAGCATACCTTAATGAAATATATGTTAGACAGTAACACCAAGGATCAAAGATTTTTTTTTTTTTAAAGTATGTTTGTAATTTTCCATATATTCCTGTTTCTTGCATCTCTCATACCTCAATTGTGTTTTTTTTTTCTTTTTTTTTTAACATAAAATGGAGGTTGAAATGCAAGGAGAGGAACAGGAGACTGAAAGGGAAGGGATGGGGGCGGGGGCACTGAAGGAGGAATGAGAGGATGTTTGGAAGTCTGGAGCTACCTCTCATTTCATCAAGATAACTAAGTCTGACTGCACATATGACTCAACAGCAGGACATAAGTGCCCTATGGTTGGGAAAAATAATATTTGTTTTCTGGAAAGAAGTTAATATGAGCTTCATTTTTGAATAGCAAAACTGTTACAATACAAAAGGATATTAACTGCAAGTTTACAAAATAAACTGTTCTTTAACAATTCTTTCATAACCAATAAGAATATATCTCTTTACTTTCCGAATTGGCACAGTATAAGTACTAATTAATTTAAACATGAAATACATACGGATGAAAAAACAATTTCTGTCATCAATAGAATTACTAACCCTGATATGTCAAAATAGGAGATATAAAATTCTTAAATAAAATGCTTAAAACAACACAATACCAAACAATGGATTCTATGGACAAAAAGTGTAGAAAAGGAAACTGTAACTCTGTCTTCTGATGCAATTTTGTAAAATAATGTGAAACTGGTAAAGAAATTTTTGGGTAAAATTAAGGAAAAAACAGATCCAACTGTTAGTAATTTCCTAATTAAAAGGTCAGATTACTGCTGAAAAAATATGCATGAGCTAAAGCATTTGAAACAACAACAGAAACCAGTCTGATAGTTCTTCACTGGAAAAATATTGCGTAACAGACACTCACGCATGTCCTTTTGAATCAAATGAAAACTTCAGACATTTCAGTAAATAGAACCTATAAGTTACGGTTAGAATGGGTCAGACTGAATTTGTCACTTACAGACACACACACACACAAACACATATATGATCTATTGTTCACACTCTCACACATACAAACTCTTCTCTCTAAAAGTAATACACGCATGCACACAAGTACACACATACACATACTCTCTTTCTCACACACACACACACACACACAAAACACATGATCTCTTGCCTGCTCGCTCACCTAGACTCAAACTCTTCTCTCTCTCATACACTCATATATGCACACACAGACGCTTGCAGGTGCGCACACATACACACACTCTCCCTCCCATCCGCGCACACACACACACATACTCCTCTCACACACACACACACACACACACTCTTCTCACACACACTTTTTATCTATTCGACAAGCATATTATGCTCAGTGCAAGGCACATTTTAAATAAACAGGTTTGCATTAATACCTCTATAACCATATAATGCCTATATGGCCCATGCGGCAACAGAAAGGGCAAAACAGAAGTATTAATCAGACAAAAACATGATTACAATGGCTTTTACGCTTAATGTCTGAGGGAGCATGTTAAGCATGCCATATACTATTGTTATGACCTGGCAGAAGTTTCAGAGCAAAACTGATATTCAATATACTGGCTGTAAACATTTGCAACTGAAGCACTTGAACAAGTAAAAACCCAGAAAGGTAGTGTAAACAATAGCTATTAAGAGACAAACTGCCACAAGAATTTTAAAAGTCCAGAAAATGTAAACACTCCCACCAAACAGGCCATCCAGAAATCCACACATCTGAATGCACTTGCAATCAATGAACAAGCAAGCAACATTTCAGTTATATTTCAACTTTGCAAGCATTTAAGAAATACAAATAAAACAACAACAGCAACAACAACAACACACCCACATGTGAGAGAGAAAGACAGACATGTGAGAGAGACAGACAGACAGTCAGAGAAAAGAAAATTCAAGCTGTTCCTAGCCACAGTTCATTCTTTCAATACGAGTAAATAAATGACAGACAGGACACAGTATTACAACTATGTCTGCACTGAATTGAAAAAAATGAAAAAGAAAGGAAACTATAAAGTGGGTAAGCACAAAAAGATGTAACCCTCCCCCCTCCTACACACACACAATGAAAAAAAAGGGATAAAACAGGATGATAGACCCTTCCTCCCCCCATTTCATAAGCACAATGCATGAGACAACAGTAAAAAAAAAAACAAAAAAAAACACTGACATAAATTATGCTCTCTTGATCTCCTTGTAAAAACAAACCATATATATATCTATATATTTACACACACACACACACACACACACACACATATATATTAAGTTTAATTTTCTTTTCTCTGACTGTCCGTCTCTCTCTCTCACATGTCTGTGAGTCATATAGGAGTCAAGTTACCACCTTCTGCAGTCACTGAGGAGAAACAATCAAGTTTCGAAATACCGGTATCTGACCAGGAGTTATATGTTAGTGAGTTTCCTCCCTATTGGAGATTGTCTCCCCCTTGGAGACTATAAGCTTGCTGAAGGCTCATTTTGAGAAGCATTTATTATTCCCCATTCACCCACTCAAGCACATACTGTTAGTTAGGCAGAACTATCTACCACTGCAGATATGAATGCTTATCTCCCCCTATTTCTTCAATCTAAGACATAAGAGCAAGCTTTGTTTATAATTGAATATTTCTTGCAGTCATTGCAACACCAAGCTGCTCTGTAAGTTGCTGGAATGGTGCTCGGTACTTATCCTTGGAATTTATTAGTTTATTGTAATTTAGTCCCATGCGGATTCATTCCAAGAACTGGCCCTCAGCACTTGTGTCTTAAGAGGTTATCTTTTTATATTTTCTACTTTTCACAAGAAAATGTAGCTTGTTTTGCTCTTTCATGATTTTCTTTTGCTTCTTAGGTGGCACCTTTGGTTGGTTTTTTGAAAACTCAACAAACATACTACAGTATTGCACACCAGCCTTTTTCTGGGATAGTATTCTTCTTAAAACCGAAAAGGCAGAGGAGTCAAGTTACCACTTTCCGCGGTCACTGAGGAGAAACAATCAGGTTTCGAAATACTGGTGTCTGACCTGGAGTTATATGTTAGTGAGTTTCCTCCCTATTGGAGATTGTCTCCCCCTTGGAGACTATAAGCTTGCTGAAGGCTCATTTTGAGAAGCATTTATTATTCCCCATTCACCCACTCAAGCACATACTGTTAGTTAGGCAGAACTATCTACCACTGTAGATATGAATGCTTATCTCCCCCTATTTCTTCACTCCAAGACATAAGAGCAAGCTTTGTTTATAATTGAATATTTCTTGCAGTCATTGCAACACCAAGCTGCTCTGTAAGTTGCTGGAATGGTGCTCGGTACTTATCCTTGGAATTTATTAGTTTATATATATATATATATATATGTGAAAACTTAGTTTAATCGAAATAAATGTTTTCTCCTGGAACTTAACTTAATCGAAATAAACGTTCTCCCATGAATAATAGTGGCACATAGAACAAAATCCCCACCAACCCACTGACCCCCTTTAAAAAAAAAAGAAAAAAAGAAATGCTGTTATCGTAAGCTGTAACCCACACCAACTTTCCTATTCCTTTTTCTCTAACATTGATCTTGACTTCATTGAACTTACATACATAGACCAACTTTTATTTAGCTTGCAAAATTGTGTGTTTTGAAAATGAGATGTGAACTGATGTTCTAACAGCATTATATACTGTCTTTAAAGCACATCAGCTCAGCTATTTTCATCCCATAGCTATTATCATGAAAACTGTCAAAACCACAGGGGGGATACATATTTTACGTCGAGCTAAGCATGCAATGATTTCAGTGACCCACTGAAAATGTGCTTTGTGGGTTAAATGAAAATGTGAATGGACGTTTGTTCACAATTCAATTTCATCTTTAACCGCCACACTAAAGTCATCTGCAGCAGTGTGATCAGTTAGGGTGCTGCTCTGCTCTCCCCTGATTGAAATCGTACAGGCTGGCTGTTGAAGAATGGTCGAGATCTTTCTTTTTGCTAGGTGTCAACAACAGGAAAGCTTGACCTAGATCAAAGCGCAGGCAGGACGGCTGAATTCAGAACTGCACTTTCCTTTACACACACACACCTGGGGAAGTCGTCTAATATTCTAGTACAGGATGCAGGTGTTTGAGATAACGGGAGGGATGTGGTTGGTGGTGGTGAGGGGAGGGTAGGAAAGAAAGCCTCAGAATTGTGAGGCTCAGTATTGAAAGAAAAGAGAGACACCCCCTCCCCCCTTCTACCACGCCCTCTCCGGTTTCCCATCCCTTCAGACACATATGTACGCACACACGCACGTACACTCCCCACCCCTCACACATTAATCTCACTTCACTCCCAGCACAATAATAAGATATATTACTATTACTTATCGTCTGCGTAATGCTCGTATTTCGAGCACAATGAAAATAAAAATAAAAATAATCAACTCTGATTGTGGTTAATACAATGACTGTGCTTGCTACAACTAGTACCAGTGAGAATAGTCTAAAAACAATTTTTTTTCTGAGTAGAAAAAAAGTCGGACACTTAAAGCGCATGCGCATGTTCGCAATTAATCAAAACGAGGAAAGTAGGACACATTGTCCTACTTTCCTTGACGGTGACAAAACACAGGGAAAAGCGGAGAACTGAACCAAAAACTCTGTAAAACAAATAGTGAAGATCTATAATAATGTACATATATGTTAAACACATCGATTGATCGGTATAACACAGACAGGAGATCACTGATCTCACTTTAAATAAAAAAAGAAAGTAAGAGCAGACGACAATCCCATCGTTTGCCTGACCGAAATTTCCAAAAATCGGGCAACAAATAAAATCTTGATAAAAAATATATATCATTGTTAAAAAATCTTTTCAAATATTATTCGCTTGATTTCTGATAAAGATAAAACGAGTCTTACCAGATAACTGGAGTCAGAAATGATGAAAGAAAGGCAAGCACGAACTACATGTGCCTGCGACTGTGCCTGCGTCGAACACTGTGGTCTCACTGCGCGAAAGCTGTTAGGCTGCGGAGAATGAAAAGACAGAGCGTTTCGTCTACCAATCAGAGACTTTACAATATCTGGTGGAAGGTTGGGGAATGGATGTGTGGAGTGGAGGGTGACATTCGACGGGATTTCTTCTTCTTCTTCTTTCTTAGCTGTCCACCTTCATCCAGTCGAGGAAGCACGGGAATAAAGAAGATGGAAATAGAAAGGATTTTTTTTTTTTTGCTTCATGCGCTATAAGACATTATCATATTGCTCATGTTGTAAAGTGTGTGTGTGTGTGTGTGTGTGTGTGTGTGTGTGTTTTGACAGAGAGAAGCTGAAACGTGTCGAGGTCTGTGATTCGCTGAAGTCTGTCAACTTCTTTTCGATTAGTAACAAGAATGCTCAGTCTTCTTTATGTTTTGTGGAGGGGGGGGAGGAGTTGCGCATAGATGAGTAGCTTCCCTTGGTGAAAAAAAAAAAAGCAGCTGACGCAAGGCTTTTTGTTTACAGATTCCTAAACATTGTTGACAGGTTTTGTCGTTATTGTAGTTAACGTTACAGAGAAGCGTGTCATAATTTTGACGTTTTGGGGGGCACTCGTGTACTCGCAACCTGTGCTATACATACATTTGCAGTAAAGAAATGCAGTTAGCTTTCTGTCGTCTGCTAGGCAAGCCTCGCTACCGTAAATACTTGCGAAGTCAGTAGCGTATGGATACCTATTAAGTAGGAAAGGAGATCGTAAAGATAGTGTGATAATTTTTCTTCCATGATGCGAAAATTACCCGCCCATAACTCTAATGAATTCTGTTTATGACGCCAAATTGCCTAAGAGAAATACCAACGTA
>CM065717.1:69271679-69286679 GCA_033310375.1 Conus canariensis
CTAGGTAATTCACTACTTTTTTGTTTGCTTCTATTGTGATTTTTAAGTTGTGGTTTTTAAAGATTTTACATAATTCTTTTTTCTTGTTTTCAATGGTTCTTGGATTATTGTTTAATGCAGCGAGGCCGTCATCTCTGTATAAACCGGCCTGTTTTCCAAGTTGTTTTTGGATGTTGGATAGCATGAATAGTCCGACTAGTTCACATGTTTCGGCACCATCATACGATCCCATGGTTACATCAAATGTGGAGTTTTTGCTCGTTTTTTTTAATCCAAGTTTCATTTCTGCTATGGAGTAAGGTTTTTTTTGGTGTGGAAAATAATCTCCATTTCTGACTCTGTTATATTTGTGTATTTGTTGGCAAATTTCAAAGCTTTGTTGAGTAGTTCTTCATCTATGGATGGATAGAAGTCTACTATGTCAAATGTAATGAACATTGTATTTCTCTGTTTGTTGAGTTTCTTAAACCATTGTATGACTTCATAGCTGTTTTTCCAAAGGTTGTATTCGGTGTTTGATTTTATATCTTCTATAGCCTTTTCCAAAATTCTCTTGCTTATTTTGCCCAGTTCGGATTTAGATGGGTTTATTAGTCTACATGTTGGGTTGTTTTGGAAGTTAGGCTTGTGGTCTTTAAGCGTTATGAAGGCTTCTTTTGTTGCTGTTGCCTCTACCCTATCACTTAACTCCATGCGGTGTGCAAGCTCTTTTTCTTTTTTGCGGATGTTGCTATGTGTAGTTTTATCAGCTTTCTTGTAGTTTTTCTGGATGTTTTTGTTTAAGAGTTGAGAGTATTCGTTTGGTTCCATTTTGTAAAAATTGCTCGTTTTGTCAGCCTTTACGAATATCTTTTTATCATTTTGGATTTGTTTTATATCATTTGCTAGTGATGTTTGAAAGTTGTTATTTGATTTTTTGAATTTAATATTGGCTATCAGTCCCTTCATTTTGTCTTCAAAAGGTTTCATTTCATCTATTGTCGGAGGTGATCGCCATGATTTGAATCCATATGTATTTTTGTCTTCATTCTTTGCATTTGGGTTTAGGAAGAAGAACGCCTTCCATCTCATGTTGCGCACAAATTTCTCGGTTTGTTCTATCAGTTTTTTAGTGTAAGTTTGTGGGTTTGAAAATGGTATGTTTTTAGTGGATTGCCTAAAGTTGATTTTCTCCATTTTAGATTTTGTCAGACCACAGTGCTCAACGTGAGGAGCGATTATTATGAACAATATAAAAAAGTCCTTAAAAAATCTGAAGGTGCTCAACCCCTTGGGGAGCAACATGTGTTAAAAAATATTTTTAAAAATGAAGTATTAAAATCTACAAGCAACACACCGATCCCCAACCCTCTTCTTTGTTTGCCCCCTCCCCCTCTAAAATTAAATTACAAAAAAAAAGAAAAAAAAAAAAAGAAAGAAAACGAGAAAAAAACCAAGACTGGCACAAAACAGTAGAACATGAATAACCAGACGCTTTGTATCAAACGACAAAACACTTAAAGTCCACCAGGGAATGCCCGTTAGTAACAAGACATACAGACTTGCATGGTGCGCAATAGTTGTGATAAAAAAAAAAAAGTTGGAAAAAAGAGGAGGATAGAGGCCCCACCTTAAAAACAGGGGAAAACATGTTAAAAGAATTTTTAATTGTGAAAAAAAAGGAGGTTGAAGGAAAAAAAAGGAGGACCGGGTGGATCGATCTAACCATCTCACACACATCAAAGGCATTGCTGCTACATGTCCGCTTCGGCTGACTGCATTGTTTCTCTGTCTGGATGCTTGATGACAGCGCCGGTATGATGCCACACACATATTCACCACCTCTTTCACAAGTTCAGGGAACCACGGATTTTTGACGACAGAGCCACGTCAGTCCAGTAAAAATCATGCTGTCAGCCTAACATGATGTGATGGTTGGAACCACCCCACAAGCAGTGAGAGCGTCTGTTAGACTCTCTGCTTTCACCATCAGATCGCAGAATTACTCTGACTGGCTTGTGCATATTTCTTCATAACCCGTCTGCTTTCTGGCTGCCAGCATGGAGATGCCATTTCTTCCTACTGTTTACTGTTCCCAACCGAGCACTGGTACTCGCCAGTCAACCATAGAATTGACAGTACTCAGGTGCTCAGTGTAAAAAAACAAGATGCAAAGCATAAAAGCGTACTTCCAGTTTATCTTCCAGAAAAACGTCACAATCAAACAAATGTCATAATGTATTGACGTTACAATCAAACATGCGTCATGACGTATTTCGTCACTCAGATATTCCATAAAGAAGAAAAACCGTTTTGGGCCGTTATAGCCGTTAGTAACGGCTATTCTGGTAAAATAGAAAACATTGGGCATCATCCGTGACCCATAATGAACATACCTACAAATTTTCAGAAAGATCGGCCCAGAAGTTTTGTCTGGAGCGAGTGGAACACATTTTGACCACGGACAGACACACAGACACACAGACAGCATTTCTTCGTTCCCATTGTAAAGTACTCCCAGTTCTATAAGAAATAGGAGTATAGAAAAATAGAGGTAGCAGTATACAGGGCTGGCGAACATTCATCTTGCCACCTTTGATATTTCGACTTTACCTTTCACTGAACTCAGCCCACTAGACTCAAGTAAGTGGTGCTGAATTATCTTTTAACGATTTCATTTGATATATGACTATGCTTTGTCTCGTAGTTATGCCTTAACATCTTCGTTATGTTTTTTGTAGAAATGTCCGATTGAATAGCTAAGATGAGTAACTGATCAAGTTTATTACATCTTCATACGAATGTTTAGTTAATTTCTCTATGATGATTAGCTGGTCACTATATCTTTATAGCAATGTCTGATTAAATCTGCAAAGATGATTAATTGATAAAGCTGATCACACCTCCATACCAATGTTTCGTTAAATCCTCTAGGATAATTTAATGATACCGTTGGTCGTTTATCTGAATGAAAGCGATTAGTTCAACCACTACTCATTTGACTGTGCTAAGCAATCTATTTTTCTGGATTAACTTGGATCTTCGTTTGTCAAACTTCACTGTTTGAAGACTACGTATCGCCCTTCGTCGTGAGTTGAAGTGGAGACAAAACAGTTAGATGTGTACATCTATTTTATGTTTGATTATGCCGCCAGAGAATTCACACTTTCCTTAAAGTTCAGAGGGCAAACATGACACACTTCCAGCTGTTGTCAGAGAATGAATGTAAAAACCCATGCACTGTTGTTGGTTCACCAGAAGACCTGGCCAGCCTGGCACCAATTCCAGCTAGGACTTCAGGCCGCCGTAGAGTTCCAAAGGTCTTAAGAACAGCCAGCTACATCAGCAGGCCACCCAATTGCTGACAACATTCAACTGGAGACAGAAAGAGAGTCTTTTTTTTTTTTCACTGTCTCGTCTTCTGTCCCATCTCAGTGGTATTGCACCCACGCCGCTCATTCCGAGCCCCTGTCCATGGCATCAGCCCAACCCATCCCGCCGCAGCCCCGGCATCGCCAACCCACAGGGAGCACTCAATGTCAAGTCGTCAAGAGGCAACCTACCGGAGTAGACACTGCACTGCTGCCGGCTCACTTCGGTGGTGTTCAGTGGCGCCTGTTCTGATCCAACATGGATAGTACAGCTGAGCCACCTATTGACGACAATAATTGCTTAGTCGCGGAGCCGGCGTGAGTGAGCTCTCCCTCAGGAGGGCGCCACCACGTCCGTCCAACAACAGCCCGCTTGAATTTGCTGATACCGGTGACCCCGACAGAATCAAACCAAGGCCATAGACGCGGAGAGGATATTAAAACTGAGGTCACCATGAGAGCAAGGCATGAAGAGTCACAGAATTGGAAGAAAGAGACTTGTGTTTCTCTACTCTTGTAGCCTGGAAGATGAAAAATAGAAGCCACAAAACACCCATGAGATAATGGCAATATTTCGGTTTATTTCAACCTTTCTCAAGCCACACTGGCCAGCTGACAAACATAACACTTAAGATTACTCTTGTTGTGTCACTGAAAAAAGTTCACTAGAAAAGAGTTCACTTAGAACAAAGTTCACTGGAAAAAAGGAGTTCACTGGAGGATGGGGGACGGAAGGGGACTTGTTGGAGGGCAGGAAAAAAAAAAAAAAAAAAAAAGAAAGGGGGGGGGGGGGGGGGGGGGGGAGGGGAGGGAAGGTAGGGAGGGGGTGAGGTGGAAAGCAAAGGGTGGGAAGAGGAGGGAAGGTGGTGAAATGAGCTGGGAGGGGGAGAGACAATAAAAGCAACAACAATCATAGTAATCATACTACTACTCTTGTAGCCTTTCCGAAGATTAGACCTCACCCTAATCTCCTGAAACTGCCGCTGAATAGACAGTCTTGGATATGATGGAACTTCATGATGAGAACAACTCTGTAGGGACCGGCCTGAGACAGACCAACCTGAACCCTATTCTGTGTTTTCCAGTTTTGTTTCTGTTACATTACTCGTTATCCAGAGTACAAATGTGCGTACGAAAATTCAGCAAACTTGCGTCAGTCTGTTCCTATACCCTGTTTTCTTTCTGGTATATCCGTCAGCCTGGAGTACAAGCACTCTGGAAGGCATTAACTTCAGGGAAAATTCCATGACAAACCGTTCCTGAGTATCTTTAAGCAAAATCTCGAAACAACAACAACAACAACAACAACAATAACAACAACAACAAACATTGAATGTGTTCTGGAATGTTGCTTCTTCCATCACGAGTAAGAGAGACAGGATGGAAGAAAACTTCAATTCAGTTATTCCTTCACATTTTAATGGAGACTCTCTCTGCATCCTAGCCTATCTCTAAAGGACCCCACCTTTCATCCCTACTCGTCACAACAGTTCACCACGGGTTTTCTTCTTTGGTCAGCAGCAAACACATTTACCTCGGGAACAACTACTTGGTACCTAGATTGGAGCGCAAAAAGTGAACGTCCATTTGAATGACTTAGGAATCTGTCGGCAACCTGTGGTCGAATTTTGTTACCCAAGTAATGCTGTTCGTTGACACTTAACCTTAACACTCTTCGCTTTCATTTGGGATGTTGTCGGCAATCTGGGATCGAATTTTGTAATCCAAGTAATGTTATTCGTTGGACACCTAACCTTAACACTCTTCGCTTTCATTTGGGATGTAGTCGGCAATCCAAATGTTATTCAGTGGACAACGTACCTTGTTCTTCAGGGGTTTTTATATGTTCCGTGAGGTTCCTGTTTGAAGACATTTTTGCACTTTACTATGATCCAAGCGAAAGACTTATACTTTGTAAATTTCCGCAGCCAACGCGTTCGGATTTTTTTTCACTTCAGAACTTTCCTAGTCTTATGCTAGTCCCAGCGGCAAAGTTTTTAAAACTGATTGGGGTGAGGGTAGCGGGAGGCGGAGGGGTACGAGGACGGAGAACAAGAGGGGGCGGGGGTGGGGGGTGGGGGTGGGGGTGGGGGGTGGGGGCTGGACTGGAGGTGAGGTCGTCCTTTTGTGAAGGAGTGATAACAGAGGCGCCAGCTTTGACTGCAAATCCGTGAGCCACAGTACGAGCCTTTTGAGGTCTCTGAGTTCTTTGATGACTCTCTGTAAGGTTGTCGTTGATTTGCTTCCTATTCCCAGGATTCACAAAATCGTTTGAATCGTGTCTATCATGTATGTTCGAATGAAAAGTTCAGGAGCTGGATCACTCTTAAACCCACAGCATTCAGTAGGTTGGCACCATAGTCATTTGACAAATCGAATCCTTCTGCTCTATTATCACTCTTTCTGACTGATGCCTGAAATCATGATATATCTGCCACAGTTTTCCCCTGCAGGATGGTGAAGTCTGTGCTATCTTAAAAGTTTTGCTCAATCATGCGTACTTAAGAGCTGCTTTAATACATTATTTGAATGCGTTTGTGAAGGAACAAACTTGTGAGAAAGTGTGAACATTTCCTTTCGGTCTTTTGTTGTTGAAAAGCTGTCAACAATATTTGGGTCAAAGAGTGTTTGTTTTTTCTTCTGAAAACACTTTTTTTTCTTTTTTTTTCTCTGCCACTTGTTTTTTTTTTTGCTTTCTTTTGTTCTTCGTTCTGTTATATCCTTTCTTGCTGACGACAGTGACTAGAACACATGTGACATTTTCCTGCTCGCAAAAAATGACTAAGCTTTAAAGCAGGCAGGATCACGACGCTTATTGGTATTTGAGTTTAAAATAGCCTTTGCTGATATGATTTGCCTGCGTTTTTCTTTCTTTTCTTCTTTTCTTTTGTTTTGCTTTTTTATGTCTGGTCCGGAGTTTACTGGTTATCTTTTTATCTATTCCTTAAATCTGTCCACACACACACACACACACACACACACACACACACACACACACACACACACACACACACACACACATCTATCTATCTATCTATCTATCTATCTATCTATCTATCTATCTATCTATCTATCTATCTATCTATGCCGCTGCTTTTAGAAATACTTTCTCATCACAGCTTCACAGAAGGTTTTTTTTTCCCCAGTGCTATGGTCTTGTGAATAATATCCTCAAAATCAACGAGGGCAAAAGCTGAATAGGCCTATATGCTATGTTTGATAAATGTCTTAATTTTCTTCCAGTCTTGCTGGAAAAACCATCGCGTATGCTACGCTCCACTTTAATCCAGTTGGAAATCCGGTTGAAACTGCACCGTCTCTGAAAACAACAACAACGACGACGACAACAACAACAACAACAACAACAACAACAACAACAACAAACCTTTCTCCCTCAAACTTTGGTTCTGTAAACAGAGGGTGCCGAGTTTCTGAGAGTGACTGGAGGCTTTGGTCAGTTGCCGCCGAAAGGGTCCAGAGGCAGGCTTTGGTCAGTTGCCGCCGAAAGGGTCCAGAGGCAGGCTTTGGTCAGTTGCCGCCGAAAGGGTCCAGAGGCAGGCTTTGGTCAGTTGCCGCCGAAAGGGTCCAGAGGCAGGCTTTGGTCAGTTGCCGCCGAAAGGGTCCAGAGGCAGGCTGTGGTCAGTTGCCGCCGAAAGGGTCCAGAGGCAGGCTGTGGTCAGTTGCCGCCGAAAGGGTCCAGAGGCAGGCTGTGGTCAGTTGCCGCCGAAAGGGTCCAGAGGCAGGAAGAGATGGAGCTCATCTGCATTCAAAATTAAAAAAAAGAAAAGAAATGGGGAAATTTGCCGCAAGGTCGGGCACTATACTTCATTGCAGACGAATCAGAGAGATGGAACTTGAGAGGCATGAGATAGAAAGACTATCATAACTACAATGACTTTTCATTGTTTGATTTCTTTGCGCTCGTGCGCGCGCGCGCGCGCGCGCGCACACACACACACACACACATACACACACACACACGCGCGCACACACCACACACACACACACACACACACACACACACACACACACACACACACACACACACACACACACACACACACACACAGAGAGAGAGAGAGAGAGAGAGAGAGAGAGAGAGAGAGAGAGAGAGAGAATTGAAGAGCGTCAGACAGACGGATAGACACATGCACACGTTCACACACGCGCATGCGCGCATGCTTAGAGAGAGAGAGAGAGAGAGAGAGAGAGAGAGAGAGGGACCAGACCAGACCAGACAGACAGACAGACAGATACACATATACACACAGGGGCATGCATGCGCGCAGAGAGAGAGAGAGAGAGAGAGAGAGAGAGAGAGAGAGAGAGAGTGAGAGAGAGAGAGAGAGAGAGAGAGAGAGAGAGAGAGAGAGACAGACAGACAGACAGACAAACAGGCAGACAGAGAACCCAACGAACAGAAGAGTTTTATGTTTCCGTATCGTATGAAACGCTGAGATGGCTCACAGAAGCTCTCAAGTGCGCCTCGGCCTTTCTGAGCGCGGATACAGATGCAGGGGAGACAACCGTTGTCAGATTTATTCCGTACGTGTTTTGTTGACCAGCGAGAAGACGAACCATCCTGCTCCACACATTACCCACCATGCCCCATGCCGGGGCTTGAACCATCGACCCTCAGAGTGAGCGTGCAGCGTTTTTTTTTTGTTTTTTTTAAAAATAAATTTCTTTAACTGATGAATTATATTTTATTGAACGTCAACGTCATAAACGTTCTTGCAACATTTTTTTTTTTCCATTTACGCAAAGTAGGTTAATCGATCAATCACAGTGAAATGGATCACGTGACGTCTATGCCTAAATGGAATGTATTACAACGTGCTAATTGATCATTAGAAAACACTTTGGTTTACTAACCTGATTTGGTATTCATATCATGATATCACTTCGCATTTTCAGTGTCATGTATAATATATGGAATGTACTGTCAAAATAGAAATGTTTTGAACGGGGAAGGAGAACAACCAACATTATATCTGCGGGCAAATTTATTACAGATGCTTTCATTTCTGGATATGTCATGACATTGTGTATTTAACAGGCTGTGTGTGTGTGTGTGTGTGTGTGTGTGTGTGTGTGTGTGTGTGTGTGTGTGTGTGTGTGTGTGTACTACGCACTACGGATAGCGCAGCGTATGAAATGACTATTTCAAATATTAAAAAAGAAACAAACACAAAAAGATGTATAACTACACGCCAAATGCTAAAGCCACCTCAACACGTGTGCGTGTGTGTGTGTGTGTGTGTGTGTGTGTGTGTGTGTGTGTGTGTGTGTGTGTGTGTGTGTGTGTGTGTGGTCATAGCACATTCACGATTGTATCATATTGGTACATCAACAAACATAGTCCTGCACACACACCCGTGACTTCGATAGTGAAAACACGTTCCCTCCCCTTCTCCTACCCCCTTCTTACATACTCCGTGACATACTAATGATGACACATTGATGACACGCCTCTTTGACATACCCACCTACCCAGTTGTACCCCACCCTCTCCTCCGTGTTCCCCACACCTGAATTTCTACCCAACACATATGCATACCCTCATTCGAAACTGAGCAAGATTACCTGTTATTGGATGTCATCAAATATTTGATGAAAAAAAAAGTTGCACCTATGCACACACTCATTCAAAACCGAGATAGACTATCTGTTATCGGATTTAATCGAATATTTGATGGGGAAAACAAGCTGCAAGGTTGCTCTGATTTGTAATTTTTGTCTTTATAATGAAACTAATCGAAAATCAGATTGTAAAGATGTAATCAGCAGCAACAGCAGCAGCATTCGCCGCTGTGGCAGCAAAAGCAGCACCACCAGCAGCAACAACAATAGATTATACTAAGATTTCTACTGCTGCTACTGCGCAGCTGCTGCGACTACTACCACTACTGGTGCTGCTTCTACAACCAGCACTGTTACTGATGTTGCTGCTGGTATAATTGCTACTGCTGCTGCCGCAATATCAACAACCAGAACAAGAACAATCAGAACAACGACAACAACGACGACAACAACAACAACAACAACAACAACAACAACTACTACTACTACTACTGCTACTACTACTACTACTACGACGACGACGACGACGACAACGACGACGACGATGACGACGACGACGACGACAACGACTACGACGATGACGACGACGACGAGGACGACGACGACGACGTCGAGACGACGACGACGACGACGAAGACGACGACGAGGACGAGGACGACGACGACGACGACGACGACGACGACGATGAGATGAAGAAGAAGAAGAAGAAGAAGAAGAAGAAGAAGAAGAAGAAGAAGAAGAAGCGAAGACGAAATGACGATGTCGATGACGACGACGATAAGAGAGAGAGAGAGAGAGAGAGAGAGAGAGAGAGAGAGAGAGAGAGAGAGAGAGAGAGAGAGAGAGATCAAAATCTCTGTCTTAGAAGGCATCGTTCCGAGGACAGATGAGTCGCAGCAGTCTGATTGTGCTCTTTTGCCAACAAATGATTCACGCCCTACGCCATGTCTCGCGCTTGGCTTGCATTCCGTAACACGCCTCACCGTCGTCACGAGACGAGGGGGTGGGGATGGGGAGTGGGGGATGGGGTGGAAGAGATGGGGGGGGGGGGATGGTCATTGAAGGAGGAAGAGGAGGAGGAGGAGGAGGAGGAGGAGGAGGAGGAACGACGACGACGAGGAGGAGGAGGAGGAGGAGGGAAGTAGGCCGAGCAGCCTGAAATCTCCTCCTCCTCCTCCTCTTTCCCTCCCGCCGCGCCCACCCTCACTCACTACTGCGCTAGTTGTATATCCGAAGCTGGTGATCGATAGCCGCTTCATCTGCTATGCTGGACGGCTTGCCGTAGCGGGGCTGGCGGAACGCTAGATGTGTCGCTGTCGCTGCTGCTTCTGCTGCTGCTGCTGCTGCTGCTGCTGTTGCTGGTGCTGCTGGTGCTGGTGCTGGTGGTAGTGGTGATGTCCTTCCTCCACTGCTGGCGCGGCAAATCTGTGCGGCGGGCGACGTGTAGAGCGTGGACTGCCTGTCTCTGCCTTTCGCCTGCCTGTCGTCCGCCTGAACGGCTTGCTTGGTCACGGGCCCAGTCACCCACCGGTCGAGGTTCTGCGCGCCTTTCTGCCTCCTTCCTCCTCCTCCTCCTCCTCCTCCTCACCTCCCCCACCCCCTCACCCACTTCTTCTTCCTCCTCCTCCTCCTCCCATCTCCTCCTCCTCCTCCTCCTCTTTCCTCTCAGTCTTCTCTTACTGTCACGTTCTTCTCTTCGTGTGCCTTTCTGCCTCTTTCTCTCTGTCTCTCTCACACTCTCTCTCTCCCCCAGGCCGCCCTTTGTGGAGGTTCTGGTGGTTTGGATGGCTCGTTAAGACCTTGAGGTGCTTCATCGACCCAGCAGCCCGTCTTCACAGTTTGTTGTTTGTTTCTTTTTTTTTCTCTTTCTTATTTATTTATTTTTTTATTTTATTTTCAAATCTTGCTTCCTCATCGATTCCAGCGCAGCGTGGTGTATGTATCACTTTGGTGCCATCAGATTTTCCGGGCCGTGATTTTGTCTGGCGGCAAGTTCGTGTGAATGTGTCTTTGTGGTGAATTGAAGAGCAACCATGTCTTTTTTTCTTCTCGTCGTCGTCATCATCATCATCGTCGCCGTCACTGTTGTTGTTGTAGTTGTAGTTATTGTTGTTGCTTTTTGGGAGGTTAGCTCTGTGCTGTGTGTGTAGGGGGGAAAACGAAGAATTTGTGCTTTATACAATAAAAAAAAAGTCTGTCAGGAATGTAAAGTAAAAAAAAAAAAAGAAGAAAAAAGAAAAGACAACTGTGAAAGTGATAGTCTGTGAGAAATGTGGACCTGTGGCGGGTAAAACGTGTCGTACGTGCAACAGCAGCGGCTTCGGCGGCGACGACGACGACGACAACAACAACAACAACAACAACAACAACAACAAGAAGCTGAGTAAGGTAGCTAGCTTAGCTTAGCTTAGCTTCGCTGTGGCAGCAGCGGCGTCGGCGGCGGTCGAGTGGCAGCGAGGTGGTGAGTGAGTGAGTGATACCTCTCTTGACCCCTTGGTGCCTGCCTGACTCCTCTTGGTTCCCACCCGATACTTCTCTCTGCCGCTCCCCGCCGTTTCCTGTCCTTCCTGTCTCCCTCTCTCCCTCTCCCTCTCTCTCTGCCTGTTCGGCAGTCCCCGGGCCTTACAGCCGGCCTGTCGCCGACGTCAGCGGCTTGTTGTTTCACGCGCTAACATGAATATGGCTGACACCGAGCGGCGGCGACGTCGTTGATGGGGAAGGAGGCAGCAGCGGCTGTTTGGTGTGGATGCTCTACTGCTGCTGTGCTCAGGGGGGAGGAGGATACGGCGGACCTCAGGCCTGACCGAGAGGAGGGGTGGCGAGGTGAGTGAGTAAATGACTGGGGAGGTGGAGGGGGGGGGGGTTGGAGTGGGAAGGGATGGGGGTGGTGGGGGAGGGGAGGGTGTGTGTATGTGTTCAGATTGAGGTCGGTCAGCTTGGCGGGGCAGACAAGACAAGGCAAGGCAAAGTAAGGCAAGGCAAGGCGAGGCAAGGCTGGGAGGGAAGAAGGGAGGCAGGGCCCGGAAGGGGGGTGGGGGGGTGGGGGAGTGGGGGGTGGGGTGGAGGTGGGGGATGGGGGTGGGTTGGGGGTTTCAGGAGGACACAGGGACGGCCAGCCTGGCCCTCCTCCTGCCTTCAGGAGGTGTCTGTCTGTTTGTCTGTCTGTCTGTCTGTCTGTCTGTCTGTCTGTCCACCCTGCTGATCTTCCCGTCCTGCTGCCTGTTGTCGTTGTGGTAGTATTGTACCGAGACTGCTTGCTTGCTTGCCTGCTGGCCAAGCTCTGTGTGAGACTGGGTAGAGATTGGACCGAGAGAGAGAGAGAGAGGAGAGAGAGAGAGAGAGAGAGAGAGAGAGATGGGGTGGGGTGGGAGGGAGGGGAGGGGGGCTGGTCGTGAGCGGAGATTGTGTGTTTGCCAAAGAAGAAATCAATATAGTGCCAGAGCTATCGACACAAAGTCTTCTTTTACCTTCACCCGAACATCTACTTGCTTCACTCGCTTTTCTGTCTTTCCTGTCGATACACCCTCTTCCTTTTTCTTCTTCTTCTTACCATATGTGAGGCCTGTAGCCAAGCCGAGAGGCAAGATCACAGTCTTTCCCTTCACTGTGTATTGACTGAGGCTGGAAGCAATGTCGAACGCAACCTTGCAACTTGGTAGAGTCACTGGCTGGCGGGTTTCATCAAGGTCTTGATATGCTGTTCTTGAAAAATCAGATTCTTTTCGACCGTGGTCTGTGTTTCCTTTGAGAGCAGCTTTCATAGGTCGAAAGCATGGAGAAACAGTATTTGTTATGATCGTTTCCAGTTCACTGGTTGTTCTATGTAACGTTACAATATGGACACGATCCAGTTTTTTTTTTTTCTTCTAGTAAGAAAGTTGGATTACTATGGGGGCTGGGATTAGTGATTGCTGAATCTTGGTGGAAACGATGAAAAAGAGAGTGAATAACACACACGTACACACAGGCGCACGCACACACATGTACACGCGCGCGCGCACACACACACACTCCACACACACACACACACACACACACACACAAAACACACACACACACACACACACACACACACACACACACACACACACACACACACACACACACACACACACACACACACGTGCACACTCGCGCTTTTATGCACACGCACACACACACATTTGCTCACACACATATACACACGCGCGCGCGCTTACACACATGCACACCCACACTCACACACACATGCACACACACACGCAACACACACACAATACAGAAGAGAGAGAGAGAGAGAGAGAGAGAGAGAGAGAGAGAGAGAGAGAGAGAGAGAGAGAGGAAGACAGAGACAGTGACAGAGAGAGAGAGAGAGAGAGAGAGAGAGACAGAGAAAGAGACAGATAAATCAAAGCTTAAGATCTAAGACATCATCCTGAAATGAAGGTAGATGTTGTTTCTCCCAAATATCTGCCTAGACCCTGTGGGCTACCTCTAGCACCAAAAGATCGGCAGAAGAAAACAGAGGAACAGACCTAAAATTAGCATAGTGATTCATCAGCATCGTGATGCCTCCACTCCCATCTCGTCCGCCCACCACCGAAGAATGCCGCAGTACAAGAGAACCAGAGATTAAGTGTCACCTCGGTTGAAACTTGAACGACTGTCGGTGGAAGCTGTTCTTTGTTGTCGGCACGTTTGTTCGTCGTCTGGTTTGTCGACGCCTTACGGGTCGAAATGCGTTGCTTTTGTTAAAAAAAAAAAAAGTCTGCCTGTTCAGAGGCCTTATGACACATATGTTAGTGCTTTTAGGATGTCACCTGTTTTACTTTTTATATATATATATATATTTTTTTTTTTAGGATTCGTCAGGTAACCGTTGTTTTGTCTGAGAAGCTTTTTCTATGTAAAACTTCTTTTATGTTTGACTTGACCAACTAACCAACCAACCAACCAACCAACCACCTAACCAACCAACCAACCAACCAACCAACCAACCAACCAACCAACCAATCAACCAACCAACCAACCAACCAACCAACCAACCAACCAACCAACCAAAAACTCTCGTCGCAACAGTCAGTGTCTAATCAAAATATTCCTTTTATACATCCTTACCTGCAAAAATATCTCTGAAAAGTTACAGCCTGATTTTACAAAGAACACACGATATGCCGACAAAGAATTTCTTTCTTTGTTTGTTTGCTATTTTTCTTTTCTCTTCTGTGCATTTTAGACCCTTAATTTTCGCGACCCGAACCCCAGGCCTCATTGAGGCAAAAGGTTTCACGACACAATAAGACCACAGTCTCTTTGCATACCATGAATTGATAGGTAACTGCACATGCACTCCACTCTTCCTCGCTCAGGATCATTCTAGTTCTATGTCTCTTTTTCTTTTTATTAATGCATGCCTACATTATAACAGCGTAACATTATGTATACTTACATCAACACAGAGAGTAGGTGCAACTCCACATTGAATAACATCACTGACGTCAATGTGTAATAATATTGCACACACACACACACACACACACACACACACACACACACACACACACACACACACACACACACACACACACACACACACACACACACACACACACACACACACACACATATATAGTTTAAAATAATGCTCTATTGTTGTCCTGAGCTCCGCACCTTGTAGAACAGACTGAAGTAAAAACCGGAGACGGTAAAATACAAGAATAAAAACAACAGTGGGTTCATGTCTCAGACTTGTATTTTTAATAAATTTTCGCTGTTAACAGCTTCATCAGGCCAAGGTACAATGTGTGTGTGTGTGTGTGTGTGTGTGTGTGTGTGTGTGCGTGCGAGCGTGCGTGCGTGCGTGCGTGTGTGTGTGTGTGTGTGTGTGTGTGTGTGTGTGTGTGTGTGCGCGCGCGTGTGTGTGTGTGTGTGTGTGTGTGTGTGTGTGTGTGTGAGTGCGCACGCGTGTGTATGTGTGTGTGTGTGTGTGTGTGTGTGTGTGTGTGTGTGTGTGTGTGTGTGTGTGTGTGTGTGTGTGTTTGTCTGTGTCTGTGTCTGTATGTAGGTATGTATTTCTGATTTCCACTCG
>CM065717.1:69294179-69296679 GCA_033310375.1 Conus canariensis
TCTCTCTCTCTCTCTCTCTTTCATGGAGATTCTGGGAGAAGCGTCGACAGGGTTTCTAGTGGTATGAATAGGTAAACCGTATTCCCGCCCTGTATAAATTGCATGGTAGTAGTTTCCTCATGTCCACTATTCTCTTTGATACCCCCCCTCCCTTTTATCTGCCTGCATTGCGTCCACTGTTTCACTGTCTTTGTGTCTTTCTTTGTTCCAGCCTGTCTGTATTTTTTTTCATCTTGTTACGATGCACAACATGCTAGTTTTTGTGTTGTCGTCTTTTCGCAACCAGGTAGGACCAATTTAACCCTTGGAATCATATTAGCAGTCCATGTTATGATGCTGCTGTTCGAAAACCTTTTTTGAACATTGTTGTTTAGTTATAAGGAAACGAAAACGATTTTTTTAAAATTTTGATTACGTTAAACCTATTGGAATGATCATTGCAGTCAAGATGCCCTAATTTGTACGTCTAGAAGATGTCAACATTTAAGACAGTGTGTTATAAAATGTATCATACTGTGTGTGTGTGTGTGTGTGTGTGTGTGTGTGTGTGTGTGTGTGTGTGTGTGTGTGTGTGTGTGTGTTGTATTTTCCATGAAAGAAGTGTCTACTTTGTGTAGTTTAAACGTGGTGCTTGTCCTGAATTGGTCATGTGTGATCGAGAAGATTACATAAAACTGAAACTGAAACCTTACATCACTGAAATTCCTTTAAAGGCCACACGACAAATGCTGTTGTGCCGAAGATAATTTTACTTCATGTAGTCAAACCAATCAGGATGTAAATCATACTGTCTGTCTCAACGTGTTGATGATCTGAGCAGACTAAACAACATCTTCAGCTTCCATGTCTGCTGTAGCACTAATGAGCCACTACCATAAAGTGGACACAAAAGTAGCCTATATCGTAATAGGTAGTCCGTTGCGACCTTGACTGTGACACTGATTTCAGCATGGCTAACAAAGACCAAATAACATATATTTTTGTCATTTACACCATGCAGGCCTTCGCAGAAAAAAAAAGAAGCTGTAACACGAACGCACAGAAATGCAGCTTCTTTGCATGATTCCTGCGTTCTGTCAAATGCAGGAAGTTGAGTACCCGGATGACAAAATAGGGATCCTTCATTATTACATGAGCTCATGCCTGTTTAATTAATTGTTAAAATACTGCTTATATTAATCGTTTCAGTTAATCAAACAAAACTACAGATGTTAAATAAAGTGAAGAACTAAACGTTTAACTAATGTAGACGTCCACAACTTCTCCCTTTTCCTCCCAAGATCTGACGTGACATGATGATAATGATGATGATGATGTGAAGCTGTGGTGACTTTGAGATCTGATTAAGCTGAATCTTTGCTCCCCCCTCCCCTCTGACCCCCTTCCCCTCTTCCCTGTTGTGTTTCAACCAACACGACGCACACACAGAAGGAACTTGAATATTCATTTTAATCTTGCACCATGTCAACACCATCTGATAATTGTCTGTCTAGCTGGTCCGTTGATGATCACCTATTCCACGAACCCCTCCTGATCACAATCAGGTTCAGTGAATGTTTTGCTTCTGATTCAGACAGACAGCGCGGCGCTTGTCTTTTGTTATCGCTGTCTGCAAGGCAAAAGGACGGGGGGGGGGGGGGGGGGGGGGGGGGGGGGGGGGTAGGGGAGGGACATGAGCGAGTGGTGGGGAGTAGTGAGATAGAGGGGGGGGGGGGGGGAGGGGGGATGGGGAATCATGGCATAAATGGGAACTCATTGGCTGAAGTCCATCTGTTCGGAATAGTGGACGATGGGAATGAATGCACGAGCACAGGAGGCCCGTAGTAAACTGTTTCCTCGAGGAAACAGGTATCATCCCGTTCAAAGAAAAGTGATGATAAGGGATTTAACGGGAAAACTAAAGAAAAAAGTCTGTGTGCGTGTGTGTGTGCGTGCGTGCGTGCGTGCGTGCGTGCGTGCGTGTGTGTGTGTGTGTGTTGTGTGTGTGTGTGTGTGTGTGTGTGTGTGTGTGTGTGTGTGTGTGTGCTGTACGCGCGCGGTGTGTGTGTGTGTGTGTGTGTGTGTGTGTGTGTGTGTGTGTGTGTGCGTGTGTGTGTGTGCGTGTGTGTGTGCGTGCGCCCGTGCGTACGTGTGTATGTGTATGTGTGTGTGTGTGCGTGCGTGCGTGCGTACGGCGCGAGTGTGTGTGTGTGTGTGTGTGTGTGTGTGTTTGTGCGCGCGCGCGCGTGTGCCCGTGCGTACGTGTGTGTGTGTGCGTGCGTGCGTGTGTGTGTGGTGTGTGTGTGTGGTGTGCGCGTGCGTGCGTGCGTGCGTGTGTGTGTGTGTGTGTGTGTGTGTGTGTGTGTGTGTGTGTGTGTGTGTGTGTGTGTGTGTGTGGTGAAACTTGTATGCTTTCATAGAATGGAACACAACACAAAACAGAACACAAACAGCTGGGTTCGGAACACACATGTCGAAACGAACGGTCCCGACCGTTTCGAACGTACAGGTTATGGTGATT
>CM065717.1:69316679-69319179 GCA_033310375.1 Conus canariensis
AGGAAGGAAGAAAGGAAGGAAAGGGGAGAGAAGAGGAAGGAAGGAAGGAAGGAAGGAAGGAAGGAAGGAAGAATGAATGAAGGAAGGAGGGTGGGAAGAAAAATAAAAGGGAAGGGAGAGAGGAAAGAACAGGAGAGAGAGAGAGAGGAGAGAGAGAGAGGAGAGAGAGAGAGAGAGAGAGAGAGAGAGAGGAGAGAGAAGAGCGGGAGGAATGAAGTGAGGAAGGAAATAAAGGCGGAAAGAAGAGAAGGAGGGAGAAGAAAAGAGAAAGAAGAAGTGAATAAGAGGAGAGAAGAACCATGAACAGAGGGAGGAAAAAAACAGCAAGTAATAAGGAAAGACGGGAAAGAGTACCAGAAAAAAAGGGGGAGGAAAAAATCAGATGAGGAGGGACGAGACACGAAGGCAGAGAGAGAGAGAGAGAGAGAGAGAGAGAGAGAGAGAGAGAGAGAGAGAGAGAGAGAGAGAGAGAGAGAGAGAGAGAGACAGAGACAGAGACAGAGAGAGAGAGAGAACAGAGAGAGAGACAGAGAGAGAGAGGGAGGGAGGGAGAGAGAGAGAGAGAGAGAGAGAGAGAGAGAGAGGAAAGAGCAAGCATGGGATGGGGTTATGCGGTTAAAGAGAGGGAGAAAAGGTGATAAAGAAGGAGAGATGGAAAGAAGGAGGAAAAAAGATGTAGCAAGAGAGAGAGAGAGAGAGAGAGAGAGAGAGAGAGAGAGAGAGAGAGAGAGAGAGAGAAGAAGAAGAAGAGAAGAGAGGATGAGGGAAAGGAGCAAAAAGCTTAAGGATAGGAAGGGGGTAAGGGGTTGGAAAGCACGAAAAGAAGGGAAGGAGGGAAGAGAGAAGGGACGAAAGAGAGAAACGAAAGAGGAAAGGCAGATGTGAACCAGGAATGAGAGAAGGTTGGAAAGAAAAAAAAAAGAATGGAAGGAGGGAGGAGAGAAGAGGAGGGAGGCAGGAAAGATAATAATAATAATAATAATAATAATAATGAAGATAATAATGATAATAATAATAATATAATGATAATGATAATAACATAGCATCTATAAAGCGCCTTGCCAAAGGTTCTAGGCGCTGACAAAGATAAGAAAGAGAGAGAGAGGAGAGAGAGAGAGAGAGAGAGAGCGAGCGAGAGAGAGAGAGAGAGAGAGAGAGAGAGAGAGAGAGAGAGAGAGAGAGAGAGCAGTTGGAAGGGGGAAAGAAAGTGTAAGACGATGAGGGGAATATGGAGAGAATGGAAAAGGGAAGGAAGGAAGAGAAAGAGAGAAGAAAAAAAAAAAGAAGAGAAGGAAACAGGAAGCAAGAGAAGGAAGAAGAAGAAGAAGAAGAAGAAGAAGAAGAAGAAGAAGAAGAAGAAGAGACGAGAGTGTAGAAGCAGAGAAGGTGAGGAAGAAGAAGAGAGGGAAGTAGGAGAAACAACAGGGAAGAGAGAACAACGGATAGAGGAAGGAGAGAATGGAAGGAGAAAATGGAAGGAGAAATTAGGAAGTGGACAAAAGAAAAGAAGGGAAGAAAGAAGGAGAGTTGAGAAAAAAAAAAACAAAACGGGAAGGAGATAAAAACCGAAGAACGAGGAGAGAAGTGAAGGAGAGAGGAAGCAAAAAAAAAAAAAAAAAAAAAAAGAAAGGAGAAGAACAGGAAGCCGGAAAGGGAAGTAGAGAGTTGAGATGTGGAGAAGGAGACGGAAGTAGAAGTAGAAAACGAAAGTAGGTAGATTAGACGGGAAGGGAAGAACGAAGGAGAGAAGGGATCAAGATTGGAGAGACGGGGAAGATGAGGAATGACGAGAAAAGGGGGTAGAGAGAGAATAGCGAAAAGAAAGAGAAGGGGAGGGGGGGGGGCGGGGAGGAGAGAAAATGCACATCGAGAGGAATAAAGGAAAGAAGGGAGGAGAGGGGGGAAGGACAAGGAGCAGAAGAGTCGAGAGGGAGGAGGAAAAAAAAAAAGAAAGGAGGGTGGGGATGGGGAAGGAGGGAAGGGAATGAGGGAGGAGAGAACGGGGAGGAGGAGAGTAGCAGGGTGGGAAGACAGACGGTGAAATGGACGGAGACAAGGGAAGGAGGAATAAAAGGGGCAAAAGGAGGGAGGAAAGGGCGGAAGAGGGAGGGAAAGAGGAAGGACACTGAGGAAAGAATGAGAGCAAGAAGGTGAAGGAATGGAAGAACGGTGGAAAGAGAGGAAGAAAGATAGGAAAGAGGGGATCTACGGATATACGGATATTTAGTTAATTGATAGGCCATTCGTGTTTTACTCATTCATACCTTTTCAAGAGTGAAGAAGCTCCGTGGTGCATTCCATGTCATGTGCCACTCACAAGGAAACATATTCTTTTAGAGTGTTGGGACTTGCACAATATGAGACACAAACATTTTACAGCAGATTCCATGAAAACCTTGTTCAGAGATGTTCCGCCTGACGCGATCTTTGAGATCTTGAAAGAGATTAACATTTTTTCATCGGATCTGAGATTTTACAGTGGAAAGATTTTTTAACAAAA
>CM065717.1:69341679-69346679 GCA_033310375.1 Conus canariensis
TGTCTGTCTCTCTCTCTCCACCTCTCTCTTCCTCCATATTTCCTGCTGTAAGTCTCTCTCTCTCTCTCTCTCTCTCTCTCTCTCCTCTCCACCTCTCTCTTTCTCCATCTTTCTTACTGTAAGTCTGTCTCTCTCTCCCCACCCCCACCCCTCTCTCTCTCCACCTCTCTCTTTCTCCATGTTTCCTACTGTAAGTCTGTCTCTGGCCATCCTTTGATTTCCTCTCTCTCTTTCTTTCTGTATGTCAGCCTCTCTCATTCTCCCCCCTCTCTCTTGCTGCTTCCCTTCCGTCCTCTCTCTCTCTCCCCCCCCACTCTCTCTTGGTCCCTCCTTCCTTCCCTACCTCTCTCTCTTTCTCCTCTCTCTCTCTCTTCGCTCTTTCCCTCCCTCTGTCTCTCTGTCTCTGTCTCTCTCATTCTCCATCTTTGTACCCCATCCTTCTTTGTCCCGCCCTCCTCTGTGTCATGATAGCCAAACACCACCTCTCCTCCCTCTCTCTTGCGTGAATTTTCTTCTTATCCACCCACCACCCGCACTGTTTCTGACCTGACGTACAAAAGAGAGAAACAGAAAACAGATCTGTCATCAGCGCAGCACTGGACACCCAAGCCCCGATCAAAGAGCTCCAGAACCTTCCGTTGTCGCTGATGCAGGAGCAGAGAGAGGCACTGCCCCAAGGTTCCTGCTCTAGGCTGTTTCCTACTGGATTGAACGCCCCGAGTTTTTTTTTTCCCCACTCACGCTTTGATCTGCCATGCCGTGACAGGTCGGGTGGCTGTGAAGCATTTTCAGCCTCACTGGCGCCTTTCTTTCTCTTCTTTGTTTTCTCTTGTATGCCAGAGTGGGCGGGATGCTCGGTGAGCCAAACAAATATAATTCAAGAATAGCAGTGGTTTCTGTCTGCCTGTTCGTCTTTCTGTCTGTCTGCATGTTTGGTATTTCTGCCTGTGTTTTGATTCTTTTCTCTCTCTCTCTCTCTCTCTCTCTCTCTCTCTCTCTCTCTCTCTCTCTTCTTTGGATGTTTGTTCATCTCTCTCTGTCTGTCTGTCTGTCTGTCTGTCTGTCTGTCTGTCTGTGTCTGTCTGTCTGTCTGTCTGAGAGAGGGGGGGATAGGAGAGGGAGAGACAGACAGACAGACAGACAGAAGACAGACAGCCAACCAGCCAGCCAGCCAGCCAGACAGAAACACAAATACAGAGAGAGAGAGAGAGAGAGAGAGAGAGAGAGAGAGAGAGAGAGAGACGGAGAGACAGAGACAGAGAGAGATGTACACACACACCCTCTTTCAACCAAAACAGATCTGTCAACCGCACAGCACGTGAAACCCGAGTCCTGATCACAGAGTCCGAGACCTTTTTCCTGTCGCTGATGGTGGAAGAGAGAGAGGGGCACTCCCCCCCCCCAACTTCATGAAGGCCTCTGCCTACCGGGTTGACCACCCTGAGGTTCTTCCACCCACGCTTTGATTTGCAGTTCTGTGACAGTTTGGGTTACAGTGAAGCACTGTCAGCCTCATCAGCTCGCTCCTTTTCGTTTTCTTTGTTTTGTTTTTTGTGGATGCCAGGTGCGAAGGTTTGAAAATTCTGTCTGTCTGTCTATCTGTCTATCTGTTTGTCTGTCTGTCTAATACTCTCTTTCTCTGTTATTGGTCACCTGTCAATATCCTTTCTTTCTCTCAGCCCGTCTGTCTCCGCCTGCCCCCCCTCCCCCCCCCCTCATGTACCCACCCTCTCTCTCTGTCTGTCTCTGTTTTTGCATCTCCTCCTGCTCTGTCTCACTCCCTCTAGTGTTTCTTCGTCCTCCTACAGTGCTCTCTTTCTCTGTCTGTCTGCTTGTCTGTCCCTGTCTGTCTGTCTGTCTATCTTCCTGTCTGTTTATCCATCTGTCTGTCTGTCAGTGTCTCTGTCTGTCTGTCTGTCTGTCTTGTCTGTCTCTCCCCTCCATTCTTCATCCATCTACCCAATTGTTCTTTATCCACACCTTTTCTCCTCCTCTCCTCTTTCCACTCCTTGCGTTATGCCCACCGACCCCCTCCGCTCCCACTTCTCCCCCATCTCCCTTCACCTTCCCCTTATCCACGACGGTGTCCCCCCCTTTTTTTTCCTTGGTCTTTTCCTCAGAGACAGGGCTGGCATTGATCTTGATCAGAAACACACAAAAAACAAAGGCGTTGAGAAGAGACAGAGGGAAAAACAGATCAGTCGGTCGTGGGGACAGCACGTGAAACCCGAGTTCTGATCAAAGAGTTGCACACCCTTCTCCTGTCGCTGATGCTGAAACAGAGAAGAGCATTACCCATAGGTCCATGCCCGGAGCCTTTCTCCACTGGATTCAACACGCCGAGTGTCTGGCACCAAAGAACGACGGGCTCTGCTGCAATCTATGCTTCGGTTTTTACACTGGAGTTAGGGGTTTGGGTTACTGTGGAGAAGGTTAACTGGTTAACTGGTTTTTGTTTTGTTGGTTTCTTTGGTTTCACTTGGACGCTGCTGGTATTTGAACATGGCGCACTGCACTTTCGAACACTTGCACTTTCTCTCTGTCTCTCTGTGTGTCCCTCTCTTTCTCTCTGTCTCAGTCTCTTTGTCTGTCTGTCTGTCTGTCTGTCTGCTTGCCTGCCTGCCTGCCTGTCTGTCTGTCTTTCTGTCTCTTTGCCCCCCCCCCCCCTCCTTACCCCCTCTCTCCCTTCCGTTCGCCTAATTTTTTCGTTGTCTATCTTTCTGTCTTTCTACCGGGTCCAGTATTTCTCGATGTCCGACGTAGTTACTGTCTATCTAACATCCTGCCCCCCCCCCCGCCTCTCTCTCTCTCTCTCTCTCTCTCTCTCTCTCTCTCTCTCTCTCCATCCTCTCCTTCACCCGTTCTGTCGCTCACACATCGATTTTCTCCGGAGTTAGTGATGGGATTGCCGAAAAGAATTTTCAACTTCACACGTTTCAGTTCCATTTTTAATGCCAAAGGGGTTTAAAACTTGGAAAGCTAGGCACTTTGAAATTTACAAAACCAATTGGCCTCTCTCTCTCTCTCTCTCTCTCTCTCTTCTGCCCTCCTCCTCCTCTTCCTCCTCTCTCTCTCTTTCTCTCTCTCCCTCCCTCCCTCCCCTCCTCTCTCTCTGTCTCTCTCTCTGTCTCCCAATGTCTGTATCTCCCATTTATTATTTCTTTTAAATCAGTATCACACCCTTGTCCATGTTCATGTCGAAAAATGCACAGACGGACAGACAGACAGACAGAGAGACAGAGAGACAGACAGACACACACACACACTTAAACACACACACCTCTAACACACACGCACACCTCTAACACACACACATGTACAGATAGACAGACAGGCAGACAGACAGACAGACAGACAGACAGACACACACACACACACACACACACACACACACACACACACACACACACACACACAACGCGGTGCGCATTCTCTCGCGTGTGCACCAGGTTTTTAATTTCCAGGAAATGAAGTAGGCTCCCTTCACTGGCTCCAGCGGCGACCAGAATAACAGATGCAAAGCGCTGGCATAGAGATCAATACGACAATGAGGCCCGAGGGGTCTGGGCTGCCAGAGAAGTTCCAGACCATCGCCAGGTTATCAGATAACAGGGGTAGCAAGGAGAAATATGAAGCCATCATCAGATTAACAGGAATGCAGGATAGAAAGGCGGGACTCTAAACAATCATCAGATTATCTGCTATAAAGGATAGAAAGGAGATATTCCAAAATCGTTATCAGATCACCAGGTTGCCAGGATTAAAAAAAAAAAAAAAACAAGAAAAAAAAAAGACTTCAGGCTTTAATCATTTGTTTGTTGTGGGGGGTGGAAAAAAGAAGTTGTAAGCAATCATCGGATTATCACATATGGAGACTACAAAGAGAAAAGTTCTACACCATCATCAGAGAATAAGCTAGGAAGAAAAGGAATGAGACATTCCAAAACTACTATCATATTATTAGGTAGCAAGAAAAGGAACGTGAGATTCCAATCATTATCAGATGATCAGGTAACAAAGATTAAAAAGGAGGAGATTCCCAATCATTATCAGATGATCAGGTAACAAGGATAGAAAAAGGAAATTCCAAATCATCATCAAATGAATACCAAGACAGAAACCAGGAGATTCCAAATCGTCATCAGATGATCAGGTGACAAAATAAGAAGGTGAGATTTCAAATCATCATCAGAGGATCAGCAAGATCGAAACGTGAGATTCCAAACATCTTCAAATGATCAGCTGGATAGAACAGTGAGATTCCAAACCGTCATCACATGATCAAGAAACAGGGATGGGAAAGTGGGATCCGATCAATATCAGATAATCCAACAAGAGGAGGGAGATTCCAAATCATCATTAGATAAGCAGGCAACAAAAATGGGACAGTGAGACTGCGAATCATCATCAGATAATCAACAAAATAGAAAACGGCGATTCCAAATCATTATCAGGTAATTATGTAACAAGGATAGAAAGAGGATAGTCCGAGCTATCATCATATTACCTGTCAGCAGGCACTGACATGGGAGAATCCAAGCCATCATCACATTACAAAGTAGCAAGCACTGACATGGAAAAATCCAAAGCGTTATTAAATTTTCTTTCATGAAAGATGTAAATGAGAGATCCCGAATCACCATGACATTAGAAAGGAAGAAGAATGCAAATGAGAAAATCCAAAGATTGACAGGTATGAACGATAGAAAGAGGAGATTCCTTCCACACCTTCTTCAGCATTTGACACAATGATTCCAAACCATCATTACAGTATCACAAAGGGGAGATAGAAAGGAGAGATTATACACGTCTCCACAATATTAAACAGGAAGGGTAGAAAGGGGGAGATTTCAAACCAAATGAAGAGAGAAACGGGTGGCGTGGGATTTGAACCATAATTATTATAATTATATTATATTGGGTATTTATATAGTGCCTATCCTCGGTCACAGACCAAGCTCTAAGCGCTTTACAATAAACACACTACCTCACTCACTCAA
>CM065717.1:69351679-69354179 GCA_033310375.1 Conus canariensis
ACACTGCTCAACAAACATAAGAATTATATGTACCAGTGAAAAACAAATAACACTGCTCAACAAACATAAGCACATGTGTGTAGTCTTGTTCCTGTGCTCACGCTCGAGCACAAATAAACACAAACACACATGTACACGGGCACGAATTCATGCACGAATGCATGCACACACACACACACACACACACACACACCACACACACACACACACACACACACACACACACACACCACCTTCTGCCTCCAACAGCCTCTCTGTTCCGCAGGAAATAAAACTGGCTCGCATGACTGGTTCCAGCAATCAGTATAGCTGTTCAGAAAGCTCATGACGATCAATTTATGACCATGGTGCCAGAGGGCACTGAGAGTGGGAACTGCAAGACTGGTTCCAGATCAGATCATATAGCGAGGAGGGAAAGCAGCTGTTGTGCAAGATTGCATAATGCTCAGTGCCACCGACCCGTCCACCCCCCCCCCTCTCCCTCCACACCACCGCCCCACACCTTCCCACAACCCCCTGAGCTATTTGTTTTGCACGTTTGTTCAAATTTCATAGCTTTTCTTAATTGTGTTTTGATTTTTTTTTTTGTTCCTATTCCTTTCTTTCGCTCTGTTGTCCCTTTTTCCATCTCTGCTTTGTTCTTTACTTTCTTTTTTCCCCTCATCTTCTCTTGATTTTCCGTCCTTTCTCTACTTGTCTCTTTCCCCTTTTCCGTTTTGTTTTTGTTTTTGTTTTTTTGAAATTTTTTTCCCCTTCGTCTATTTCTTCCTCCATTCTTTCGTTCCCCCCTCTCCTCACAGCTGAGGACACATGTGGGCACAGGGCAAGAGTTTCGAGTCATTCGGTCAAGGTTAAATTAACTGAGTGGCACTGAAAGACCACTCCTCATCTGTGGAATAACCAGAGGATAGTTTGATAACATCTGTTGCGTCATTCTCTCTGTCTGCTGTCTGTCTGTCTGTCTGTCTGTCTGTCTGTCTGTCTGTCTCTCTCTCTCTCTATATATATATATATATGTGTGTGTGTGTGGTGTGTGTGTGTGTGTGTGTGTGTGTGTGTGTGTGTGTGTGTGTGTGTGTGTGTGTGTGTGTGTGTGTGTGTGTGTGTGTGTGTGTGTGTGTGCCTGTGTGTGTGTGTTGTGTGTGTGTGTGTGTGTGTGTGTGTGTGTGTGTGTGTGTGTGTGTGTGTGTGTTCCTCTGTGTGTGTGTGTGTGTTGGGGGGGGGGGGGTGCACTTGCGTTTGTGTGAACGCGAATGAAATTGTGTGTGTGCGTGCGTGCGTGCGTGTGTGCGTGTGTCTGTGTGTCTGTGCGTGTGTGCATGTGCGCGTGCTGTATGATGTGCGTGTCTTTGCTCACGCTGCTTGAAGCATTCTCATTATGACCTTCAAAGAAATGAGACGCTTGACAAGAATAATCGCAGGCCATGAAACAAAAACCATCCTCGGGTGATGGTTGTTACTGAGGATGTTGCCGTGACTCACACTTGGCTGTGTCCGCTTACAGAATTCTGTGCTGCTGCTTCTGGCCGCTGAATTTGCAGCTAATTATTTGGATAATAGGGACCATATTCTTTCTGTAAACTCTCAAGTGCCCCTCATCGCAACCTGATATAAAGCGTTTGTTCGTTTGTAACAACAAAAGACAGCAGCAGCATAAGCAACAATGACAACGACAAGAGAGGCAATTTGCCGATTTGACTCACAAATGATGAAAACTTGCCGCATGAGGATGAAGGGCAAAGAAAGGGTGGGCGTGAAAAATGGGCAAAAAGAAGAAAATTTGGATTCAACTCAACGACTCCTTCTTTAGGACGATCAGCATGAAGGTGCAGATGAAACATGTTACATTTTAGGGTGATCCTGACAGAAGAAGCAGAAAAAAGAGGCAATGATTAAAAGAGTAAAAAAAAAAAAAAAAGAGAAAAAAGCAAGTGGTCCACAAGCACGTTCACGTTTCCGCTTAGTCCAGTCTTTTTCTTGCAGCAGATCCTACCAATGCACCTGAGGATGAGCACAGAAACTCGCCTAAGTGGCAGTCAGCTCTAGAAGTAGCAAATAACATTGCAAATTTTCAACTTCTGAGAAACTGTTTATGACCGGTAATTTGTCCATCGCCCTTTAATCACCTCCAAAGCCCCCACCCCCCTCCCCTCCCCCCCTTGCCCTACCGTTCCCCTCCCACCCTCTCTTCCTATACTTCCTCCTCCCCTCTCACTCCATTTTCCCACTCCTCTATCTACCCCCAACCATTCTTCCCACCTGCTTCTCTTCCTCTGCCTCATCTTGTTATTAACAGTAGCAGTCTGAAGTATCTTGACCGTAGTTACTCTCGCTCTCTCTGGCCACCACTCGAAGAACACCTGCATGCATTATCCTCTATTGACGGAAATCTATTTGTTATCAGTTTTCTTTTTCTTGACCAATATGTTGCCAACTGCTCCAAATGTGCATTATCAACAGACTGCCGTACATATGACGTAATATTTTGACGCAACGTACC
>CM065717.1:69364179-69371679 GCA_033310375.1 Conus canariensis
CCACACTCTCCTTCCCTCCCTCTCCAAGAAAACAAGGAAACCTGTCTGAAGGAATGAAACAGCGCGCATGCTGACAAAGCATGTTCAATACTTCATCATCTTAAAGAAAGCACAGCCGATGCCAGCTCATTTTTCCCCAGACTGTTTTCGTTTGGGCGTGTAGGGGCATTGACAAAACCTCCAGTTCTCGTGTAGCGCACTGACCAAATATTGACGTTCTGGCTGGGCCAGATTAAGAGACGTCTCAGGAAGATGTGGGCAGGGACAGACGTGATCAGATCAATGGAGGATGATTAGGGGGGCTGAGCCCGATTGGCTGGTCTGGTGGATGAACCATTGTTCTCTTGGTCTTAGCATTCTGGGTTCGTTCCCTGCTTGAGACAGCTGGCCAGTTTTAGGAGCAGCCTTTTTTTTTTCGACATGTCTTCGATCTTTGTAGACGTTCGTACTCTCCAAGTCCGTTCGGGTGAGACTTTCAACCAAGATCTGAGTCCAGGTGCATGCATTAACCCCCCCTCTCCCCCCCCCCCCCCCAAAAAAAAAAAAAAAAAAAAAAAAACCTACAAAAATAGAAGAAAAAAAAGAAAAAAAGGAAAAGAGAAAAAAAGAAACCAACCCGAATAAACGAAATAAAGATTAAGAATAAAACATAGAAAACAAACCAAAAAAAAAAGACTTGAACGCGCATTATATGCCGTTCCATCTTGTATGACCCGCACCCTCCTCTTCCCCTTTTCATCCCTCCCCCCGCCCCCCCCCCTCCCCCTCCCCCCTCTCTTGTCCACTTCCTTCTCCCATTAAGGGAAAATTACACATTGGTGTCGTGTTTAGACAGCATTTCCGAAAACGGAATTTGGCTACTTTACTGATGGGAAATATGACCGGTCACAGACAAAGAGGAAAAAGAAACAAACAAGCGAAGAAAACCGCCAATAAAATCCTAGCTAAGGAAAGAAGAAAAAGTAGAATGATTTGAAGAAGTTACGGAAGAAGCATCCGGAAATCCTTGGAATCTGGCGCGCTTAAGCCATTCCCAACAGGAATGAAAATTGCGCCCACGAATCGGACACTGCTTTCAATCACTCGTTTGCAAACATTTTTCTTGCATATTATTCAGTATTTCGTTGATCTTGCATCTCGAGACATCAAATGGGATCCCCTCCAAGATAAAGACCCCAGCAACCACCATTGTAGATCTGCACTCATAGAGGTTTTGGGTGATGTTGTGAACAGACAGAAAAACAGACATACAAACAAACTGACTGGATTGGAGGTTGTACGCTGCTCCACAGTGCTTGGTCTCAAGTTGAACGTGACGATTATTGCAGGATTCAGAAAGTGAAATTCCAGCGATGGTGTGTTTGTAAAAATGATGTTTCTATGTCCACTGTAACCCGAGTTACTGTCCACTTAAAGAGATAGAATAGTTCATGAGGTATTTTTTTTTCTGATTGCTTTGGCCAATCACTAGGAGGGTTGAGGGGAGAGGGAAGGTGAAGGGGGTGAATCGATTATTGTTCATTTTGATTGCGTCAAGTAACTAGAAAAACAACCACATTCTTGCTATTGAGAAAAAAAATCCTTCTCTGATTGTATATGAATTTTTATACGTACAGATGCAAGCGTCAGACAAAGCTAGAAGCCGTTTACCATCATGTAATTTGTAAGTCAGGTGTTTCTTTTTTATATAAAGAAAAGTGGCATGGCTTGCTGCGTCAGTCTCGGAAATAAGGCTGGTATTATTTATTTATCTATTTGACGTTTAATTCGACATAGCCATTACAGAAACAGACTTGTCGGCAATACAACGGACAATGATTGCAGTTGTAAATACTTTGGAGTATACAAAATAAATTAAACGATTAATAGTTTCAGAATTTAGTTCACTATGTTTAATAACCTTATATCTGCAGCATCCTATATTCAGAAAATATGAAGAAGAAAAAAAAAAGCAACTCCCCCCCCCCCCCCCAAAAAAAAAAAAAAAAAAAAAAAATCATATACTGGAGTAAAAAAAAAAGAAAGGGCTGCAAAAATAGACCAGCTGTCCTTTCCACTACAATGGGACGCTACATTCAGAGCTGGCTGGCGTCAGGGCCAGGAAATTGGTCACAGCTTCTCAAGGGCTCTTGGAGACGCTTACCTGTTCTTAGTGCCGCGGGGACCGCCTTTGTGATGCATTGTGGGATCGTGGAAGGGTGATCCCAAAGAGGTAAGCGTATTTATTTTGTGGAGTGACCGGTTTCAGCCATGTTATCCCAGAGGACAGTAAACTCACCAGGGTGAAGGTGATATTGTTGCAATGGGGTGACGCGACGAAATCCAACCGCCTGAACTGCCGGTTTTTTTTTTTTATTTAATGAAAGTCTTTATTCCTAATCATATCAGCTGCTGTTCCACACACTGAAAGCCAACACATATCATTTGCAAAATTGCATCATCTTCAGATCTTCAAATATGAAGTGTTGATTGAGTGTTTTTAATTAGCTAAAAAGAGAATTCGATCTGATTTTTCTCCAGTTCTTTTCATCCGCTTACCCCCCCCCCCCCTTCTCTCTCTCTCTCTCTCCTCCCCGCTCTCCTTTCCCCAATTCCTCCTATATTCCCCCTTTTTCCAGTCTCCGATTCCCCGATTGTTTTCAATATGGTGAGATTTTAGTATTAGGAAGCTAACAAAGAGAGAGAAGATTCCGCGATAACAGAATGTGTTGTCTGCTAGGAAATATGATTCAATACGTTCCTTTACGTCCAGCTGAGAAATGTACCTGTTTCAACAAAAAGTCTAACATCCCAGCTATCCATCATGATTATGATCTCTGTGTGTGTGTGTGTGTGTGTGTGTGTGTGTGTGTGTGTGTGTGGCCTACCACCAAATGATTACCGAACTTCCTGTTTTTTTCATATAAAATTCTCAACTTCTTTGTGACTCGACATTTTATGATTACTCTTGGAATCTAGAGAAATGGAAGCGGTGATGCTAATACGAGGGGTGATCCAGAAGTCTTATCGTTTATTTCGCTAAACAAAACTTAGAAGTCAAACAGACGTAACATTTGCAGAGTCCTTCAAAGCACTTTCCTCTCTCAACACAGTGGCAGCCTCTTCAGCCAAGAGCCAAATGCCTGTTGATGTTCTGATTGAGATGTGATGACAAGCTGTGACTTCACTGCTTCTCGACAAAGTGCTGGTCTCTCGAAAACTTTTTGCCAGCCAAGTCATGGTTCAGAAGGGGGAAAAAAAGGAAGTCATACGCTGCTCAGTCAGGAATACGATTGAGTGAAGAAAAGCTGTGATGGATTGCTCTTGCCTTTGTGAGCACTTGACTTGTCATGTAGAAGGAGAGTTTTCCTGGTATCCCTACTCAAATGCAGTCCATGAACGGACTGCGCAACTTTCGGGGAAAAGAGCTTTGTATGTAATATTGATCACCAAGAATAGACTTTTTATACAAAATATTGACCGCTGCAGCGTCTTGCGATCTGAGGAAGATGGAGACGAGCCTCTTCCAGGCTAAAAAAACAAGTCCCAGTACAACTGGTCTTTTGTTTGTTATGGCCCTTCTACATTTGGCTGAACTGTTCGTTTGGGATGTCATAGAACATGATCCATGGTTCAAACCTGTGATCACATTACATAAACCTTTGGGGCCTTTTGGCTCAAACATTTCTACCAATGAACTCTGAACGCTCTCTCTCTCTCTGTGTGTTGTGTGTGTGTGTGTGTGTGTGTGTGTGTGTGTGTGTGTGTGTGTGTGTGTGTGTGTTCTGCACTTATTACAGGTACAAGACAAAATCGCGGGATCTATCACCTGTCCCACAATGCGTTACCTGTGACGAGACTTTTGTCGCTGCGTACCTTTGGCAGTTAATGAAAGTGCGTTCTTCATGAATTAGTCATAATACCCCATAGATGGGGTAGCATGACGAAGTATAACAATGTTTTTCGCACGCCTATCGGTTGATGTAAATGCCATCTCCGTTTCAGGTCTGTGTACTCGTGTTTCTTCAATATACTGAAACGACAATACAGCTTTATGAGAGATGTCTGTAATTTATTGGGGGTTTAGTTTCATCATTGTTGTCAGCATCTACTGAATTTTACTTAAGTTTATACTATAGTAGGCACGAAGATGATGTCAATGTTTGTGGCGATGAAATGGCGGTTACATCACTCACTTTACGTGACCCCGCTCTCGAGCAGATGAAACCTCGTCTCGAGATCACATGCTTTCAATATATTCCATTCGAGTTTTTGAAGACATAATCTAGTCGCTTAAAATCATAGCTTCCTTATTAAATATTCGAATGACACACTTTTGGTACCATTCCTTTATATTTTTTCCTCTTTTTTATGATGGTGTTTATTTTTCGTGACATACCAACTCTTAGAAGATAAGACAGCCATCTGGCAGCTACATGCTTCATCTGGAGATCATACTGCAGGATCCATTCAACTGTGTGATATAAATACTCTTGAGCTTTTTTCACGAATTGAACTATGCGGATTCTCTTCAGCAACTGTCTTTGTAGGCTGAAGTGTGTCGTCGTGGTCCTGGCCTCACTCGGACATTTACATCAATGCTTGTCTTTCATGTCTTTTTTTTTTTTTTTTTTTTTTTTTTTGCATTTGAAACGACAAATTAAGCAGAAAACTGTCCTATATGAAACTCATTCGTGTCCAGACCAATCGCCACAAATTTAGATAAACCACATCCATGTTTGAGCTGTGTGAAAACTTGGCATCTGAGCTGCCTTATGCAAGGACACACAATAAGTTACATAATAATTTCAATGACGTCATTTTCAGTTACACTTGATTTGGTGTCATAATTTTGTGTGCATTCTTAGCACGAAGTAAATATTTCATCTCAGTAGGCCTACACGTTGAAATATTTACAATAAACGGTTCGGAAATGGCAGTCTAGTTTACAAGGCTTTTTGAATTAGCTCTCACAGAATGTGTTGTTTGATTCAGACTCACTGGAGAAGCTTCTTCAATTCGGCTCCAAGCCTCCCTGCTGATTGTCAACGATTCTTTGTGCTCACCAAGTTGTTGTGGATTGGTCAATACGTGACATATGACCGAGATTGACTGTATGAACTGCGTCATGTTCACCATTCGTTAAGCTGCAAGGGGGAAAGGGACAATTTTGTTTGACCACCAATGTCATAACGCTTTCGGAAAATGTGCAGAAGAAAGAGTATCATACGTTTATTGACTGCCGTGACAAAGTTGCCCCTTTCTTTCAGTCATACTCGATCACCCGTTATACACAACAGAAGCTGAACTACTCTTTACACTCACACTCCCAACCAAAGACATGAAGGCACATAGGTAGTTCTGTAGTAGCAGACTTGCTCTGTCAATAAATGTCGTCACTGGCTGTGTGACGTAGTGAGAGCTGCATCGTCAATGACTCACTGAACTCTTCCAAAGTTGCCCGGCTCTGGTACGGCGAGACAACGTGACCTCATCTACCTCCTCCTCCTCTTGCCCATCAGCCCTCTCGACCGTTCACTGGTCTGCCACGGAGTGATGCGTATACAGTTCCATAGCACCGGAAGCACCTCTCAGAATATGAAGTGCCTCACGCGGGCGAAAACTGCTGAGCGTGGTTGAAGTGGATAGATCACACTTGAGGCTGGTGGATCCAGCGCGCTTTATACCAACCACTACCACAGGTGAATGTCGAAACTTCCTTCTCCCAATCGCAAGGAAATTAACGGAATTGGACCAGTCATGAAGCCCGGTATACGACAATATTTTGATGTGTGATGTATGTTTGGATGCCTGTGTTTATTCATCTAATAGTAGATCTAATTGTTTTTTTTTTTTTTGTTTGAGAGTTGGATGACGAGTGTAGAGGGAGTGTGAAAAGGCAAGGCTGGTGGGGGTGCGAGTGGATGTGGCGCGAGCTTCTTACTGCTGGACGTGTTTTGTGTATTGCTTGTTGTTCTTCATTCACTTGCTTTATGATTTGATGGGTGTTCTTGTCTTATTGTAAACGCCTAGGGCATTCAGGTGATTAGAGGTATAAATCTTCTTAACAACAACATCAACGATGATGATGATAATGATGATGAGATGATAACAATAATAACAAAAGTTATTGTTATTATTACTGTTGATGTTGTTGTTATTATTATCATTATTATATTGTTAAAAAAAGGCAGAGATGAAAAACAAAGATGACATTTAATGTTCCAGTCTGATCAATTTTTTTTTGCGTTTAAAACAACTTCATCTCTCATATGAACAAAATACTTCTTGTCCTAAACGGCTGGAGATCAATAAGGAAATCCTTTTTGAACGATGTTCAGACCTTATTCCCTCACCCCCGTGCCCAAGTCTCCAGAAATCGTAACCTCTCATTGGTCAGAAGAAACGTCTGCATTCTACCTCTCCTAAGGTGGAGTCAGTTCTTGTTGCCCACCGTTTCCGTTCAGGGTTGGAGGAGGACGCAAACGAAAAGCCGTGAAGTGGAACATACTCCCTTGCAGGCAGACACAAAGATGGCGACGCCCAGAGGCTTTGAAACATAACTGGGTGATTTAGCTCTAGAGTAAATTGTCGTGCAGTCATACTACTGCTGTTACTACTATTTTCTACTGGTACTACTACTACTACTACAGCTACTACTGCTATTACTGGTGCTGCTGTTGCTGATGCTGTTGCTGCCACAACAACAACAACAACTACTACTACTACTGTTACTAGTTGTAGTGGTGATGATGATGATAATGATGATGATGATGATGATGATGATGATGATTTCGTATTCCCAGAACAGAATCCATACTCCAGGCGCTACATGTACAAATCAAATAATAGACAAAACCAGAGCTGCCAAGAACTGACAGCCATTGAGAAACGACAAAATTAAAAGAATCTGTACTGACTCTAAAGTGTCAATAGCAGTTTTAACACTGAAAACCAGTGTCGATTTCCTTCGGTGCCACTTTCACCAACATTTATTTTTCGAACGCTATTTTGGATATAATTACAACACTGACAGAAAATGGTTTCTGACGTTGTGTCAACGTTTTGCCGGAAATGCATCGTTTTGTTTTCTAATGTTGCGAAAATTTTCAAACACAGGAAGAGCGGGCCAGCAGTGTGTTCATCTAAAAGATGACGCATGTGGGCTGTCAGAACAATGAGTGAACAATTTTCCTCTTTTAACTTTGCTTTGTTTTTGATATGTTATGCTGCCCATACTGTGTCGCATTGACTGTGTGATTTGATCTATCACATCATAACATGGAAACAACCCCCCACCCCACCCCCATTTCTCCACACAACCCACATTCTCTCTCTCTCTCCCCTCTCTCTCTCTCTCTCTCTCTCTCTCTCTCTCTCTTTGTGGCGGTGGCTGTCTTATTATTTCATTGCTTTGTATCAGACCGAGTTCTCAAAGCTATCCCTGAAGGCAGCCTGGCTGGCTGCATTACGTACTGATCGTGTCATCTCATAGTCAGTGTCACATCTGGAAATCCTCTG
>CM065717.1:69376679-69389199 GCA_033310375.1 Conus canariensis
CTCTCTCCTTCCCTACTCTCTCTCTCTGTCTCTCCTTCCTCTCTCTCCCACCGTTCCTTCCTACCTCCCTCTCTCGCTCCCTCCTCTATTTCTCCCTCCACTCTCCTTGTCTTTGTTCCTAGTGTGTGAACATTGTTGGTTACAGCGAGGTTAGGGCGCAACGATACTGATTTTCTATCGATTACCACTGTCACATTTTAGGGATGTCTCCAAATGTGACTGAAATAGCTGTACTGGAATTCTTGTCTCTGTCTGTATCTATCTGACTGTCTGTGTGTCTGTGTCTCAGTCAGTCAGTCTGTCTGTCGGTCTGTCAGTCTCTCGCTCTCTCTCTCTCTCTCTCTCTCTCTCTCTCTCTCTCGCTCGCTCGCTTTATTTGTCTTTCTGTGTTTAAGTCTGTCTGCCTTTCTGTCTGTCTGTCTGCCTGTCTCTGTCTGTCTCTTTTTCCTTCGTCTTTTCCCCCCGTCTCTCTCTCTGTGTCGTTCGATTTGTCTTTCTGTGTTTCTGTCTGTCTGTTTGCCTTTCTGTCTGTCTGCCTGTCTGTCTATGTGCGCGCGCGCGCGCGCGCGCGTGTGTGTGTGAGTCTGTCTGTCTGTCTTTCTCTCTCTGCCTCTCTCTCCCTCTCTCCCCCACTCTCTCCCCTCTTTCCTTCCACTCCATTCGTTTGTTTTTTTTTAGTAGTCTGTGAGCAGTGTTGGTAAGGGCCAGGTTTAGATACAACGATACTGATTGCCTATCGATCGCCATTCTGGCAGATTAGGGATGTCTTGGACTGTGTCTGTAGTAACGACACATGAATTCCTCTTTATGTCTGTCTGTCCTTGGCTCTCTGAGTTTCTGTATGCCTGTTTCTATATCCGTCTCTGTTTCTGTCTATCTGTCTGTCTGTCTGTCTGTCAGTCTGTTTGTCTGTCTGTCTGTGCGTTTACGTGTGTGTGTGTGTGTGTGTGTGTGTGTGTGTGTGTGTGTGTGTGTGTGTGTGTGGCTCTCTCTCTCCCTCTCTCCCCCCCCTCTCTCCCCCCTCTCTCTCTCTCCACCTACCTCTCCCTCACTTCCCCCTCTCTTTCTCTCTATCTCTGTCACTCTTTCTCTCTGTCTGCCTGTCTGTCTGTCTGTCTGTCTCTCTGCAGCTCTGAGTTGTTTTTTTTTTTATCTCCTTTTCTCTCCCTCTGTGTCTCCCTCAGTCTCTCTGTCTATCTCTCTTTCTCTGACCCCACTCCTCTCTTTGTCTCCGTCTGTCCCTCTGTCTGTCTGTCTGTCTGTCTGTCTGTCTGTCTGTCAGTGTCTGTCATTCCACGCTATCTGTCTTTGGCCCAGAACTATGCGAAGTGATGATGAGGTGCTAGGTTGGAATGCATACAAGGATGCTGAATCCCTATTGATTTCCCCTGTGGTGCCTTGGGGATACTTGTAGTAGCAGGACATGAAGCAACTGCACATGAAACGACACGCTCTTTGTGTGTCTGTGAGTCAGTCTTGTCTGTCTGTACTTTGTCTTCCTCTCTCTTTCAGTCTGTCTGTCTGTCTCTGTCTGTCTGTCTGTCTGTGTGTTTCTTTCTTTCTCTCTGTCTGTCTGTCTGTCTGTCTGTCTGTCTGTCTGTCTGTCTGTCTCTCTCTCTCTCTCTGCCTTTGTTTTTTCCTCTGTGTGTATCTTACTGTCATTGTCCCTATCTATCTTCCTGTGTATCTGTCTATCTCTCTCTCTGTCTGTCTGTCTGTCTCTTCCTCTGTTTCTCTCTTATTGTCTCTTCGTTTCTGTCTCTGTCTCAGTCTCTTTCTCCCCTCCTCATCCCCCTCTCTGTGCCTGTCTGCCTGCCTACCTGCTTATCTGAATGTTTGTTGCTGTTTGGTCTCGTTCTTTCTCCCTGCTGTCTGTCTCACTGTGCTTACTTTTCTGTCTGTTGGTCTGTCCGTATCTGTGTACATGTCTGTTCCTATTTCTTTCATTTCTTTTCGCTCCTTCACCCTCCGCCTTCCCTCTCCCCTCCCCCCCCCCCCATTTCTCTCCCCTCTTCCTCTTTTTGTCTGTCTGTCTCTGTTTTTCTCTCGCATTATATATATATATATATATATATATATATATATATATATGTGTGTGTGTGTGCGTGTGTGTGTGTGTGTGTGTGTGTGTGTGTGTGTGTGTGTGTGTGTGTGTGTGTGTGTGTTTGTTTGTTTAGCTACCACATCTATGTTTCTTTAGTGGTCAGTTCCAGTGTTTGTTAAGCTGTCTGTTTTGTAACAAGCCTTCAATAAATGTTAGCGAACCGCCCAGAGAAACGTGGACAAACGAGTCACAAGACAAAAAACACTACGCGTTTCGACCTCATAGGTCTTCTTCAGGTAAGACACAAACGAATGGAACAACGAAAATTCACTTAGCTTTGATTCAGCGCCTTCTTCCTTGCGCTGAACTCGGAAGCGATCAAAGCTAAGTGAATTTTCGTTGTTCTATTCGTTTGTGTCTTACCTGAAGAAGACCTACGAGGTCGAAACGCGTAGTGTTTTGTCTTGTGACTCGTTTGTCCACGTTTCTCTGGGCGGTTCGCTAACATTTATTTATTAAGATTTGTTTAGATTTCCGCCTGCAGTCGTCTCACTTTGCAACTAGACCTGTCTGTTTTGTGTTTCTTTAGTGGTCAGTTCCTGTGTTTCTTAAGCTGTCAGTTTTGTGTTCCTTTGGTGGCCAAGTCCTGTGTTTTTTAAGTTGTCAGTTTTGTCTTTCTTTAGTGGTTACTGTGTTTGTTTAGCTGTCAGTTCCTGTGTTTGCTTAGCTGTCAGTTCTGTGTTTGTTTAGCTGTCAGTTCTGTGTTTGTTTTAGCTGTCAATTCTGTGTTAGTTTTGCTGTCAATGTGTTCTGTGTTTGAATTTGTGTTGTTTGCTGTCAATTCTGTGTTAGTTTTGCTGTCAATTCTGTGTTAGTTTAGCTGTCAATTCTGTGTTAGTTTAGCTGTCAATTCTGTGTTTGTTTAGCTGTCAGTTCTGTGTTTGTTTAGCTGTCAATTCTGTGTTAGTTTAGCTGTCATTCTGTGTTGTTTAGCTGTCAATTCTGTGTTTGTTTGGCTGTCATTTCTGTGTTTGTTTAGCTGTCATTTCCTGTGTTTGTTTAGCTGTCATTTCCTGTATTTGTTTAGCTGTCATTTCCTGTATTTGTTTAGCTGTCATTTCTGTGTTTGTTTAGCTGTCATTTCCTGTATTTGTTTAGCTGTCATTCCTGTGTTTGTTTAGCTGTCATTTCTGTGTTTGTTTAGCTGTCATTCTGTGTTTGTTTAGCTGTCAATTTCTGTGTTTGTTTAGCTGTCATTTCTGTTTTGTTTAGCTGTCATTTCCTGTGTTTGTTTAGCTGTCATTCTGTATTTGTTTAGCTGTCATTTCCTGTGTTTGTTTAGCTGTCAATTTCTGTGTTTGTTTAGCTGTCATGTCCTGTGTTTGTTTAGCTGTCATTTCTGTGTTTGTTTAGCTGTCAATTCTGTGTTTGTTTAGCTGTCAATTTCTGTGTTTGTTTAGCTGTCAATTCTGTGTTTGTTTAGCTGTCATTTCCTGTGTTTGTTTAGCTGTCAATTCTGTGTTTGTTTAGCTGTCATTTCTGTGTTTGTTTAGCTGTCAATCCTGTGTTTGTTTAGCTGTCATTTCCTGTGTTTGTTTAGCTGTCAATTCTGTGTTTGTTTAGCTGTCAATTCTGTGTTTGTTTGCTGTCAGTTCTGTGTTTGTTTAGCTGTCAATTCTGTGTTTGTTTTAGCTGTCAGTTTATTCTGTGTTAGTTTAGCTGTCAATTCTGTGTTTGTTTAGCTGTCAGTTCTGTGTTTGTTTAGCTGTCAGTTCTGTGTTTGTTTAGCTGTCAATTTCTGTGTTTGTTTAGCTGTCATTTCTGTGTTTGTTTAGCTGTCATTTCCTGTGTTTGTTTAGCTGTCATTTCCTGTATTTGTTTAGCTGTCATTTCCTGTATTTTGTTAGCTGTCATTTCCTGTATTTGTTTAGCTGTCATTTCCTGTATGTTGTTTAGCTGTCATTTCCTGTGTTTGTTTAGCTGTCATTTCCTGTGTTTTGTTTTACTGTTTACTGTCCTGTGATTGTTTTAGTGTCATTTCCTGTGTTTGTTAATCTTCAGTTCTGTGTTTGTTGAGCTGTCATTTCCATTGTTCGTTCATAAATCATTTCCTGTGTTTATTCATGGCGTTTTCTATGGTTTGTTAGCCGTCGTTTCCTGTTTTTTTCTCTGATGTCATTTCCTGTGTTTGCTTAGCTGTTATTCTTTGTATTTGTTTAGTCATTTCCTGTGTTTTAGTTGTCAGTTGGTGTTTTGTTCAGTTGTCATTTCCTTTGTTTGGTTTGTTGGCCGTTCCATTATTTATTCCTCTTCCGCTTGACGGTCGAATTCGTGTCCATGGTCTGTGTTACTTGCATTCTATTTCTGCATCCTGTTTTTGTATGTTTACCTGCCTGATCGTCTTTCGGTCTCTCTCTCCCTCTCTGTCTGCCACCTTCCCGTCATTTCTTCTCCCTCTCCTTCTGCACATAGTCCAGGCCTATTATATATGCGCGCGCGCGCGCGCGCGCGCACGCACGCACGCACGCACACACACACACACACACACACACACACACACACACACACACACACACACACACACACACGTGCACTCTCTCTCTCTTGTACACCTGTCTGTGTGTCTGTCGTCTCTCTTTCTGTCTGTCTCTCTCATTTTGATTTTGTTTTGATTTTTTTCGTTGTACCCGAGGCCACCTAGAGAAAAAAAAAAGCATTAGAGCGGATCTCATTATCGAGACAAAATTGTACATAATTTTCCTTTTGTTGCATTTCTGTTTGACTCTCTGTTCGTTTATTAGTATCTGTGTCTCTGCCTGCCCGACCGTATCTTTAAGACAATTTGTATGTCTATGTGACTTTTGCATTATCATCCTCATCATTATCTTCCTTCTCTTCTTCCTCTCCCCTTCTCTCCTCTTCCTTATCGTCATTATCATCATCATCATCATCATCGTCGTCGTCGTCGTCGTCATCATCATCATCATCATCATCATCTGCTTCTTCTTCTTCTTCTTCTTCTTTCTTCTTCTTCTTCTTCTTCTTCTTCTCGTTCAGAAGCCCCAACTCCTCAGAACAGACATTCTACAAACTAATTATAAGTATAATGATAATAACGATATAACAACAATAGAAACAACTAGGACAATGGTAATAATAACAAAAATAATGATAATAATAAGAACAGTATAGTAGTAGTAGTAGTAGTAGTAGTAGTAGTAGTAGTAGTAGCAGCAGCAATAGTAATGATACTACTACTACTACTGATAATAAAAACAATCATGATAATGATGATGATGATAGTGATAATAATAATGAAAATCATAACAATGATAATAAGAAGCATTATTACAGCATAGTGCAAGCAAGACAAAAAGAGCCAACGGTAATTATGACGTCAAGCCATAGTAATTAATTAGGTAGCCAACCAAGCGTATGAATGCATGAATGAAGGAAAGAAAGAAGGAAGGAAGAAAGGAAGGAAGGAAGAATAACAAAGAAACGAATTCACAAATAAATAGATAAAAAAGGTACAAGCATACATAAATAATAACACGTTTCCTACAACCCCGCCACTGCATGAGGCGGAGAGTGTGTGCTTGTTTGAAGGGAGGGAGTAGTGGGGAGGAGGGTGTGTGTGTGTGTGTGTGTGTGTGTGTGTGTGTGTGTGTGTGTGTGTGTGTGTGTGTGTGTGTACGGCGAGTGGTGGCTGCAACTCTCATAAAACGTCTGGTGGCAGCGACGAAGAGATGAACTTCCCCTTGTGTCGAATCGACCCAGGAATTCCACTGTGACCTGTCTCTCTTAAAGATTTAACGTATGGACAACCCTAAAGGCCTCTTCCCGTTTGAACACCAGTCCTGCACATAAACCTACTCTAATCTGACTAATTGGTCCGTTCAGTCAATATTACTGCATGCTACTTCTTCTTCGTTCCTTTCTTTTTCATTTCTTTTCTTTTTTTCTTTTCTTTCTGTCCTTTTTTTTTTTTCTTAACTACAGCAGAACTGCACTACTACTTCATGCTGTCCGTGCAACTTTTTATTACATGTGTCGCTTAGGAAGGACGAACAAAAAACAACAACAGAAAAAAAAAATAGAAAGGAAAGGAAAAGTAAAAGGGGAAAAGGAAGAGTAGGAAAGGGAAAATGGGGGAGGAAGGGGCGGGGGAAGAAAAAATAGGAAAGGACTGGAAAGGTAGGAAAGGATTGGAAATGTGGAAAAAAGGAACAGTAGGAAAGGATTGGAAAAGTAGGAAAAAGGAACAGTAGGAAAGGATTGGAAAAGTACGGAAAAAAGGAACAGTAGGAAAGGATTGGAAAGGTAGGAAAAAGGAACAGTAGGAAAGGATTGGAAAAGGAGGAAAAAGGAACAGTAGGAAAGGATTGGAAAAGTAGGAAAAAGGAGCAGTAGGAAAGGATTGGAAAAGTAGGGAAAAAAGGAACAGTAGGAAAGGATTGGAAAGGTAGGAAAAAGGAACAGTAGGAAAGGATTGGAAAAGGAGAAAAAGGAACAGTAGGAAAGGATTGGAAAAGTAGGAAAAAGGAACAGTAGGAAAGGATTGGAAAAGGAGGAAAAAAAGGAACAGTAGGAAAGGATTGGAAAAGTAGAAAAACGGAACAGTAGGAAAGGATTGGAAAAGTAGGAAAAAGGAACAGTAGGAAAGGTTGGAAAAGTAGGGAAAAAAAGAACAGTAGAAAGGATTGGAAAAGTAGGAAAAAGGAACAGTAGGAAAGGATTGGAAAAGTAGGAAAAAGGAACAGTAGGAAACGATGGGAAAAGGAGGAAAAAAGGAACAGTAGAAAAGGATTGGAAAAGTAGGAAAAAGGAACAGTAGGGAAGGATTGGAAAAGTCGGGGAAAAAAAGAACAGTAGAAAGGATTGGAAAAGTAGGAAAAAGGAACAGTAGGAAAGGATTGGAAAAGTAGGAAAAAGGAACAGTAGAAAAGGATTGGAAAAGTAGGGAAAAAGGAACAGTAGAAAAGGATTGGAAAAGTAGGAAAAACGAACAGTAGGAAACGATGGAAAAGTAGGAAAAAGGAACAGTAGGAAAGGATTGGAAAAGTAGGGGAAAAAGGAACAGTAGGAAAGGATTGGAAAAGTAGGAAAAAGGAACAGTAGGAAAGGATTGGAAAAGTAGGAAAAAGGAACAGTAGGAAAGGATTGGAAAAGTAGGGAAAAAGGAACAGTAGGAAAGGATTGGAAAAGTAGGAAAAAAGGAACAGTAGGAAAGGATTGGAAAAGTAGGAAAAACGAACAGTAGGAAAGGATTGGAAAAGTAGGAAAAACGAACAGTAGGAAAGGATTGGAAGGTAGGAAAAAGGAACAGTAGGAAAGGATTGGAAAAGTAGGGGAAAAAGGAACAGTAGGAAAGGATTGAAAAAGTAGGAAAAAGGAACAGTAGAAAGGGATGGAAAAGTAGGAAAAAGGAACAGTAGAAAAGGGATTGGAAAAGTAGAAAAAGGAACAGTAGGAAAGGATTGGAAAAGTAGGGAAAAAAAGAACAGTAGGAAAGGATTGGAAAGTAGGAAAAAGGAACAGTAGAAAAAGATTGAAAAAGGAGAAAAAAAACCCATAGGAAAGGATTGGAAAAGTAGGTAAGGATACGAAAAGTAGAAAAAAATAGAACAAAATATTGGACGAAGGAAAAAATAGGAAAGGAGCAGGAGAATCAGAAACCCGCAGGAAAAATAGGAAAGGGTAGTAAAAGAAGGAAAGGATAGCACAATACAAAAGGATAGGAACAGTGAAAAGGATAGGGAAATTGGGAAAGGGCAGGAACAGTGAAAAGGATAGGGAAATTGGGAAAGGGCAGGAACAGTGAAAAGGATAGGGAAATTGGGAAAGGGCAGGAGCAGTGAAAAGGATAGGGAAATTGGGAAAGGGTAGGGGCAGTCGGATCAGTCTATTACTGGCGTTATGAGTCGCAGGAGAAAAAAAGAATCTGGAGTTGTTACAACAGAGCTACACCGTTAGCAGCGAGTTGTGTGAAACGAAGAATGAAGCCTCCAGGACTTGTTTTAAAAGTAAATACAATAATCCTGCTCGAGTGTTTAAAAGAAACTGCAGTTATCATATTTCAGTTTGAAAAGCGGTGGAGACATCTCGAGGCGTTCTTTGTTAGAAATTCGTGTGTGTATGCCAATTCATTTATCTTCTTTGTTGAATGTACTTCACTTGGGGCCATTGCATAGATCGATTCCAGCATGGCTTAGGGGCCTTTTTTTTTTTTTTTTTTTTTTTTTTGTAAAATTTCTACAACACACTGGTCTTAGACATGGAAAATGACTTCCTCGAGACACAATTGGATTTGTGACGCTTGTGACTATGAGGATTTGTTTCCATGCCTATTGCATCTAAATATAGTAATTACAGTTGGGCGTTCTCCTTGTTTGACTGTTGGCTTGATGCTGAAGGATTGCTACGTGGTGCCATGGTGCCACTGACTTCACTGAGAGACTGCTAGGTATTCCCATCCAAAAACAAATGAAAAAAAATGACCGTTATAAAATGAATGGGTTGTATATTTTATTAGGCAAACAGTTTCCTCACATCATTAATCCCCCCCCCCACCTCTCCTTTCCCTTCCATCCTTTCTCTCTCCCTCTCTCTCCCCCCTCCCCCCCTGCCTCCACCCCAACTCTGTTTTTTGAAAAATCTTTTTATTTTAAAATTCAAATAGGAAAATAAAATCGCTAACGGGCGAAAAATTATTTTCGATAAGGACGACAACTGTGGAAACCAATTGTCATAGTTTTTTTTCTCTCTTTTTGTTCGTTTGTTTATTTGTTTTTAAAAACGATAGAAAAACTTCATTCTCCAATCCTGATCAAGAGTATTTCCATATAGAAATAGTCATGGCTGTGATGACATTACGAACGGTCCGTGGTGGCGTTCCACTATGTAATAAACTACTGACCACCTACAGTTTCTTCACCGCCAGTATTGTGCTTCATCCACGGCCCTGCTCTTCCGCATAGAACGTCTATCGATCTGAGGGGCCTGAACAAACAACTGTCCGACAGAGAGAGAGAGAGAGAGAGAGAGAGAGAGAGAGAGAGAGAGAGAGAGAGACAGACAGACAGACAGACAGACAGACAGACAGAGAGACAGACAGACAGACAGACAGGCAGACAGACAGAGAGAGAGAGAGAGAGAGAGAGAGAGAGAGAGAGAGAGAGAGAGAGAGAGAGAGGGACCAACAAACAGACAAACAGACAGACAGACAGAGGGAGGGAGATATGCGAAGGGAATGTGATAAGGGCGAGGGGGCCACAAGGGCCGGAGACAGATAATGATGTGATGTGCTTGCGTAAGCATCTAGCTGTATTGTTAACATAATATCTGTCTGTCTGTCTATCCATCTGTCTGTCTGTCTCTCTCTCTCTCTCTCCTCTCTCTCTTGCTCTCTCTCTCTCTCTCTCTCTCTCTCTTCTTCTTTTCTTTCTTTCCTTTCTTTCTTTTCTCTATTTTTTTCCTGCTTGGTGCCTCATCCTGTGTGTGTGTCACCCCAGTGGCATTTCTCCACATCGCTCATTCCGGCTCCCGGGCACCGACAATGCACAGGAAGCAGTCAATATCAGATCTCCTTGAGACAACCCACCCGAGGAGACACTGCGCTGCTGCTGAGTCACTTCGGTAGGAGTTCAATGGTGCCTGTTCTGATCCAACATTCACAGGACACCACCTGCAAAGGCCCCCTCTTGATAAAATTGCTCAGTCGCGGCGCCAGCGTGAGAGAGCGTTTTTTTCCACATGGTGCCCCTTCGTCCGTCCAGCGACAGTCTCCATGAATTTGTCAATACCGACGACCTCGATATCAACTCACCATGGGCATTAACTTGGAGAGGAAATCGAAATTGAGGTCACCACAAGAACAGGGCATGAAGAATAACAGAAGTTGAGCTTCCTTTTGATGCTGATGGATGAGGAAGAGAATGAAGATGAGGAAGATGATTCTATTGAGTTCTAATCTGGTCAGACTACAGTCATGTCAGCGCTTTATTTTTTTACGCTAACTCTCATAGTCTATCCCAACATCAGCCAGGCCTGAGAGACACAGATACCTGCAGTCTTTGTCAGGAAATTTGAGCAACACTGTCTTGAGATTAACCCTTTAAATAAACGGAACTCGACTGCTGGGGGTTTCAGACTTCCCATAACAAGCTTAGCCGTGGGTAAGAAGCGGTTGGGCTGGGAAAAATCTCACCAATAAATGGCTCCCATGGGAATCGAACTCACGACCTCCCAGCCCACAATCTGCGACGCTAACCACTTCACCATGGCGCCATAGCGGCCGGTGTTATCACCTTATACATTCAGTGCCATGACAGGCCGGCTCTGATTTAAGGCCCACACCAGACACTTCCGAAGCCAGACAGAGGTCACAGGAAACACACACACACACACACACACACACACACACACACACACACACACACACACACAGAGAGAAAGAGAGAGAGAGAGAGAGAGAGAGAGAGAGAGAGAGAGAGAGAGAGAGAGAGAGAGAGAGGGGATTGATATACTACGCTAATCTTTCACCTACGTCAATTTTTCCAGGCAGTTTCTTTTTTATTCATAAATCATCAAAGATTTTTCGCTTTTCAGGAGTTATCACAATCCTACTGCAGCTGCACTTTGTGAATATGGTTATTTCCGAGCGTGTTGCATAAACTTTATACTTTTGTGTCCAGTATTAGTCCACTTTGAGGCAACAAGCTGTCTTAAGAACGATTTGTTTCCAGGATATATCTTATGCTTTAAGAATATTCCCATATACCCCCCCCCCCCCCCCGCCTTCGCCAACTATGCACACACAAACGCACCCCCCCCCCCTCCCAGCTTCCTCTCATCTATTCCAGGTGTGTCGAGATCTGTCTTCAAAATGCACACCACAGGGAGTTGGTAGGTAGTGTGTTTATTATCTGTGGATTATTCGATTTTCAGCACCCTCGCCCCTCACCCCCCCTCCCCCTCCTCTCTCCGCAGCTCCCTCTCCAACGTCCATTCTCTCCTGTCTTGTGACAATTTTCTTCCTTTGTTTGCATGGTCAGTAGACATGCCCTCGTAGTTCTATATTCAATGTTATTGTATTTCATTGCATTGTATAGTATAATCATGTCTTGTATTACATTGTATAGTATAATATTGTATCGCATTACATTGTACTGTACTGCTCTGTACTGTGCTATATTGCACTGAACTGCATTGCATGCTCTGTACTGCACTGTACTGTGCCATAATGCATTGCACTGCATTGCATTATACTGTGCTGCAATTGTACTGTGCTATATTGCATTGCATTGAATTGTACAGTACTGCCCTGTACTGTAATACATTGCATTGTACTGTACTGCACTGTACTGTGGTATATTGCACTGAACTGCATTGCATATTCTGTACTGCACTGTACAATGCCATAATGCATTGCACTGCATTGCATTGTACTGAGCTGCAATTGTACTGTGCTATATTGCATTGCATTGAATTGTACAGTACTACCCTGTACTGTAATACATTGCATTGTACTGTACTGTACTGTGCTATATTGCATTGCGCTGCATTGCACTGTACTGTACTGTACTGCCCTGCATCGCATTGCATTGTACTGTACTACACTGTATTGTGGTGTATTGCATTGCATGTTACTGCACTGTACTGTGCTATATTGCATTGCATTGGATTGCACTGTACTGTACTGCCCTGCATCGCATTGCATTGTACTTTACTACACTGTATTGTGGTGTATTGCATTGCCCGGCATTGCATTGTACTGTACTGCTCTGTACTGTGCTATATTGCATTGCATATTACTGTACTGTACTGTGCTATATTGTATTGCACTGCATTGCATTGTACTGTACTGCCCTCCATCGCATTGCATTGTACTGTACTACACTGTACTGTGGTGTTTTGCATTGCCCGGCATTGCATTGTACTGTACTGCGCTATACTGTGCTGTATTGGGTTGCATTGCATTGTACTGTACTGCCTTGTACTGTGTTGCATTGCATTGCACTGCATTGGATTGTGCTGTACTGCACTATGCTGTTCTATATTGTATCGACCTGCACTGCATTGTACTGCACTGTACTGTACTGTGCTATAGTGTTTTGCACTACATTGCATTATACAGTACTGCACTGCACTATTCTATTTGCATTACACTGTATTGCATTGTACCGTATTGAACTGTGCTATATTGCATTCCACTGTAGTAAATTGTACCTATTGTTGTGCATTTGCGTTGGACCGCAATGTATTGTATCGTACCATATGCTCCACTGCGCTGTGTTGTGCAGGATTGGATTGCATTAACTTTCCTTGTATTACATTGTAGTAGTATATTGCAGAACATTGTACTATATTGTATTTGCGTTGCTTTGTTCTGTACTGTATTTTGGTATTATTCGATATTGCATTGCATTGCACAGCATTGTATTGTGCTGCATGGCATTGTATTATATTTTGTTT
>CM065717.1:69389299-69396799 GCA_033310375.1 Conus canariensis
AACATGTGGCATTTTGCCCTGAGTATATCATCATGGGACATGCTTTAGAAGAAACAACGTAGCAATATTCACTGTTCCAAATCGTATGGGCGTCCAGTGAATGCGTGTGTCACCTGGACACCTCGCCATTTAACATAGGCTTCAGGTAGATCTTCTTACCTCCCTCGTACCCTGGAAATCAGGAGATGGCGTACACAGTCATCTGCTTTGAGCTGACCTCGTCTATACTAGCTTACTGTGGCTCAAAGACACGCAGGGGCGGATCGTTATCTCCAAGGGGAGTGGAAGGGTAGGGGTAGGAGGACGCATATATATTGTTTGGAATTCAGTCAGGCCAGCCGTGGAGGAGTGGGGGATGTCCTTTGTGACCCCTTCCTCCATCACACTTCCCGCTACCCATGATCCCTTGCCCCCCCCCCCCCCCCCCCACCGCCCTCCACTTCCTCCTAATCCTTTCCTTCTTCCAGCACTGAGAGCTCTGCTCAGAACGTTTTCTATTCACTCTCTTCACTTTCTCTCTCTCTCTCTCTCTCTCTCTCTCTCTCTCTCTCTCTCTCTCTCTCTCTCTCTCTCTCAAGAAAAAGAAAGAAAAAGAAAAAACGAAAGAAAGAAAAAACAACTAACAAACAAACAAACAAAACAAACAAACAAACCAAGGGGTTTCTTTCTCCCTTGGTATGCCACAGACTTTTTTTCCAGTACAAATTAACATCCCCGCCTTCTGTACATTCTGTGGAGAATGGTACGTCTTCATCCGTATCAGTTGACTTCTCTGTCTGTCTATTTGTCTGTTTGTCTGTCTGTTTGTTTGTCTGTCATGAAGATTACGTCCAAAGCCTGGTAGAATGATGGAGCATGACCAAAGCACCAGGCAATTATTTTTTTAGTGCTGGTCCAGATGTAACAGTTGATCCAGTTCCCCCCCCCCCCCCCCCCCCCCCCCCCCCCCCCCCGCCATTCTTTAACGTTGCGAGAAATTGGGAATTTTTCGAAATTTGTAAAAATTCTTAGAAGAAGGAATATTTGGCGATGAAAAAACGTGTATTAAATATAATATTTACAAACTTGTAAGAGTTGGAGCCAGTCCGGATAAAAAACAAAACAAAACCGGATCCCGACCTTGGTGGAGTTCTGTTTGGTGCCGATCCGGATTAAAAGCCGGATCCCGAGTGAGCTAAATGACTATCTGACCTTGTCGAACGTCTTTTGGTGCTAATCGGATTACAAACCGAATCTTGAATGAGTTTAAGGACTGTCTGACCTTGATTGATGTCTTTTTGGTGCTAATCCAGATTACAAACCGGATCTCGAATAAGCTAAAGGTCCCTGTCTGACCTTGGCTGACCTTTACACTGTCCGGAGCGCTATGTAGTTTTTATCTCCCTTTACCGTCTCCCCCCCCCCCCTTTTTTTTTTCCTGCCTTTGTCCTCTACCCTCACCCCTTCTCTTCCTCCACCTCCTTCTCCCCACCCCCCACCGCTCCACCATCCGCCTCTCCAATCCCCTCTTCTTTCTAATTTTGTTAGCTTTTTTTTGTTTTGTTTTTGTACTCCCAGTTCCTATAGAACAGGGAGTACTTTACAATGGGAACGAAGAAATGCTGTCTGTTTGTGTGTCTGTCCGTGGTCAAAATGTGTTCCACTCGTTCCAGACAAAACTTCTGGACCGATCTTTCTGAAAATTTGTAGGTATGTTCATTATGGGTCACGGATGATGCCCGATGTTTTATTTTACCAGAATAGCCGTTACTAACGGCTATAACGGCCCAAAACGGTTTTTCTTCTTTATGGAATATCTGAGTGACGAAATACATTATGACGCATGGTTGACGTCGTCATACATTATGACGCATGTTTGATTGTGACGTTTTTCAGCTCCCCCCCCCCCCTCCCCCACGCGTATTCAAGATAAACCGGGAGTACGTTTATATGCTTTGCATCTTGTTACACTTGTTTCTTTCTTCCTCTGCACTGGTTATAGTATCTTCAGTGTGGTGCCACCTCTCATCGGGGTTTTAGGGTCAGCACGACCAGAAGACCAGAAGACCAGGCAGCACGCACAGCCACGCACGCGCTTAGCTGAGGCTCTATTTATAACAAGAGTGATAGTCTGCCTGGATGCTTGTCATTTAGTTCCGTCTTCCTGACGGCACGCACGAAGACACGCAGACACGTGTTACTGTGGGCACGCATACACACACACACACACACACACACACACACCCCGAGCGCGCGCGCGCGCGCGCGCCACACACACACACACACACACACACACGAGCGCGCGCGCACGCGCACTCTCACATGTGCCCCCCGCGCGCGCGCGCGCGCCGCAGCACACACACACCACACACACACACACAATACACACAAACACACGCGCGCTCGCGCGCACGCACATACAATACACATGTGCGCAACGCGCACACACACACACACACACACGCGCGCGCGCGCACCAACACACAACACCACACACACACACATGCACACCCATTCTCTCTCTCTCTCTCTCTCTCTCTCTACCCACACACATAGACACACACACACACACACACACACACCACACACACACATGCACACTCATTTACGCACGCACACACACACGCGCGCGTGCGCGTACTCACACACACACACACGCACACACACACACACACACACACACACACACACACACACACACACACACACACACACATACGTACATACCTTGACAGACATGCAGGTACGTATGCACGCACGGCCGAACATGCTCGCGCCCACGTGCACTCATACTTTTAGAAGAGAGAAAGAGAGAGAGAGAGAGAGGGAGAGAGAGAGGGGGAGGAAGGGAAGGAGAGGGGGACAGAGAGATAGAGAGAGAGAGAGAGAGAGAGAGAAGGAGAGAGAGAGAGAGCAGACCAGCACAGCCAGCCAGATAGACAGACAGACAGAGACAGACAGACAGAGACAGAGACAGAAGTAACCGCACTAAACTGTAAAAGCGTCCTTTATTTTTCTTTTCTCTTTTTCTTTCTTTCTTCCTTCCTTTCTTTCTTTTTTTCTTTTTTCTTTTTTTTTTTTAACACACACACACACACACACACACACACACACACACACACACACACACACACATCACACACACACACACACACACACACACACACACACCACACCACACACACACAGCACACACACACACACACACACACACACACACACACACACAGAAAGACAACCCAACCCAGCCACGGGAGAGCAGATCGATTCTCAATGGCCGTGTGACACAAGCCAGACCCCCTCGATGACTGCCTGAAAACTGCTGGCCGTCACGCAACGGGTAGGGGAGAGGGAGGGAGGGAAGGAGGGAAAGGAAGGAAGGAAGGCGTGTGTGTGTGTGAGGGGGGGAGGGGGTGGTGGAAAGAAGAGGTGGAGGGTAGGGAGGGGAGAAGGGATGGGGGTAAAGGGGTGGGAAAGGATCTGGTAGCACGCAGCCTGGTTCTGGAATTGCGTGGTCTTTTTCCAGTCTGGTCAGTTACCCTGGTTGCTTCTGTATCCCTTTTATTGTGTTTGTTGCCACTCTCTCTGTATGTATCTCTGTCTGCCTGCCTGTCTGTCTGTCTCTGTTTGTCTGTCTGTCTGTCTGTCTCTGTCTGTCTGTGTGTCTGTCTGTTTCTGTGTGTGTGTGTGTGTGTGTGTGTGTGTGTGTGTGTGTGTGTGTGTGCGCGCGCGCACGCGTGTGTGTGTGTGTATGTGAGTGAGTGAGAAACAGTCACAAAAGTGCATGATCGGTTCCTGAAAGCCAGGATCATCACACACGTTATATGATAGCAATATACTGTACGCACGCGCGCGCGCGAGCACACACACACACACACACACACACACACACACACACACACACACACACACACACACACACACACACACACGAAGGAGACCCAAAAAAATGGTGGAGAGTGGGATGGGAAGAACGGAAGAATGATGAAATCGGGAGGGGGAGGGGCTAGACAGGAACAAGTTGACACCACTGTCTGCCTATCGCACCCTCCCACTTACACTGGGGATGGGAAGGGGGTGAGGTGGGGTGGGGTAGTTTGTCCAAAAGAGTATAATAGGATCCCAGATGGGAAGGGGGGTGGGGTGGGGTAGTTTGTCCAAAAGAGTATAATAGGATTCCGCCTCCCCCCCCCCCCCCCCGTACCCCGCCTCCACCCATAACCGCACTAAACATAAACCCATCCCACATGTCACAGAATCCCAGGCCAGTTCCTGTGTTATAGAGGAGATAAATGCGAGACGGGGGAGCAATAGAATGTGGCCGAATGAACTGGCGAACAGCCAGTAGAGTGGAATCAAGCCTATTACAAGAAAAACTTGACGGAATTTCGGGGAATAGCGTGGTCCGATACACATAGATCAAATATGCATAAAAGGGATATGAGAACAAATATAGATTCAGTTTAAAACAAGGTGTAATGTCTCAGTGAGTGTCTTTCTCTTTGGAAATCCATTCTTCATTCTGACAGTCCTGTGGAGAGCAGTGCTTTGGGGGGGGGGGGGGGGGGGGGGGTATCTTTAATGTCTGTTGGTTAAAGAAGAGTTCTTTGTTGAAAATTCACTTGTCTGTATTGTGTTATGAATTACATGAACGTAACGTTGCAGCTTTTTTTTTTTTTTTTTTTTTTTTTTTTGCATTTTGGCTGTCGTGCCATCTTTAATACAGACCAGATAGAAATGCTTGTGTCGAAGGACGAGAGAGTCAGAAAGGAGACTGATTAAAAGAAAAGAAAATTCCGCTATTCTCCACCACCACCCATCCCTACCCACCTCCCTGTGCATAATAAGCAGTTACGAGATGTGATTGGTAGAGTCTCTGCGCGCAGTTCACACTGAGAGATGTGAGCCGGGGGGGGGGGGGGGGGGGGGGGGGGTTAGTAGACGAGAGAAAAGAGAGAAACAGACTACCGCAGACGGCGATCGGTGGATGAGTGATGCGGGTGGCTCCGTAACACAATAATTCCCTGATTGATGGGAGCAGGGGACCAGCTCTTTAATAATTAGCCGGGCCCAGTCAGTGTCTGCAGGCGAGGTCTGGCACCCGCTTGGGTGGTGGACTAAAATACCTTGCTCAGGCTCTCCAGATGTAGGGGGGTGGGGGGGGGAGGAATAGAGAGTGGTAGAGACGACAAGAGGGAGGGATGGAGAGGCGTTGATAGAGGGGGGAGGGGGTGGGGAGAGCATCAGTAAGGATCAGTGTTAATGATGCTTATTTGAGGCTGTCGTGAAGTCTTTGGGTGCAAAGACTAGCTGTTCAGGTTGCCCTGCCCTCGCCTCTAGCGTCGTGTCAAAGTGATGGTGTTCCTAGCCGAGCCAACTATGAGGGCCACATCAAGGCTGTTGGACAAGGAACTAGATGAAAAACGAAGTGATCAGAAAGGAAGGAGATTAAAAACAAAACAAAACAAACAAACAAAAAAAAACAACAACAAAACAACAACAAAAAAAAAACGACAGAAGGGTGTAGAAAGAAAGGGAACAACGATCAATATGCACAGAGATGAGTATCAAGATGGCCTTTTTGTCTACCGCCGTACGTGCTGCGAGTCAGTCCTTTTTGTGGAAGTGACTTCGTTTTTAAGGAATCTGTATAGAGAGTTACTGTCATGAGGTGACAGCCTTGATATGGCCCTTTGCGGTGGGCTGGGATAATAACATGAATTGAATTGGACCGTCGATAAGTTAGCTCTGTTGAATGTATGTCAGGAGAGAGAGAGAGAGAGAGAGAGAGAGAGAGAGAGAGAGAGAGAGAGAGAGAGAGAGAGAAACAGAAGCAGACGAAGAAACATAATCCTGCTAATTCTGCTCTTGACTCCTTCTGTCTCACTTTCAGCTAACTCCACGAAGTAATTTCCCCTTGATTATTTTAAGACCGAATCAGAGCATGATGACAATATGACTGTGTTTAACGTGGCGGCAGCTGAGTGGGAGATTCATCGAGTGTAAGTTCTGAACGTCACATAAACAAAGAACAGATTGATCGTGTTATTTAAAAGGGGACTTTAATATGGGACATTTCCAACAATATATCAACGTGCGTATGAGAATGCAAAAAGAAGAAAACAAGTCGTCGGGTCTTTTCTTTCTTTCAGTTTCAGTTCTGCCAGAGTTTGCTATGGTTTCAGCTTTCTTGGAAAAAAATCGAGCTTGCTCAACGTAACATGGTCTGTTCTGCTTACTAGAGAGCCCCAACCTTCTGAAAGGACATGTGGAGAGAAAGTGCTTGCTTGCTTGTGTCTCCTTATATACTTGAGATTCAGAGGAGAGAGAGAGAGAGAGAGAGAGAGAGAGAAGACAGACAGACAGACAGACAGACAGACAGACAGAACAAGGAAGAAGAAGACGAAGAGAGAGAGAGAGAGAGAGAGAGAGAGAGAGAGAGAACAGAAGCAGACGAAGAAACATAATCCTGCTAATTCTGCTCTTGACTCCTTCTGTCTCACTTTCAGCTAACTCCACGAAGTAATTTCCCCTTGATTATTTTAAGACCGAATCAGAGCATGATGACAATATGACTGTGTTTAACGTGGCGGCAGCTGAGTGGGAGATTCATCGAGTGTAAGTTCTGAACGTCACATAAACAAAGAACAGATTGATCGTGTTATTTAAAAGGGGACTTTAATATGGGACATTTCCAACAATATATCAACGTGCGTATGAGAATGCAAAAAGAAGAAAACAAGTCGTCGGGTCTTTTCTTTCTTTCAGTTTCAGTTCTGCCAGAGTTTGCTATGGTTTCAGCTTTCTTGGAAAAAAATCGAGCTTGCTCAACGTAACATGGTCTGTTCTGCTTACTAGAGAGCCCCAACCTTCTGAAAGGACATGTGGAGAGAAAGTGGCTTGCTTGCTTGTGTCTCCTTATATACTTGAGATTCAGAGAGAGAGAGAGAGAGAGAGAGAGAGAGAGAGAGAGAGCAGAAGACAGACAGACAGACAGACAGACAGACAGACAGACGGACAGACAGACAGACAAAACACGACAGAAGAGGAGAGAGAGAGAGAGAGAGAGAGAGAGAGAGAGATCACAATCAGAAAAAAAATAGAGAATGTGGGGTGACGCAAAGAAAGCTGACACCACTTTCTCTACTTGTCCTACTCTCCAAACGACTTTCATAGGGCGAAGAAGGAAGGAGTTGGAGGGCATGGGGAGGGGGGGGGGGGGGGGGGGGGGGGGGGAGGAGGGGGCATCTGTTTTAACAAGAATGGAAGGGAAATGAAATGAGGCAGGGAACAGTAAACGATTAACAGTAAACAAGTTGGGTATTTTTTGCTCCCATAAGAAAACCTAACACAGAGTAACTTTTATTCAAGACTGGCACAGCCTTTTAAACTTGAATAAAGTCAGACAAATACATAGACGAACAATCTAATAGTGGGGAAAAAACAAGCGCAGGCCAACAACTGAACTATCTCCATAGTAATGACTTGGCAAAGATTTGGACTTACGGAGGGGGTGGGGGA
>CM065717.1:69404299-69406799 GCA_033310375.1 Conus canariensis
CCATCCTGAAGCAACAGGAGAAAAGATCAATGAGATCCTGTATAGCATCTCGCTGTTACAGATAGGAAAATCAGTCACTCAGATCCTGTTGTAACAGCGGAAGAAATCGATGAGATCTTGAGTCACGGCCGAGCGAAAGAACAAAGATGTATTGCACTGTATCCTCCAGTAGGTAACAGGAGGGAAGATCAGTATGACCATATTACAGTATCCTGCAGAAACAGGAAGATCCTAGTAGCAGCCAGATGATCAATAATGCCATACACAGAATAAGGCAGTCATAGGAGGAAAGAACGGTGAGTTCTCTAGGGGTATTCTGCGGACACAGGGTGAAGATAAATGAGATCCCGACTAACGGCGGGGAATAGGAATTGAGTCCTGTAGGGCATATTAAGGTAAGTAGCAGGAAGGTAGGAGGAGAAATCAATGGCATCCTGAGTAACAGCGAGAAAAATTTAAACACGATCATGCTTAACATCTTGCAGAAACAAGTGGGAATATCAGTGAGATCCTGTAAAGTTTTCTGCAGAAACACGAGGGGAATTCAATGAGATCCTGAGTAACAGCGAGAAAGATGAAAATACGGTCACGCTGAACACCTTAGCAGAAACAGGAAGGAATGTCAATGAGATCCTGTAAAGCATCCTGCAGAATAGGAGCGAGGATCAAAGAGATCCTGTAAAGTCCTGCAGAAATAGGCGAAAAGATCACTGAGATCCTGGGTAACAGCGAGAAAGATTAAAATTAGGGGTCTCGCTGAGCACCTTGCAGTCAGAGGAGGGGAGATCAATGGGATCCTGTGCAGTGTTCGGTAGTAACGGAAGTGTGGATTAAAGAGATCCTGCTTTAACAGTAAGGAGGGTCTATGAGATCCTGTACAGTATTCGGCAACAACGGGAAGGATTAAAGAGATCTTACTGTAACAGCAGGGAAGATCTATGAAATCCTGAAGAGCAGTCGACAGTAACGGGAAGGAGGATTACAGAGATCCTACTGTAACCGCAGGGAAGGTCAATGAAATGCAGCACAGCATTCTTCACTTGCCGCAGGGATTCATCAATGATGGTCGTGAACATAATCAGTAATCTCTCTAATGGTAACAGAAGGGAGGATCGATGCTATGATTAACAAAATGCACGTCCATCCATCTGCCTGGATAAGGTTGTGGTCCCTTGCGGTTGACTGAACTATAAACAAAATGAACTGAAAATCTCTATCTATTATTCACGAGCTGGGGTTTTTCTTTTTTTCTTTCTTTCTTTCATTTATTAATTTTGTTTACGAACGTTGCATAATTGAAGAACTATTTGAGTTGGGGTGGACATTTAGACTGTTGTCAAGTTTAAAAATGTCTTCTTTGTTTTATTCTCTCTCTCTCTCTCTCTCTCTTTTCTCTCTCTCTCTCTCTCTCTCTTCTATCTCCCTCCCTCCCTCTCTCTCTCTCTCTCTCTCTCTCCCTCTCTCTCTATCTCTCTCTGCGTGATTGCGCGAGCGCGTGCATGTGGTGTGTGTGTGTGTGTGTGTGTGTGTGTGTGTGTGTGTGTGTGTGTGTGTGTGTGTGTGTGTGTGTGGCGCGCGCGCGCGCGCGCGTGCATGTGCGTGTGTGTGTGTGTGATAAAATTGCTTTGAAAGAACTGGGTTTGGAAAGTAATAGAAAAGTCAACACCATTCTGCACAGCATCCTCATCAGCACAGAAGGGGATAGAAAGTAGAGAGCAGGGGGTTGGTGAGTGAGTCTCTGAGATTCTGCAGACCATCCATCAGCCAACAGTGAAGAGAAGCAGAAAGATCCTGCGCAGTGTGTTGATTCACTAAACTGAGAAGAGAGAGGGTAGGGAGAGAGGGTGCAAGTTCACCTTCGGACAAGGACCTACTTAACTGATCACCAGCCGTCACGTAGTGGGCAGTGTGGTGGTCGATGGTGCCAGCAGTCCCATTTGTCCTCACACCAGTGACAGGGGCAATATGGGAAGTCATGAGCGTCAAAAGTTTTTGATCATTTGATCAGTGAAAAATAAAACAAACCAGACAAGCAAAGAAAGAAAGAAACCAAAGCAAACAAACAAACAAAACCCCTAGTAATTTGTTTTTAAGGAAACAAAAATTATGTGCGAGACCTAAAACGATGATTATGACGTGGCAAAATAATTTCACGTGTTAACAAGAATTGTCTGAAGACAGTCATTGTTTAAGTTTCACCTAAAGGCAATATTTTTCGCTGTTATTGTTCACCAGGTTGTTAAATTCGGATGTAATGAGTCAGACGAAAGAAAACATTAATCATCAGGCAAATGACACCAGCTAGCCATGAGCAATGGAAATAATTAGTTATGACGATAATTTCCGGCTGCAGCAGCATGCACCATTTTTTTGGCGAGTGCTTGTGTCACATATCGCTCACGTGTCACATACCAGTGTGCATACACACGAGTGATAGCGCCCTGTTTACATGGACCATGATTACTTATTTTCATGAGTCATATGATCATTACTGCTTTCC
>CM065717.1:69411799-69419299 GCA_033310375.1 Conus canariensis
ATGTTGCGACGTAGCCATGGCCATTCTACTAAATAAATGAATAGACAAATAAACAAATAAAGGAATAAATAGATAATAAACAAATTATGTTGCGACGTAGCCATGGCCATTCTACTAAATAAATGAATAGACAAATAAACAAATAAAGGAATAAATAGATAATAAACACACAAACGCATTGATAAATAAGTAAATAAATGAAAACTAAAAGAACAACTAAAAGCTAAAAGAACAACTGAAAGCTAAAAGAATGACTGTATAACCGAATTCAGCGCTTTCAGAGTTCACATCCATTTGTACGTACGTCATATGAAACGAATTAACAGTAAATAAGTTACAATGGCTTTTTTTGGTACTGATTTTATTTGAAGAGAACGTAACCAAACCCTGCCTCTCTCTTCCAGTACTGAAGCGTGGCACGCTGTTCGAAACGCGGCATCGCGATTTAAATAAAAACTGTGTTCGAGTGGTAGAACTTGTTTAACAGCAAGGGCTCAGACGAAGAAAAAGAAACGCAGTGACGAGAGTGCCATAAATAACGATTGCGTCGTCGACATTCACGAAAATAGCGTAAACAAGAGGGTTGATAGGCAATATCCAGGGCATAAAACCTTGAACTGGGGGTGGCTGCCCTTCAGGCAAAGAGGAAGAGAACCAATCAGGGCCCCACGTTGCTGAGTTCCTTCCCTTGCTGCTGCAACGTCTATGACCGACTGTTTGTCCTCTAAGACAGGTTTCCACTCCCACACGAGGACCTATTGGAGCAAATTACCGGCCTGCCTACTCCTCTGTCGCACCGACAGGAAATGGCATCATTCCGATCCCATCATAGAGGGTTTTTTTTGTTTTTGTTTTTTTTCCTGATCCTCTCCCCATCCCACCTCAACTCCCTCCGCCCCCCCCCCCCCCCCCCCCCCCCCCCCCCCCCCCCCCCCCCCCCCCCCCCCACCCCCACCCCCTAGAAATCTACCGCCTCCATCACACAAAATATAAATTTTTATTTGATTATTTTGATGTACACATAATCTGAAAGATAGATGATTACTCTGTTTTACGGTTTTTTTTTGTTTTGTTTTTTTTAAGTGATCGTCAGTTTTAGGTCTTAAGACGAAAGTAAAATATGATAGTAAAAATTTAAAAAGAAAAAAGAAAAAAGAAAAAACCCAAATCGGGTTTTCTGAGAAACCTTTTATGCAGTGACTACACTATTAGAAGCACACTCTGTGCGGCCTTGAGAAGTCGTGCAGATATAACTGAAAAGCAGAGACGACAGATGTTTGGTTTTCACACCTGTCTTTCTTTTTTCCAATAAACAGTAAACAAGTGGGGTAACGTTTGCTCCCATAAGAAAACCTAACACAGAGTAACTTTTATTCAAGACTGGCACAACGTTACTCTCTGTGTTAGGTTTTCTTATGGGAGCAAACGTTACCCCACTTGTTTACTGTTTATTGTTTACTGTTCCCTGCCTCATTTCATTTCCAATTTTCTTTTTTCCGTTTCTTTTGTGATTTTTTTTCTTTTCCTTTCCTTCTAAGACTTCATCGGGTTCTCCTCTCAGACTGACGAACTGATTATTCAGACTGACTTCCTCACCTGTTCCTGTGTTCAAAGAACAGATATTCATTGAGTTCCTCTCTTCTTTCGATGTTTAGGGTCCAGCTGACGGTAAGCTTACGTGTTTTATTCTGAAATCACTTGAAAAAAAAATTAACAAAATGTAATTGAAAGAGCAAAGCGAAAGAGTTTATTTTTTATTTTTTTTTTTAATAATCTTTTTGTTTTATTTCATAGTAGTTTATGGATAACTTGCATACTTCTAGTTAATATTTTTCATATTTGTAAGATTCCTCAGTTTGAAAAATTTGGAGAGAGAGAGAGAGAGAGAGAGAGAGAGAGAGAGAGAGAGAGATTATACATACGTACCCGACCACAGATGTCTCTCCCTACATCCACCTTCTCATCCCCTCCCCCTCCCCACCCCTTCTGCTCACTGATTCTCTTTTGCTTAGTCTTTATGTCATTTTTGTGTCTTTTTGTATGGAGTAAGCAGGTTAAATGATCTCTGTCTGTGTCTTGTTGCCTCTGTCTCCGTCTGACTCTGTCTGTCTCTGTCTCTGTCTGTCTGTCTGTCTGTCTCTCTCTCTCTCTTTCTCTTTCTCTCCATTGTAAAGGAGTTTCTCTGGTAACTGAAACAATTGTTAAAAGTCTTTTATATGCACATGGTGTGTGTGTGTGTGTGTGTGTGTGTGTGTGTGTGTTGTGTGTGTGTGTGTGTGTGTGTGTGAGAGAGAGAGAGAGAGAGAGTCTTTATTAAAGATAGAAATGAAAATGGATTAATCACGAGGAGCCTTTGCTGTATCCGACCTTCAATACAAATCAGAAGGAAAATGCAAAAACAGTTTACAAATATGGTTGAAAGCAAATAGGAAATCGACAGAAAATCGTTGCGCACGCAAACAATGTGCAGTAGATGCACTGAGAGAGAGAGAGAGAGAGAGAGGAGAGAGAGAGAGAGAGAGAGAGAGAGAGAGAGAGAGAGAGAGAGAGAGAAAGAGAGAGAGACATACAGACAAACACACAGACAGACAGACAGAGGGACAGACAAACAGCCAGCCAGCCAGCCAGACAGACAGACAGAGACACAGACAGACAGAGACACAGACAGAGACAGAGAGAGACAGGGAGATCAAGCAATCAGCCAGTACCTCGATTTTGAATTTAAATCCTACGGTTTTCCTTCTAACTTCGTTCTTCTGTTAACTGGCTGTCACCTCTAGTAGAGCTTCCTTAGTCGTCTGGACTCTATGATTTGAACTGGATCAGGCCCAGTCAGGAGCCTACCTCCTGGTAGATCCTCATACGACCAATCGTTTTAAGCACGTAATCTTCACCATCAGGGCTAGCGGATTCTGTTGCACGCTCCCTCTATCGATAAATCCAGTTCAGAGGGATTGAGGAAAGCGAGAGCCTGTGGAAATGCGGATGGGAGTGGCGACTGAAGAGTAACGAATGGAGGTGGATGCCTATAGATTATTTATAGAGGGGAGTAATGGAATAGGTAGTGGAAAAGTGATAGGGGAGTAGGAGGAGATGGGGACGGGGGTGGGGTGGGGTGGGGTGGGGGGTGGTGAGAGGGATGCTGGTCGTTCCCATTCTAAGCCGGATTTAGACGGAGTAGGAATGGAGACCAAAAAAAAAAAAAAAAAGGAAAAAAAAAAAGAAAAACAAACAAACAAACAAAGCGTCCCGTGTGGGAGAATATTGGTTACATCACATTGAGTTCCACACTGCTGCTGTTTATTTATTGATTGGTCGTTTTTGTGGAGTTACCAGAGAGGATGGTGGAACGGGACTGGTCTAAATGGCGATGAGGAAAAAGGTGGGAAGCGGAGAGGGGGAAGAGGAGGGGGGGGGGGGGGGGGGAGAGAGATTTAGGTGAAACTGACGAGTATATAGTGTGCTTTAACCTGGGTGGTCCTGAAATTCGTATCCTTTTTTTTTTTAAAGACATAACTGAGACTATGCGTTGTATTGACCACCCTTGAGTATACTGCCTTCTTTGTCCAGAAGAGATCAAGAACATTTGACGTAGTCACCTGTCATCACACGCCTGTTCACATGAAAATGTCTGAAAAAAGCGACTCAATCGTATTTATAATGTCCTTCACGTTCGGTTTTGACTAGTTCCAAAGCATCGAAAGCAGTATGAACACTGTAATGTCCAAACGTCAAAGTAGTTTTCATGTGGACTCAAATTTCCATTACTATTGGAGCATCAACACATGCAGCTTTTTGCAAACAGGAATGCAGTCCTGACAGTTGAATGTATTATTCACGTAGACAATTCCAGTCACAGTCAGCCCCGAATGGATTTTGCCCTGTGATGCCGAATCTGCCGTGGGCTCGAAGCGTAAGACTGGATCACACAGTGGGAGTTAATCCACCTAATGGATGAATCTGCGAGAGTGTTATTCAAATTTCCTGATCAACACTGCAGGCGCCTGCAACTGTCCAGCCTGGTTGACGCCGGCCTTTGTTACGACTGGAATTATAGAGTACATCCCTGTCATGTAGTCTCAGACCAAAATGGAACTCCGTGATATCGTTTCCAACAGCCACACTGACTATAGTTAAAACAAGTTCAAATTCTGAGACCCTTCATGTACTTCTGTATTGACCACAGTGCTGAATGATGTGTTCCGAAAACAACTTGGGGGAGAAGTGTGAGGACAGATAAACTGCTGTTTTGGTGTTTAATGCAAGAGTCTGCTCAACCACTTATACAGTGTGAGTCTGGCTGCCTGCATTCCTGCCCTTATACGGTCCAGTAGCTAAACAGAAAGAACTCGTCATGATAAGAGAGAAAGAGTGGGGAGGGGGGGGGGAGGGGGGGCAAGAAGACAAACAGGCATACAAACAGACAGGCAGAGAGACAGAGACAAGCAGAAAACAGAGAGAGAGAGAGAGAGAGAGAGAGAGAGAGAGAGAGAGAGAAGTGGAGTGAGAGGGGGAGGCAGAGGAGAGAGAGAGAGAGAGAGAGAGAGAGAGAGAGAGAGAGAGAGAGAGAAGAGACAGACAGACAGACAGACAACAGACAGACAGACAAAGACAGAGACAGAGAGAGAGAGAAGACAGACAGACAGACAGAGACAGAGACACAGAAAGAGAGACAGTGAGAGAGAGACAGAGAGAGACAGAGACAGAGAGACAGAGACAGAGAGAACGTCAGTAAATCAAAGATAGCGCAGTGTTCTATGTGTTTTCGACACTATCAAAGTGTGGCAACGCTGATAAGACAATGACAGGTGTCCCATAACACATGAATAAGGTTAACTTGCATCGTTCGTGCTGTCGGTGCAGACCTTAACAACAGTGTGTATGTCCCTCTGTCGAAAGGATTTTTGAACATCGACTGTTCCTGTTCACACACAGCACTAGTAGTATCACCGTCTCCAATGTCGAGAAGTACACTGGACGGAAATGGTGGTGCTCTGAAGGTGGTGGGGAAAGGGGGGGGGGGGGGGGGGGGGTATGGCCGGTCAAGTATGCTGGCCCTACGACTAAATGAAACGTTGTCGTCAGCTGGGGAGAGGGGGTGGGGGGTGGGGGGTGGGGGGCTTAGTGGGAGATGTCCATCGCATGTTAGGTCAGAACAGGTGCCGTTGACAGGTTGATTTCTGAAGTGGTGTGACACAGTAGGGCTGCGTCTCCTCTGAAAAGTTGCCTCATGAAGGGCTCGTGTGTGCTCGGGGCATGCGTGTGTGTATTAAAGTCCGTGCGTGTTTGTAGGTGCGCACTTTAGTGTGTGTGTGTGTGTGTGTGTGTGTGTGTGTGTGTGTGTGTGTGTGTGTGTGTGTGTGTGTGTGTGTGTGTGAGGAGAGAGAGAGAGAGAGAGAGAGAGAGAGAGAGAGAATTCTCAGTGACAGAAAGGGAAAGAACTCTTAACGACTCAGAGAGACCAGTGGTCATGGACCCTTGATCCATAGACTCTGTCCATAAATCACCTGTCAGAGGAACCGCTCACTTGACGGCAACATGAGCATCGTGCACAGACCCCCCCCCCCCTCCCCCTCCCTTCCAACCCTTCCCCATCCACTCTCTTCCCCCCCCCCCCCTCCCCCCCCCCCCCCCCCCCCCCCACTTTCGCACCCTTTCTCATCTTCCCTCTTTCCATCCCTTCCGATCGATTGTTCCTGGTCAGAGAGAAATTTTGGCGGAGGAAGGTTGAGAATAGAATGGAGGCCGTGGGGGGTGAGGTTGGGAGTGAACGACGGAGATGGTGTGGTGGGAGTTGTGTCTGGAGTAGCATAATCGAAGTTAGAGGTAGAGACATAATGGAGGATAGAAAGTATGGTTCTATCTTTATATGTTGTTACAGACAGACTGACAGACAGACAGACAGACAGCCAAACAGACAGACAGACAGACGGATGGTTGATTACATGGTATAGCTTGTTCTGTGACACTGACAACTCTTTTCACGTGTTGGTTGAACCGTGCAAATTGTGTGTGTGTGTGTGTGTGTGTGTGTGTGTGTGTGTGTGTGTGTGTGTGTGTGTGTGTGTGTGTGTGTGTGTGTTCTCTATGTGTGTTGTTGTTGTTGTTTCCGCTCTTCTGAGCTTCTGGATTCAGAGCTTCTCAGTATTGCTTTACACAGACAAAAGATGGCCGAAGTAGAACAGGTTCTGTTACAAGATTGGATGTGTGTAAGGGAGTGTAGGGGAGGTGGGTCAAGGAGGGGGTGGGACGTTGGGAGGTGGGGGGGGGGGGGGGCGTGGGAATCCAGAGTTGTGTTGTGCCGTACTTTTTCGACCCTCAAAATGTCTTCTTTCAGTCCTGTCTTCTTTCTGTCAACGGTTAAAGTAATATAAGTTTGAAGCATCGTAAATCTTCTAAATCACCCAATGCAGACAGACAGGAATGACCCATCTATTTCAACGAACTGGGCCTTCACATCTGACGGGAAGTGGCTGTCGTTCAGTGGGAAGTAATTTAGTAGGTTTTAAATGGTAAGATTAGAGCGGGGGGGGGGGGGGGGGGGGGGAAGGGGCGGGGGGGGGGGGCAGGGGAGAAGAGGGGGGCAGGGGAGAGAGAGGGGGCAACACGAGGCGAGGCGGGCAGGAGAGGAAAGGGGTAATGGGAAGAAGGATCTGTTAAACTCTGGCATCAGCCAGTATACGGGGGAGCAGCTCGGCAGAGGAGGGGGACGGATAAGATGGGTAAGGGTGAGGGGTGGGGGTGGGGGTGGGTTAGGACAGTGCCTGAGTGAGATTCGAACCGTAGATCTACAAGAGTGTCTCTTCCCGGGCCACTAGACCACTGTCCCCCCTCCACCACCACCACACCCCTACCATCGGAGCAAAATGAATCTGCATGTCATACGTTATGGTGTACTGAGATGCTTCTCTGTTCCTGCTTTTGACGCGACGCTTCTCCCAAAATAAGTCTTGACAGGAAAGAAACCCCCGAAACTGGACAAGTACCAAGCTTAGACCCATGCGGTGCTATGAACATTCTGAGGCGTTTCTATGGCTCCATCACATGATGCTGCAATAAACCCAGACCATTGCACATTGCCAGAGATGAAAAGTTTACGATGCTTTTGTTTATTTTTCAATTGATTGTTTTTGTGAGGTAAAGTGATGAGTTGTTGAGACGGGATTGGTCTGGATGGGGAGTGAGGAGAGACGTTAAGGTTGCAGGAGGGTGGGCAGGGGGGGGGGGGAGACAGGATGGAAGTGAAACTGTCGAGTATAGGATGTTCAGGAATCTGGTTGGCTCTGTCGTTTGCGTCCTTTTCTTCAAAGACAGTTTCAGTTTCAGTTTCATCAAGGAGGTGTCACTGCATGCGGACTAGTCCATATACCGTACACCACATCCGCTAAGTTTTGAGACCACACTGCACATGATTTAAAGCTGATGGATAAATGAATTAATAACTAAGATGAGAGAATTGAAGAAGAGGGTCTCTTGGCTACGACTTAGCAGATGTCTGAC
>CM065717.1:69424299-69431799 GCA_033310375.1 Conus canariensis
TGCGTGAGGGCTTACCTCAGTCTAGCTACTAGCACGTACGGCAAGAAAGTTGACAATCTCTGACCGGTTATGGAACCCGATGCATATGTAAACACACACACACACACACACACACACACACACACACACACACACACACACACACACACACACACACTCACTCTCTCTCTCTCTCTCTCTCTCTCTTCACACACACACACACACACACACACACACACGTACGCACACAGACACAGACACAGACACAGACACACACACTCACACACTCTCTCTCTCGCACACTTTTTTGCCTACATGGAGATGACCGCCAGAGAAATGAGATTGGAGTATACATGCGCATACCCGCTGTATGACTGCATCAAGTACTCAGGTGCATTTAGGTAATACAAGACAGGAAAGATTGAGCTTCGGCAGGTTTACGCCGTTCGAAGAATGCATTAAAGGAAAATCGATTCTGTCCATCAGTGACCTCTCTCTCTCTCTCTCTCTCTCTCTCTCTCTCTCTCTCTCTCTCTCTCTCTCTCTGTTAAGGTTTGTTAATACTTATTTCACTTTTTTTTTTTTACTACTCTCTAAACTCGGTGAAGTGTCGTTGAGTCGCCGCCCTGGAAAACTGTTCACCAAGTTCCTCCAGCTGTGTCGATAGTGTGCTAAGGCCTGGGTCTCTGCAAATGGTTTCCCTGTCCATTCTGTAGAGTTGCCACTACCTGTCTTTCCTTCGTCTCTTTTTCCTCAACAGTTCCCCGCGGGACAGTTTTAGCAATGCAACTGCATCTTGTAACGTGGCCATACTAGCGTAGTTTTCTTTCTTAGCTGATGTAAGCAGATCTTCATATGGTCAGATGTGCTGTTTTATGGTGTGACGCACTTGTTCACAGGTGATTTTATCATTATATCTCATGTTCATTATCCCGCGATCACATCTCATTTCAAGGGCTCAGAGTCTTCTCTCCAAACCCACTGTAAGGGTTCCTGTTTCACCTGCATTCAGGAAGTTTGATTTTCCAGTGGACGCAGGGGCCTGGTTTGGTATTTCATGGAGATGTGTTTGTCTTTCCACTCAGGTTTCAGTCTGGACAGGGTTAATGATGCTTTTGCTGCCCATGAGATGATTTCTGGTTTAGAGCCCTTGTTGCTAGCAAAGGATCCCACGTAACTTTTGACCATTTCCTAACTTGTTGCTAACAAAGGATCCCAAGTAACTTTTGACCATTTCCTAACTTGTTGCTAGTAAAGGATCCCACGTAACGTTTGACCATTTCCTAACTTGTTGCTAGTAAAGGATCTCACGTAACTTTTGACCATTTCCTAACTTGTTGCTAGTAAAGGATCTCACGTAACTTTTGACCATTTCCTAACTTGTTGCTAACAAAGGATCCCAAGTAACTTTTGACCATTTCCTAACTTGTTGCTAGTAAAGGATCCCAAGTAACTTTTGACCATTTCCTAACTTGTTGCTAGTAAAGGATCCCACGTAACGTTTGACCATTTCCTAACTTCTGTCCATAAACATTTGCATGAGCACAGCGATGGTGTCTTGCGGCTGGCTATCAGTTTGATGTTCTCGGCGCTGATTTCCATGCCATATCATGCTGAAGTCTTTTCAAGTCTTTTAATAAGCTTGGATAGTCCTTGTTCACTGCCTCCAAGGCCATCGATGTCGTCTGTGAAGTGAAAGTCCATGATCGTTCTTCCTGCAGTGCTGACTGTGTTGACATGATCCTCAAGTACATCAGTTACATCGTATGAAGCGCACTAAGAACATGTTGAAAAGTGTGAGAGAATAGAAGGCAGCCCTGACAAACCCCAGCTGAAGTTTAGAACCACCCCCTTAGCACCCTGTGTGAGCACTGTACTGGTCACTTTATTGTAAAGTTGCTGACTGGATTAGCTTTTGCCCAGTGTTCAATTTCTTCATTGCTGCCGGTGGCTACTTCTGTTCCAGACTGTGTCGAACACCTTCTTGAAGTCCATGAAGATATGGTCGAACTCCCTCTAGTGTTGGTAGTGTTTTTGGCTAACGATACGCAGCTTAAATACCTCTTCAACGGTACTTTAGTCTCTCCAGAATCTAACCTGCTCACCTGCAAGAATGATATCTGCTTGTGTTTTTTTTTCTATTAATAATGTTTGTTTCAAAACGAAGAGACTGAGGGAGGAAAATGAAGCAAAATTTAGAAAGAAACTTACCGCCACAGATACAGACAAACAGATTACAGGAAAAAAAACAACAGAATGCATTTCGACCTCTTGGGTCTTCTTCAGGCAAAAACAAACAACATTTAGGACGGTGAAAACAAAGAACGGGAAACCACTTGTCTTCTCATATTCGGAGCAAAATGGCTGTTGGATGAATGTGATGGGATCTATGGCGTGGGCCATTCGCCAGAATGCTCAGATTTTTTTAAATTATTATTATTTTTTTTTTTATTACAGGCTGAAAAGCTTTTTGTTGTGCGTCATCGTTGTCTAACTTTTACCTCAATGCCTGATGTGCTGTCCTACTTTCCTTGGCATTCTCTCATTTCCCAGCCGATCCATTTGTTAACCAGTAACGCTGCATTTCTCTTCTCCCTTCTCATGCTTCTTACCAGCTTTAAACGCATTAATCAAGTGTTCCCTCAAAGAACATTTTCGTTTGTTACTCCCTTCGTTCATTTTCTCCCTCCCCTTCCCTCACTCCGATTATCTGTCTGTCTGTCTGTCTGTCTGTCTGTTTCTTTCTCTCTCTGTCTGCCTGTCTGTATGTCTCTCTCTGCCTCCCTCTCTCTCTCTCTCTCTCTCTCTCTCTCTCTCTCTTCTCCCTCTCTCTCTCTCTCTCTCTCTCTCTCTCTCTCTCTCTGCCTCCCTCTCTCTCTCTCTTCTCTGCCTCCCTCTCTCTCTCTCTCTCTCTCTGTCTTCCTTTAGAGGGACGGATTGGATAGGGATAGAGTGATTGAGCTGGAGGATAGGAGGATGGGATAAGATTCTGTAGGATAGAGGCGGAGGGGACGGGAGGGGTGGGGAAGGAAAAGTTGAGGCTGGCCGATTTCAGGACAGAATATAAAAAAAAGACACAAGCGATATGACAGATTGAATGTGGATGTGCAGATTGAATGTGGATGTTGCTTTGGTGGTTTTGAATATTTCTTCCACGTGACGTCTAGTTATTCAACGACTTATGCACAGAAGACAGAAACACGTAGCAGATCCAGAAGGCTGTGGATAGCCCTTGAACCGTCTTGGTATCTCTCTGTTTTGGGGGTGAGAGATCGGCTGTGCGTTCCTTCTTCTGACTGTATGCTTCTCTATCTCTGACAATTGCGTATCTGTCTGTCTGTCTGTCTGTCTGTCTTTTCATCCCTCCCTTCTCTTTTTTCGTCCCTCTCTCCCTCTCTGTCTGTCTGTCTATCTGTCTGCCTGTCTGTCTCTCTGTCTCTGTCTGTCTCCCTCTCTCCTCCCTCTCTGTTTGTCTATCTGTCTGTCTGTCTTTTTCCATCTGAAGACTAACTCCGATGGGTGAAAGTTTGGATTGAAAAAAAACTCGCTCTCTTTTGTTGTTGTTGTTGTTGTTGTTGTTGTTGTTCTCCTTCTTCTTCTTCTTCTGTCTGTCTGTCTGCCTGTCTGTCTGTCTGTCTGTCTGTCTGTCTGTCTGTCTGTCTGTCTCTCTTTCTCTCTGTCTCCCTCTCCCTCCCACCTTCTCTCTCTAAGCATGTTTATCGGTGATTTGATCCGCATAGAAACACTGGACGATCGAGGTATTAATTATAACTGGCTCTAAACATAGCTGCTCCTGAGTTTTCTCTTTGTTTTCTTGTGTTTTTAATTTCTTTTAATTCTCAATAGTTTTTATTTGATTGATTGTTCTTTATTTGTGCCATCTTGTCCAGCACATAACTAATTAACCTCCGAAGCAGAGAACTGGGGAAAGAAAGAGAGGAGAGAGAGAGAGGAAGGAGAGAGAGAGAGAGAAGAGAAGAGAAGAAGACGACAGACAGAGAGACAGAGACAGAGAGAGAGGCAGAGAGAGAAGAGACACAGAGAGAGAGGCAGAGAGACAGTGAGAGGGAGGAAGGGAGGGTTGGACGAGAAGAGAGAGAGAGAGAGAGAGAGAGAGAGAGAGAGAGAGAGAGAGGCAGAGAGACAGAGAGACAGAGAGAGAGAGACAGAGAGACAGAGAGAGACAGAGACAGAGAGAGAGGGGGGCAGAGACAGAGAGACAAAGAGAGAGGCAGAGAGACAGAGAGAGGGAGGAAGGGAGGGTTGGACGAAGAGAGAGAGAGAGAGAGAGAGAGAGGGAGAACAGAGATACAGAGAGGGAGAGAGGAGGGTAGGACAAGAGAGAGAGGAGAGAGGAGAGGAGAGAGAGAGAGAGAGAGAGAGAGAAGAGAGAATGGGAAGAGGGGAGGATCTCGGAGTGGAAGGGGGGGGGGGGGTTGCAGAGAGACAGACACACAGAGAGTCGGATTTCAATTGTTAATTAACAATCATGTTCATCACGCACGAAGAAGCTGCTCAAGTCTGACTAAACACGATAACGACCTCCCCCCCCCCCCCACTCTTACCCTCAAACCCTCTCCCCTCCCCCGTTCCCCCTGTCATCCCATCACTTCCCCCACTACCCTTCCCAACCCCCAACCCACCCTCCACCCCCCAACCCGCGTTTTTCTTTTCTTTTTTTCTTTTTACCTTTCACCGATAGCAAGCTCCAATCCTTATGATACAGATCTCCCACGAAAGGGGCTGGATCACAACATCAAACAGCCAAGGACCTGGCCTCCATCACGATACAAAATTAGTTCCATCAACCCATCCCTTCCATTTCTCTGTCCAAGACCGTCCGACTCCAGAGATTCTTCTCCGTCTCCTGTGGAACAGCAGGCTCGGATGAGGTAAACAAGACCACTTGAAGACAAATGAATGACTTTGTCCTTTGTTTGGCCGATCGATGAAGCCGGAGGTGGTGTTTATCAAAGTGGATGGAGAGTGGATGGGCGAGTGTATGAAGAGACAGGACTAAGGGGAAGAGGGACCTGATTTGATGATCAGTCAGCATGTCTTCGAGGAGGAAGTCAGTTGAAGGGAGGGAGAAGAGGCGGTGGGGAAAAAAAATCACAAAGGCTGCGTTTCCATGTGAGCGAAGACGAAGGCGGAGGCGACGGCGGAGCGGCAGGTGACGTCTTCGATGTTGTGCGGTTAAAACAAAAAAAAAGAAAAGAAAAAGATAACGACATGGTGCTGTGAGTATCATTTTTCAAAGCGACGGAAAAGTAGAAGCCCCTTTCCCTGCTTCTACCTCCCCCTCTCCACACCCACCCACCCACGCACCCCCCTCCCCCTCCCCCCCCCCACACACACACACAACTACCCCAGTCCACTTTTCTCCTTCCCAGTCTAACCTCCCCCGTGTGATTTAATGGCTACTTCCGCCAAGGACTTTTTTTTTTTTAGTCGCGTCTGCCGGCTTGTTAGTTTGTTTGCCTGTTAGCAAAATTACGCCATAACCACTGTATGGATTTTAGCTGACCTTGGTGACAAAGCGAAAAGAGACTCAAGGGCCAACTCTGTTAGATTTTGTGGAAAAAACCACCCCAGGATCCGTGGTATGTGTAGGGATCAAGGGGGAGATCCAGGGCCTGTTCGACTTTGACGAAAGTCTGCGCTCTCCCGAATGCTCATCCAGTATCTTTGTTTGACAGTCAACATTGCATTGTTGTGTGTTATCTTGTCTGAAGTCCTTTCTTCCGGGGTGTAGGATGAAAATGAAAATGATAAGTGTTGTATGATATAAAACACTTTCTCGTCTTCTCAATCTCATCTGCGATACATTTGTATGTTTTCTGTACTCTGCGAGGATCACATAAACAAGTTTTTAAAATCTGATTTTTCAAACAATCATTGCCATGTTTACAATTACATGCACGTTCGAAATCCGATAATAAATCATGACTTTGGCCACTAGCCACACCCTTTTCCTTCTGCACAGAAGAGGCGGCATCACAAGTTTTCCGCTACACGGAAGGATTTTTAGCGACAGTTTATTACAAACACAATGTCCAAGACGTAAGATGACAAGTAAGATTTCTCGTTTCCTTTGCAAAGTGCGTTTGGTAAAATGAAAACTAACAGAAGGAAAGCAAGACAAAGTACAGGGAGCGAAACTTTTTTCCCCGCAACGCGGGACACACGGCGTCGCCTCCGTCTCCTACACCGCCTCTGCTATTGTGGAAATACACCTTTCATTCCGCTGCCACGAACTTTGCCTCCACCTCCTGTGCTTCCCGCTGAATGGAAACACTCGTAAGACGATGACATGCTCTGTACTCTGTGTGTGGACAGTACAGACCATGTCTTGCGTTTATTCAAAGACGTCGACGATTATGCAGACACGAGAAAACCGCGATCTGAAAGCTCTACGGGTTGTAGCCTACGTAGCAAAGCTAAAACAAGTGTTAAACAACCATGGCAGCATCGCAGCTGGAAGGTAATTGAATGGTGCTACAGAGATGAGTTTATGTCTTATTTCGCCCTTTTTCTTTCTTTCTTTCTTTCTTTAATTCTTTCTTTCTTTCTATCTTTCTTTCTTTCTTTGTTTTCCTTCCGTCCTTCTTTTCTGCCTTCCTGCCTTCCTTCCTTCCATTCTTCCTTTCTTTCTTTCCTTTTAATGCCATGTGAATTCTTGCTCCTGCTATGCTAGTGTTGCAAGCAGTTTCTTAAATCTTGTTTAGCATCACTTGCACTTTTTTTTCCCATGTCGTGAGTGCGGTCTGCATTTCTTTTCTTTTTTTTTTTTTATTATATCTTTGTTCCGGATACAAGTTTTATTCTGTCTGCGGTCAGTGCTGAATGCAATTGTCGTCTGGTTCTGTGTGCTGTAATCAATTTATGTTTTGCTCTGCGCTCTAATTAAATTTTCCATTAGCTTTTTTTGTGTGCACTGAATGCAAAGTTTATTTTGTCCTCTCTGGGCATTGAACGCAGAATTTATGCAGTTCTCTGTTAGTGTTGAACGTGATTTTTCATGTCAATGGTGGATACATTCTTTTACTTGTCCAATGTTTGCACTGAATGAACTTATTAAAATAGTATCCTCTATTTTCGTTGAATACAGCGATTACTTGCATCCTCTGTTAACATTAGACGTAATTTTCATTTTGTCTTCTGTTTCTGCTGAATGCGATTTTTTTAAAAGTCCTATCTTCTGGGTTTGCTGAATACAACTTTTATTTGTGCCCATTTTTAGTACTAGACATAAATTGAATCTTATCTTCTGTTAGTATTGAATGCGATGTCATTTATTCTGTCTCTTTATGTGCTGAATGTAATTTTACCGTGCGTTCTCTTAGTACTGAAAACACATTTTATCTTTCTTTCAATAAATGAAGAATAAACGTCGGATCGTATTTTATTTTAGTGCAGTCAACAAGTCAGTGTTTTTCCCCTTTGTAACTGAACACATTTTGCTGATCCTGTCTGATATTTGTACCGAATACATTTTTTTTTTTTTTGGGGGGGGGGGGG
>CM065717.1:69444299-69446799 GCA_033310375.1 Conus canariensis
ATCTCACATTTTACAATCCTCAATTTCTCTTCAAACAATTCTCAGCCTCACTTTGAACAGTCCTCAGTCTCACCTTTCGTTACCTTGCCAGTATCGTAAACCCGTGTGTGTATTACGCTTTAAGTCCATGCCCTGCACAGTTCACTACTTGCGCAAAACACGAGTGGTGCGTGAACTTGACTGAAGCATAGTTTTAGCAACCTTTTTGTCGATTCCGCTTCTTTCCGTCTGACATCCACTTTTGTCAGCTTTGATCTTGTTTGTATGAAAGACAAAGCGAATTGAAACAGAAACAAGCTGAATCAGAGATAAGGTTGCTTTTACAATTGTTTCTTTCTCAAGTTTACGAATTTCGCAGGTTTTTTTTCGCAGTATGTGCAGGAACATGGATGACACATAACATAGGCAGCTGTGATGATTTCCAGGCAGCACTGTCCATCACTTGCGGTTCTCTCTAGTCCTCTAGGAGCTGGTGAGGGCAGTTGTGCCCACTGCTTGATGCTGACCTTCAGCCTCTTCTTCGTCTTGGCACTGTACCCTGTGTGGATGTCGTTTTCTTTGTTTTAATTGTTTTCAAGCTGGCTATTTTTTAAACGTGCCTGTACTGTTTCATCTGTCTCTTCATGACAATGGTCAGTTTTATTTGTGAAAATCACTAAATTGCCAGCCTTCTGTTCAGTACAAAAAAAACAACTTGGAATACCCGTCTACATGTAAAATACTTTAAAAGAAGCGAACTTTTAGATATCTGCCTTCTGCACTGTTCTTTCATGTAAAGTTCCATTCAGTATCTTCGTATATTAGAACCTTTTAAAATGTTTCACCGCGGTCCACTGCCCGTATGTGAAATAAACTGTAAAGATCTGTTTGTCTAATGTGCACCTTCACGTCAACCAAACTTTAGACTTTGTTTATTTTATTCTGCTTATTCCTCAATATATTTAAGGAAGGTTAAGGTTTTTGCCTATCGTTAAATTACTCATTTTATGCAACCTTTAGCTTACTTGTCCGATATCAAATGTCCACTTTTAGTTGTATTGCCTTCCGTTAAGTATCCTCATGTAAGGCAACCTTTAGTTTACTTCCTTGATGTTAAACGTCTGTTTACAGTTTTTTTTTTGTTCCTGTCGTTGGGTAATCTCACAAGGCACCCTCAAATTTCCTTGTCTGATGTCAAACCCTCGCTTACAAGCAAAGAGTTCTCTGGTTTTAGATATCATCTGATGAGGTTTGCCTGGCATCAAATTCCATCGCTTTACCCGTTCATTATGTGCCATGTCCCGTGTAACTCGTTCATTACCAGGCCATCTCACGACGTCCATCGGCTGTTAGATATATACAGTAGAACAAATCATTAGTCATGCTGCTGTCATTCAGAGCCTTGACAACATCGCGCCTTTTAACTGCATGGGTTTGGCGTGGGTGGATAAGTGAAGCGAACGTGTGAGTAAGCTGAGAATGTGGGGATGGAACCGTCCAATGCTCCATCCCCTCGTCTTGTTTTCCACCACCCTGAAGCCTGGAACCATGTTGCTATGCAGGAGAGTGCTGTCTTACCTTCCCCACACTTCCCTTCCATCTCACTACTTACCTCTCCTTCTCTCCCCTCCCCCCCCCCTCCGCCCTGCACCCTACCTTCTGCCAGCCTTGCGTCCGCATCCCTCTACTTGTTTTTTTACCTTGAAGTGTGTGGGTTGGGGTGAGGAAACAGAGGTGAAAGGCAACAGTCTGGATAGAGCTCTCTGCTCAGGGCGTCTAACTCTGGCAGCTTTTTTTTTTTCTTTTTTCTTGGTCGTGCCCTGTCCTTGGCGGGGTCTGATGCTGGTAGTCATCGATTTAATCACTGCGCCGCGGGCTGCGGTCTCTTGGCCACCAGCATCCACAAACTTGGCACCGGCTGGATTATTTTTCTTCTTTCCTTTTTACCTTCTGGTTTGTCTTTTTTCCCCTTGTTTGCTGAACTATCTCCGCACACTGTATACAGATTACACAGCCGGAGAGAACCCAAAGATAGCAAAATTTAACTGAGAAAAATTGTGTGCTCAGGGTTGGCATTTCAGCCAAGCGATTTGATGCGAGAGCAGCATTCGTTGTCAGTTATGGGCGTGTGATTTTTGCATCATGTGAGCAAGAGTTACCCTACTTGTATTTTCACTTTACTGTTTACAGTTCCCTGCCTCATTTAAGACTTCCTTTCATACCAGTCAAACCGAGTTTGAAAACTTCCTGTTAGGGCCTGTGCTTGTTTGACTCTATTCAAGATCAAAAAGGCTGTGTCAGTCTTGAATGAATTTTGATTTTTGTTCGTTCATTTCTCCAGTTCCTGTTGCTGTGTACATGTGTCAGGTGCAGGTATATGGGCAATCTTGGAATATTGGTTGTTGGGAATGTTTCCTTGTTTGTTCTGTGTGGTTTGTGTTGGTATATCTCTTCGGCGATTTGGTGTCGTAAGCAGCTTTCGTTTGGAGTTATGGGCGAGTAAGTACTTCATCATGGAGCG
>CM065717.1:69456799-69459299 GCA_033310375.1 Conus canariensis
CTACGTTATTTCCAAGAATCCTGTGTACGATACGAAGCTGCAGCCATTTAAGTTTTATTTCTTGTATTTTATGAATTTGGTTGAAAACCTTTTCTCAAGAAATTTCTGTTCCCAGTTTTTCAGTCCATTTCTGGCACGAATTAGGAAGTTTGCTGTCAAATGTGAAAAGGTCATAGTACAGTCTTGATCCCTTGGATATAGAGTATATTATTTTTAGAGCTCTTGGTTTTTCTTTTATATTTTGATTAATTGATATATTAAGACCAGTTTGCTGTATATATTTCCTAATAGAACTTACACAGCCGTAGTAAGCCAAGAAGCATACACCCATATCATATTTTCTATTAAATGCGTTTAAACTTAGAAAACTTCCGTCGTTTTTTAAAAAAATGTGAAACACAGTAAACCCCTTTCCAAGTCCAATTATTTTTGATTACATTATTACCAATTTTAAATTTTTCATTATGAAAGACTGGCTCGGACAGTACATCCAATTGTGTTTTTGCTTTCAGGTGTCTACAAAAATCTCTATATGCCATGAATGTATGGTTCCAGAATACATTATTGTATTTATTCAAAGGATAACATGGACCATGTTTTTCTATTTCTTCGAAAAAAGGATACATTACACAGGCAATATTTTTCCACTTGTGTTTTGTTGTTTTAAATCTTCTCAGCCAGGTACGTTTTAGAGCACTGATATGCTTTCTAATATCGGGTATGCCTAACCCCCCCCTCCTTTATGCTTTTTATTGCAATTTTTCTACTTATTTTATTCCGTTTACCATTCCAAACAAACCAAAAGCACATTCTCTGACAATCATTTATGCAGTCATCTGGTGGATTTGGAAGTAAAATCCATAGATGAATCAATTTAGATAAAATCAAAGATTTTAACACAGCAACTCGTCCAAGAGGAGTAATGTTTCTTTTCATCCATATTTTAAACAAGGCTGCTATTTCTGATAATTTTTCAGCATAATTAATCTTTTCACAGTTTTTTTTACATCAATTGTGAACCATATTCCCAACATTTTAAACTTATCAGGGTTCCATTGTATATTTAAATGTTGCATATATTTTATTTTTGAGCCTTTCTTACAACCTAGCCATATTGCTTTGTTTTTATCTGCATTTAGGAAAAGTCCTGAAAACTTTCCAAATCTCTCTATTAATTGGACAGATCTTTCAAAAGATATTCGATCTCCATTATTCATTAATTGTGTATCATCGGCAAATTGTGATATTTTAAGTTCTTTGTTGTTTATTTTAACACCTTTTATATCTTTATCTTCTCTTATCATGATTGCTAAGATTTCTACACATAGTATGAATAGATAAGGCGAAAGTGGATCTCCCTGTCTACAGCCTCTTTCAATGTGAAACCAATCCGAAGTTTGACCGTTAACTATAACAGTTGATTTTATGTTTTTATAAAATGTTTGTATCCAATTACATATGCTATTTTCGAAACCATATTCTCTCAAAATTTTAAACAAAAATTCCCAGTCCAGAGAATCAAAAGCTTTCTCAAAATCTAAACAGAGTGAAAGTCCGGGTAGTTGTCTCACTTCCAGATAGTTTATTAGGTCATAAATAAGCCGTATGTTATCCCCAAGATATCTATTTGCAATGAAACCTGTTTGATCTTCACTTATTAGGCTCGGAAGAACCTTTTTTTTATTCTATTTGTGATGCATGCAGACCCAATTTTATACAGAACATTTAAAATTGAAATAGGTCTCCAGTTTTTTATATTCTCTCTCGATTTATCCGGTTTAGGTATGCAGGTGATTATTCCTTCTTTTTGAGTGGTTGACAGTTCCCCATCCGTCACTGACTGATTTAGAGCACGAACTACAAAAGGACCAAGTTTTTTCCAGAAAAATTTATAAAATTCAGCTCCAAAACCGTCTGAACCAGGACTTTTACCATTTTTCATGTTTTTCAAAGCAAAGCCAGCTTCTTCTAAACTTATTTCTCCATTTAAGGAATCTTGTTCTTCTCTAGATAGTTTTGGACACTCTTGTATTAAGTCTTTTACGTCACATGTGTCTAGGTTTCTTTTGGAATACAGTCGTTTATAAAATAAATGAACTTCTTTCTTTATCTTATTTGGCTCATCTATAAGTGTTCCATTGCTGTCCACCAATTTTGTCATACTTTTATTAACATAGTGCCTCTTTTCTAAATTACAAAAGTAGTTTGATATTTTTTCCCCTTCAGCGATCCATTTAGCTCTTGATCTTAATATAACTCCCTGTATTTTCTTCTCTCTGAGTGTCACTAGTTGTTGTTGTTTTTCTTTTAACAATTTAAAGTCATCCTCTGTTTTATTTTCTTTTTCTAATACAGCGATTTCTTTTAATAAATCATCTTCTTTTTTTAAAGCCTTTTTTTTTCCTCATAGTAGCATATGCAATAGTTTTCGATCTTATTTTCATGAGCAAAAAGTCAATAAAAACTTTATCTGATGCAGTAAGTTCAACATCTTTAAGTG
>CM065717.1:69491799-69506799 GCA_033310375.1 Conus canariensis
TTCACGAGAATCGAACCTACGTCTACCCGGTCCGCAAATTGCAGCACTAACCACAGTAACCACGATAGTGGCTCGGATGTCTTTGTTAAAGAGTGGGGGGAAGAGAGGATCAGGATCGAGGAATGGGAGATGGGTTTCAGTGTGTGTGTGTGTGTGTGTGTGTGTGTGTGTGTGTGTGGTGTGTGTGTGTGTGTGTGTGAGTAGATTCTGTTAGTGTGTGTACGTATGTGTGTGTATGTGTGTGTTTGTGTGTTCGTGTATGTAAGTGTGTGTGTGTATGTGTGTCTGTGCTCACTCGCACGTGAGAGAGAGAGCGAAAGAGTGAGATAGAAACAGAAGAGAGAGAGAGAGAGAGAGAGAGAGAGAGAGAGAGAGAGAGAGAGAGAGAGAGCGAAAGAAAGAGAGAGAGAGAGAGAGAGAGAGAGAGACAGAGACAGAGACAGAGAGAAAGTGAGGGTGTCTCTCTTATTTTGTCTGTGTCTGCATGGGTGCAAAAAATGGAGGGAGTTGCGTCCCCTCTATACAGATGGCGCCTCACGCGATTCTTCCCTCCCAATCCACATACCGGAAATGAGTGGCGGCAAACTTAGAATGGCGCTGTCACAAGTTCAGAACTGCGGGGGATTTAAAAATAAATGGCCAGACTACGGTAACAATCTCCTTTCTTCCCCCGCCAGTATCTTGATGCAAGTGTATTTCGTTTATGTTTGTGTACACACACACACACACACACACACACACACACACACATATATATATATATATACAAACATACACACACATACACATGCATATATATGTATATATAAGAGAGAGAGACAGAGACAGAGAGATAGAGTATAATATAATATAATATAATATATATATATATATATATATATATATATATATATATGTATGTATATACTGCACAATTCTTAGCGGCTGACAATGCTTGGGTTATTGAACAGCAGAGCTGACCACTCAGACTGTTCCATATCTTTTGATCTCCCTTGCATCCTTGAATGGATCCTCAAGCATCGACTCAAAGATAGTCCCCTATATTTTTTATACTGTTTGCATAATGTTTTTAGCTTTTTCAGCAACTTTTTTTCCTCTTCACACTTTCGTTTTGTTTCATTTACTACCCTTCGCTGGCTGCTTTTGGGGTGCTGTCGGGTTCTTTTTTGAACCCTTTGTGGTGAGAACACCACAGAATTGTGGACTGTGGTGTGTCTCTATTTGACGCCAAGAGCGTAGATATATCTAGTTGTGTCTCCCTGTTGAGTCCGATTCAGCGGACGAAAGGCCTAGGAGCAGGCAATATAAATAGGACTGCCTTTGAGAGGGATTACGATGGTTTCTTCATGCAGCTAGGGAAGGATTTTCATATTCACTATATACACTTTTTCATTTCGTGTTTCCATTTTCTTCATCTTAACCCCTTTTATCAAAATTCAGGTGTTTGCTAAGTCATTACTATAATGACAGAAGAATTATTAGCCTGCACTTGTTTTCCCCCGACTGCATATTTGTTCAGCATTTTTTTTTTTATAGAAACAAACAGAGAGAGAGAGAGAGAGAGTGTGTGTGCAAGTGTATATATATATATACAGTATGTGTAAAAATACATATGTACACCAAGAGAGTAGGAATTTGAAAAAAAAAGTTTCTATTCAAATGGAGAGAGAGAGAACAGGCACGCATGAGCAAAGAATCGGACTGTATCAACTTGGGCAAAGTGTCTCTTTCGTGAAGTATTAGAAGGGCACATAAAATAACTTCCGCACCCCCGCCTGTACCTCAACTTACCCGTTCTTCCATAATCTCTAACCCTTACTTCCTACTTCTCCACCTGCATCCCACTCTCTCCAATCCCCCAACTGTTCACTTGAAATATGATGGCTGTCATGTCCTTACTCTTCATCTGGGTGCCTTTAATATAAAGGCTTTTAGAGGTCGAGAATGATTCTGTCTTCGTCCCCCTCTCTCTCTCTCTCTCTCTCTCTCTCTGGCTCTCTCTCACGGGAAATATTAATTTCATGCAAATGGCAGCAACGAGATTCCCTTAACAGCGACAGTTTGGTTGTTTGTAAAATGCAAAACATCGTTTATGATGCTAAAACCTTTTTTTGTTGAAAATGGTTATAAAGCAATCAAACCAGTGCAACAGTAGAAATTCAGCAAAATTCGGCATTTCCGACATTGACTGGCATTATCATGGCTATCAATATGATGACGAAGCTGCTTTTATTTGCCCAGCGTGCAATCAATGGTAAACCAAAGTGGACGAAGTCAGCTTAGTTTTACACTGCCCTGTCATGAACCGTTTATGAACATGATGTATACCCGAAAAGTTCTCTATATTGCCGACACTGTTTCGGTTGAGTTTCCTTTTAACAACAAATGAGAAACCAGAAAAAAAGCAAAGAAAGAAAGAATTAAACAAAAAAACAAACAACAAAAAAAAACCCGCAGACATCTTCAAGATCGAACAGTTCTTTGCTCACTGATTCGGGGTTGCACCTGAAATCCCTACGTATCTATTTGATTGTCTGTCTTATGTTTGTTCTCCGCCACTCCAGCGGCATCACCTCCACGTCATCCATTCCTGCCCCTCGTCCACAGCCACAACCCGACTTGTTGTGCTGCAGCCCCGGCAGCGGCAAGCCTACACGGGACAGTTCATGTCACGTCGTCATGAGGCAACCCACCAGAGGAGACACTGCACTGCTGCCGAGTCACTTCGGTTGGTGTTAGTCGGCGCTTGTTCTGGTGCAGCCTACACAGGACATCACTTGCTTAGGTCCTTCACTGGCGATAAAAACTGCTCGGTCGAAGAGCCAACGCGAGTAGAGTGTATCCTTCCAGAGAGCACCACTATGTCCGTCCAACGACAGTCCCCATGAACTCTCTCATACTCGCGACCTCGACAGGAACTCACCAGGGCATAGGTGCGGAGAGGAAATCGACACTGAGGTCACCATGAGAACAGGGAATAAAGGGCCACAGAATCTGAGACTTCTTTTTGTCTTGCATGCTGATCGGTGAGGATGAGGATGATGAAGATGAGGCAATGGAGTTCCGCTCTGGTCCGACACTGCATGACAGGGCTGCACTGTACATTTTCTTTCATAATATAACCCGGCATTAACCAGGCCCGAGCAATACAAACACCCTGCACCAGATCCTAACATTTCGTAGATATCAGTGTATGTTAGAAGGTTGACTTTAGTTTTCATTGAAAACTGTGCATAATTTTTTGAGAAATTTACAAAATATGTCAAAAATGCTTTATCTCGCAATTTTAAAGTAAGTACCAAAAAAGAAAAAAAAAGTCACGGATCCACTTTGTGATCTAGCTCATCAACTAGATTTAATAGGCTCATTCCTATTTAGCCTCATTCTTTCTAGATCACATTTTAACTTCCATCAAGTTTTAGTAAAATCAGTTCTGGAGTTTCATGCGTAATCTTGCTAAATGATGGACAAGGAAACCAGCAGGCACGGACTTAGAAAAAAAAAGAACTGGAAAAATCCCTTGGCAGAGTATACTTCATAAAATATCAGTTTGTACAGGATATTCCAACTGAGACGCGTTGTAGCTGAAGGAGTGTCGTAACTGTTCATGCAAATGTTCAAATTTGTGTCTGTAAAACACGCTGCCCTCCATTAGGAGCCGTATCTCAGACGTGAACAAAATCTTTAGAATCTGATCTCTCTCTCTCTCTCTCTCTCTCTCTCTCTCTCTCTTCTGCCTTTCTGTACTCTCTCTCTATTCTGTTTTTTCTGTACTCTCTCTGTCTGTCTGTCTGTCTGTCTGTCTGTCTGTCTGTCTGTCTCTCTCTCTCTCTCTCTCTCATGGCCTACTTACAAAAATATGTTCAGAATGTGTGTGTGTGTGTGTGTGTGTGTGTGTGTGTGTGTGTGTGTGTGTGTGTGTGTGTGTTCGTATATGTATATGTATATATATATATATATATATATATATATATATATACGTGTGTGTGTGTGTGTGTGTGTGTGTGTGTGTGTGTGTGTGTGTGTGTGTGTGTGTGTGTGTGCGTGCGTGTGTGTGTGTGTGTGTGTGTGTGTGTGCGTGCGCGCGTGTGTGTGCATGAGTGTGTGTGTGTGTGTGTGTGTGTGTGTGTGTGTTTTGTGTGTGTGTTGTGTGTGTGTGTGTGTGAAAGAGAGAGACAGAGACAGAGAGAGAATGAAAGCAAGAGGAAGAAAGAGAGAGAGAGAGAGTGGGGAGAGGAAGAGAGAGAGATAGACAGAGACAGACATATAGGCAGGGAGAGAGAGAGAGAGAGGGAGAGAGAGAGAGAGAGAGAGAGCGAAAGAGAGCGAGAGAGAGAGACAGAGACAGAGAGAACATTGATGTCTGTGAAAGGGGCAAGCAACTCTTATCCCCCCCCCCTCCACACACACGCACACACACACACCCTTACTTTCTTTCTCTATAAGCCTCACTCTGTCCCGGAAAGCCATTCTGCCGAGCACTCTTTTCCATGCCCGGTGACTTCCCTTTGATTGTCGCTCTTTAGTCTGTAAGGCTTCTAAAGAGAGACGGGACAAAAATGGCACGAGGCTGGCGTCTCTCCTCTCTCTGTCTCTGTCTGTCTGTCTCTGTCTGTCTGTCTGTCTGTCTGTCTGTCTGTCTGTCTTCTCTCTCTCTCTCTCTCTCTCTCTCATTTCTACGAAGAAGCACGCAGAGAAGCGATGTAAGAAAGATAGAGATTCTTCTATCTGTATTTAAACAGTGCGTCTGCACAAACATCACGCAATTTGAGAGTTAGCGTCCCCTGCGCAACACTGGTCTTCTCCCTCTCCACATACTGCAATAAGTGTGCCGACGAAGTAAGACCAAGAGCAGCACCATCACACATTCTGAGTTTGCGGGCCGATTAAAAAGCAGCGAGCCAGACCTATGCTTATATTAATTTTATCCTTTTCTATCCATCCATATTTACAACAAACATTTTGCTTCTCATGGTTTTTTTTCCTGTTCTCTCCTTTCTTTCTTTTGTGTTTGTTTGTTTGTTTTTGTTTCGTTTCGTTTTTGTTTTTGTTTTTGTTTTTGTTGAGAGAGAGAGAGAGAGAGAGAGAGAGAGAGAGAGAAGAGAGAGAGAGAGAGAGAGAGCAACAAATATTTTTTTATGAGCATCAAAGCACCTTAACATAACACTATCTACTATTGTTAGTGCGACAGTGAGAGTATTACTAACCTTCGGCAAAAGAATGAGTATTGGCCTAGCAAATGCTCAGCCACAGTTGCAAAGGTCTACGATATAGACTGATTAAATCATTCTTAACTTTAGCAACGTGACAAAATCCGTTTCATTTTAGTTATGAAGACTTAACAAACCTAGGCTGATCCTCTTACCAAAGTCTAACATGTCACCATCAGCAGGGAATAAGTGCTGTTACCCATAACTGTGTATTGTGTGGTAAGATTCAGATGGGGTGTGTGTGTGTGTGTGTGTGTGTGTGTGTGTGTGTGTGTGTGTGTGTGTGTGTGTGTGTGTGTGTAAAATTGTCTTACACACAAAAAAAAACCGCTGTCATTCAATGTCGTGGCTTATTGTGGCAAGTGCAAGTGCAAGTGTGTGTACGCGAGCGCGCATTTCCCTCCCCCCTCTCTCTCTCTCTCTCTCTGTAAGCTTCGCGCTGTGTGTGTGTGTGTGTGTGTGTGTGTGTGTGTGTGTGTGTGTGTGTGTGTGTGTGTGTGTGTGTGTGAAGTTTATTGAAGTAGACAGCATGCAAGTTTGTGCACGCATACGCTCCCCACCCCCCATCTCTTTCTCTCTCTCTCTTTTGCTAACACACACACACACACACACACACACACACACACACACACACACACACACACACACTCACTCTCTCTCTCTCTCTCTATTTCTCTCGCTCGCTCGCTCTCTCTCTCTCTACCTCTTTCGCTCTCTCTCTCTCTCTCTCTCTCTCTCTCTCTCTCTCTCTCTCTCTCTCTCTCTCTCCGTTTCTTTCTCTCTCTCCCTCTCTCTCCTTGCTTTGGAGTATATGAATATTTAAGTTTATCAATTTTTTTTATGCATTTCTCCAATTTCCCCGGTATGAATATATGCAATTCCCTTGTAACACTATATCATATTAGGAAACAGTGGTTATTGACCGACACATGCTGCTTTTACACTAAGATGTTGACGTTAATGTTTTCCTTGCTTGTATAGCAGATACATTGATGTAACATGTTTTCCTGTTCCAAATTACATAGAACCTTCAATGCAAAGGAGGAGTGTGAGGGTGCGGGGGCAGGATTAAGTTAAAGTCGGTTTAATACATTTTGCGTGATCTTGTTCACACACACACACACACACACACACACACACACACACACACACACACACACACACACACACGCACACACACACACACGCACGCACGCACGCACGCACGCACACACACAGACACGCACGCACCACACACACACACACACACACACACACCACCAGCACACACACACGCACGCACCGCACGCACGCACGCACATACACACATGCACAAACGCACGCACGCGAGAGGCGGACCCTTGGGAATGCATAACGACCTGATGGAGGTAGTTTCACTTCAGTGCCGAGAAAAGGACCACTCATTAGGAGAAGTGACGCCTCGCCGGTGTAGCGGCTTCACTGTGCGCACGTGATACTTGTGCGACAAAACTGTCATGGACCAAATGGTAGCTGCCTCGCGCGCGTGCGCGCGCGCGGCGCGCGTGTGTGTGTGTATGTTTGTGTGTGTGTGTGTGTGTGTGTGTGTGTGTGTGTGTGTGTGTGTGTGTGTGTGTGCGAGTGTGTATGCTTTTGTGTGTGTGTGTCTCTGTGTGTGTATGTGTGTGCGTGCGTGCGTGCGTGCGTGAGTGAGTGCGTGTGTGTGTGTGTACGCGCGGCGCGCGCATGCGTGCGTGCGTGCGTGCGTGCGCGCGCGCGCGCGCGTCTGGTTGTGTGTGTGTGTGTGTGTGTATGCGTCTTTGCATGTGCGTGCGTGCGTGCGAGCGCGCGCTTGTGTGTGTGTGTGTGTTTTGTGTGTGTGTGTGTGTGTGTGTGTGTTGTGAACGTATGTGTATGTGTGTGCATGCGTGTTTACATGTGTGTGTGTGTGTGTGTGTGTGTGTGTGTGTGTGTGTGTGTGTGTGTGTGTGTGTGTGGTGCGTGCGTGCGTGCGCGTGCGTGAGCCACTGTGTGTGTTTGTATGTGTATGCGTTTGTGTGTGTGTGTGTGTGTGTGTGTGTGTGTGTGTGTGTGTGTGTGTGTGTGTGTGTGAATGAACAATATCTAGTCATTACTTCATTGGGTAACGAAGAAAAGGAAACAGGTGACACTACAGCTGTCTTCTTGTTAGTGCAGTCCGAGTGTTATTGTTGACAGGACCGTGACATTTGCTGAACAGTGGAACTGGGGTAACAAGAAACTAAAGAAAGAAGAAAAGAAGGCCATCAACAAAAACATCGTAATCATCATCATTATCGTTATCATCAGCAACAACAAGAACAACGCTTTTCAGAGAAAAAAGGCTCTGTTTATTGTTAAGGTCAGAAACGCCACAACGGGAATCAAACAAACAAGTCAAAAATACACACAACACACACACACACACACCACACACACACACACCCCAAACACACACACAACGCACGCACGCACGCACGCACACACACACACATGCACGCACGCACGCACGCAAGCGCGCTCACTTTGCGCGCGCGCGTGCGCGCCACACACACACACACAACACAAAACCACCACACGCGCACGCATGCACACAGAAATAGATAGATAGATATATAGATAGATAGATGGTAGAGATAGATAGATAGATAGATTAGATGGATAGATAGATAGATAGATGGTAGATAGATAGATAGATAGATAGATGATAGATGATAGATGGATAGATAGATAGATAGATGGATGGATGCGATGCATGCATGCATGGATTGGATGGATGGATAGACAGATAGATGGGTTGATGTATAGATGATGGATGGATGGATAGATGGATGGATGGATGGATGGATGATGATAGATAGATAGATGATAGATAGATAGATAGATAGATTGAAAGATAGATACATAAATCTCTTTCTCTTTTTTCCGCTTATCTATCTGTGTGTGTGTGTGTGTGTGTGTGTGTGTGTGTGTGTGTGTGTGTGTGTGTGTGTGTGTGTGTGTGTGTTGTAAACATATTAAGAAATACCCGATTATCATCAGAGCTCTCAAATTTCCCTCGGATCCTTGCCTAGATTAAACAAACAAACAAACAAACCAAAACAAAAAAAAGAAAAAGGTGCGGTGACGATATCGGGAGGTGTGTGTGTGGGGGTGGGAGGGGGGGGGGGGAGTGGGGAGGGGAGGGGGAGGAAAAAGAAAACAAAAACCACCCAGATTTTTGCGCGGGTCTCCAATTTTGAGACAGACTGACACGAATGAGTTCCTTCCCTTGCCCCCAGGGCGGCGCATACCAGGATGTGACGTCATGCTGGGCCCCGGATCGATGATGGCTGTCATTGAAGTGGCCTGACTTGAACTTCAAGCCCGCGTCTAGTTTTCCTGGCCCGTGCTGGCGGGAGGAGAAAAGGGGGGAAGGGGGAGGGGGAGTGGATGGGGGGAGGGAGAGTGTTGAGGAGGTGGAGGTTGGAGTAGGGAGGAAAGTGGATGGAAAGGGGGGTGAGGGTGGTGGTGGGGTTAGAAAGGTGTGTTTGGAATGCAAAAGCTGTAGGGGAAGGGACGACGGATAAAGAACCGAGCATGGAAGAGTAGTGGGGTGCGTTAGAGGAGAGGAGAGAGAGAGAGAAGGGGAGAGAGAGAGAGGAGAGAGAGAGAGAGAGAGAGAGAGAGAGAGTCTCTCATCTTCCCCCCTTCCACCTCTTCACAGTAACATGCACTTCTCTTTCCTCTCCCTTGCCCTCCACACACACACACACACACACACACACACACACACACCACACACACACACACAACACAACAGAGAGAGAGAGAGAAGAGAGAGAGAAGAGACAGAGAAGAGACAGAGACAGAGAGACAGAGAGACAGAGAGAGACAGAGACAGAGACAGTGACAGAGAAATCGAGAGACAGAGACTGACCTTTTTAGAAGCAATGAAAAGACAAACAATAAGACAGAGAGAGAGAGAGAGAGAGAGAGAGAGAGAGAGAGAGAGAGAGAGAGAGAGAACATGACCACGGAGACTGTCCAGTCTAAAGTTAACGATGAAAATGAGAGTGTAAACGTAAGCATTACAACAAGATTGTTACGGTCATTTTTCTGTAAATCAAGGCAAGAAAAACAACGGTAATAAGAAGAAACTTGTTTGAAATGTTGGTATACACGTCCGAGTATCACATTCTGCTGAGAAAATGTCTTCCCTGTTCAAACAATTTGAGAATTGTCAGTAAATTCAGTTTCAGTTTCAGCAAAGTTGCCTTACTGGAAGCGGGCAGTCCACATACGCTTCTCCACAACTACCAGCGCAAGAGTTCACAGTGCGCACGGTTTACTGCTGGATGGTTGAATAAATAAATAACATAAAATAGACAAGAGTTTGGGTAGGGTTTGACAAGAGGGTGGGTCTTAAGGACGAACCTTGGCAGAAGCCTGATTGACACATTAATCCAACGCGCTAGTCAGGTCTTGGATACGTAGCTCACACTGCGCTATTACTATGGTTCTGTGTATGTGTGTCTTTGTGCTCATACACTCGCGCGCTCGTGTGTGTGTGTGTGTGTGTGTGTGTGTGTGTGTGTGTGTGTGTGTGTGTGTGTGTGTGTGTGTGTGCCCGCGCGCGCGTGTGAGTGTGTGTATGCACACCTATGCGTGCGCATTTGCATGTGTATGCTCACGCATTAGTATGTACGTACGAATGTCTGTATATATGTATGTTTATGTATGTATGTATGTAGTATGATGTATGTATGTATGTTGCATGTATGTATGTATGCATATATGTATGTATGTATGTATGCATGTATCTATCTATACAGCTAGCTAGCCACATATATATATATATATATATATATATATATATATATATGCATACATCATTATACATCCTTGCATGATATATGTATTGACCTATGTGTGGAATGCAATAGCTTTTCAGGGGATGATACTTTATTGTGACTCATCATTGATTCTAAAGTATAAATAAATGAAAATTAAAAAAAAAAGACGTATACAAACAAAAAAACGAATGAATCGACCAATCAATCCAGTCAGTCAATAGATAAATGTCAGCTAATTATGGAAGAACAAGATCAAGGGTAGAAAACTTGTGGCACAACTGACTTCACAGAAATATTCAATAGTGCAGCCAGCCACCCACCCACCAACGCCATTAAATTTCTCTCCCTTGCCACTTCCGTGTCTCCACTTCCCCGCTGCTTTTCCTCTAATCCTAGAGTTGACAGGCTTTTTTTTTTTTTTTTTTTTTTTGTAAAGGATCTGCTACAGTTCTAAAGCTGGCATAGCAGTGACCCAGCCATTCTGAAACCTTTCTCGTCTGCCTAAAAGGTCAGTAAAGGTCAGTGCTGTGAGTGCGCATGTTGTTCAATCGAACAGCCAATGATATTGAGCCGTCCCATTCCACCCGGAAATATCTGTCTGCTACTTTGCTAAGGCTCGGAGATGAAGAGTTCTTGTTTTTAGGTGCAGAGAAACGGCTTTTATATGGTTCTGTTTTGATTGATGGTTGAAGGGGGGGGGGGGGGGGGGGAGAGATTTTCTATTGAATCTTGAAATGGATTCGTGACGAAGCTTCTCGAAGCTGTATTAACGTTTGACAGCTTTTGGGGTTTTTGAGACACGGTCGATCATCATCATTCGGTCGTCCTTGGTAGGGTGGAAGATGTCTGCAGAGTTTAATGTTTGTTTATGACATGTGTCTTCAATGTGTGTGTGTGTGTGTGTGTGTGTGTGTGTGTGTGTGCGCGCGCGCGCGCGCGCGCTGCGCATGCGTGTGTCGTGCGTGCTGCATGCGTGTGTGTGCTGTGTGTGTGGGCGTGCTGGGCGCGTGGGTGTCTGGGGGTGTGTGTGTGTGTGTGTGTGTGTGAAGTCTGAAAAAGTCATGTTAAAGCTGTCTTTATTCAAGGTTAAAGTATAAGCTTTCAGCTCCCTCCCCCCCCCCCCCCCTGCTCTCACATGAAAGGAAAATAAACAAAATGAGCACATACAAAAGAAAAAAAAGAAAAATCAATCAGCGCAGACAAACGAGTTAACAGCAACCCTATTCTACCATGTAATAACATGTACATAAATCTTGCAAATGCATATAATGGTGAAACCATTGTAATTACACCGATTTCAAATGCATTCAGAGTACATACATACATACCAACAAGCGCGCACGCGCTCAAGCACACACACACGCGCGCGCGCGCCGCGCACTCACACACAATCACTCGCGCACAGAGAGAGAGAGAGAGAGAGAGAGAGAGAGAGAGAGAGAGAGAGAGAGAGACAGACAGACAGACAGACAGACAGAGAGTGAGAGAGAGAAGAGAGAGAGAGAGAGAGAGAGAGAGAGAGAGAGAGAGAGGGAGGGAGGGAGGGAGGAAGAGACAGAGATACTGGAGGAAACGAGCGCGAAGAGAGAGAGAGAGAGAGAGAGAGAGAGAGAGAGAGAGAGAGAGAGAGAGAGAGAGAAGAGAGAGAGAGAGGTACACTAATCGTCTTAGTTTCTGGCATCAAATTATTTTCAATCCTTTTTAGATGGTTCCTTCCATAGACATAATTCTAAAGAATGAAAAGGCAAATTATTCTACGCCCTCCTCTCAGGACAACAAAAAAAAGGCCTACTTCTATAAAGATTGTTTCGGGGTCTGAAAAATAAGGTTTGTGCTTGTGTCCTTTTTCTTTTGTTTTTACTGACGACAAAGCTTTGAAACATTTTCTCTGGAGCTGCCTGGTTTATTACGCTGTGTATACATAAGCATTTGACGAAAAAAGAGCGGAAGAATGCAGTTTTGTAAATCATTCCCTGTCGTGGTATTGGATTTCAGCTGAACTGTTTTTAGTGCTCTTTTACGACAGGCACTTATTTGTTTCAGACAAATTTCATGGCATTATTAGTTAAGGTAAATGCATAATTAATTCGAGATAATATTATGCGCATGAAACTGCATATTGTTTAACCGAGGATTAAGAAAATTCTTAATTTTTGCAGTTTGATATATTCTTTAAGGAATGCATTTTCCACGTTCGACAATGTGGTTAGTCAATGATAAGTAACCGTCATTGATAAACGCCTGAGACTTTATGCCATGTTTACTCTTCAATCTCTTGTCCTCGAACATATTGTGCTGGAAGTAGGAAACTAAGTTTTAACTAATTTTATTTTTGTGGTCACAATATACAGTTTCATTACTAGCGTTGAGAGACATGTGTTCATGCATGTGTGTAAGAGTGTGCGTGCGTGTATATGTGTGCGTGCGTGCGTGCATGTGTGCGTGTGTGTGTTATGTATGTGCGTGCGTGCGTGCGTGCGTGTGTGTTGTTCTTCAGTTTAACGTCCTTCCACTAAAAGTGATTCAGACAATATTATAGTGTAGAGTGAGCTTGATGTAAGGAATGAGAGAGATGCATTTTTTTTAGGGAGTGTAAGGGAGTGTAAGTTTTAAAGTGGTACGTAAGGAATGTAATCATAACCGTGATAGTCTAGTGGTTAGGACCTCGCGTTGTGCGTGTGTGTGTGTGTGTGTGTGCGTGTGTGTGTGTGTGTGTGTGTGTGTGTGTGTGTGTGTGTGTGGTGTGTGTGTGTGTGTGTGTGTGCATACGAGCGCGCGTGTGGGCGCGTGTGTTGACATTCTTGTGAGTGGAAAACGGGGAAAATGTCAGTGACTGTCTGATATGAACGTCATTCACACTGGCTGCACTTTACTTTCCCGGCATGTAGTCAGACAAGACATGGAACGTAGACATGGAACGTGGCCTTTAGCCATTTACGATAGTGCTGCCGTCACCCACTCCGGTCCCCAGCCCTCCCCGCTCTCTCCCTCTCTTCCCCTACTCGCTACCCCATCCCAGCATCCCCACTCCAAAAGATGCTCTTGGAGCGTTCGTGTTCTTGAAGCCATGAACCGTATTCTAGACATTTTTGTTTTATATGCAAGATTCATTTTTTTGGCGTTAGAATAGGTTCGTGGAGATGCATTCCTGAACTGTCTTATCTTCCGAATTCTTTTATCCTCCCCCCCTCCACCCTGTTTTCTAGAGGAAAGGTTTCTGATAAAGAAGCTTCTTTGGATCTATCCTTCCAGGCGAATTGGAAGCTTTCAATATTCCTATAAAAACATTGAATCTTTTCTCTCTTTCTGAACAGATCCTCCCCTCTGCTATTTTCTAAACAAGCCTTTGTAATTTGATCAGCAATCTGTTTGGGTGAGGCATTATTTGAAGCCTTCCATCTTATCATAAACACGCCATTTGAAAGTGTCTGTGGGTCTGCGCTGCACGTCTGGCTTGTGTGTTCGCAAACAACCATCAACTAAAGAAAGGAGCGAACGGGATAGAAAAAGCAGGAGAAGAACTATTTCATCCGGTGCAAAGCAGAAATCAGTATTATATACATTTCTGTGGAGAGTGAGGGCGAAAGAGGGAAGGGTGTGGTAGTGGTGGTTGGGAAGCGGTTGCGTGCAGTCTATGTAGTGCGTGTCATTTGTTCTGTTATCTTTATTACTATCCTTATGAGCTATCGTTGGTGATGTGGGGTGTTTGTTTGTTTTTTGGATTGTGGGGTTGGGGATTGAGGAGGGGAATGGGGGGTGCATGTACAATTCTTTATCTCCAGGGAAGAAATCTTTTGTCCCTCCCTTTATTTCAAATTATCTTATTTTCTATTTTCTCTTCTTTGAAGAATTTCACATCATTTACATATACTTTGGAGATTTTTTTTTTTTCATGTGTGTTAGTTCTTGCTTGCGCTAGTGTCTACCTCTTTATTTTGCTTCGAGCATCTGCATTTTTCCAGTGCTTTTATTATTGTTGTTGTTTATGTTTTAGTTTCGTTAGTTGCAAGTGATTGCATTTATCTTGGTGAAGAGGAAGAGGAGGAGGAGCGTTGTTTGTTGTCTAACATTCGTCGTTGCATATAACGGGTTCCAACCCAATACCCATTCACCTGCACGCCTGACTAAGTAGCATCACCAACGTCACCTGATTCGTTTATTTCTATTTACCATTAACCTCCAGGCTTGATGTGCTCGTGACTGACAAGGTACTAACCCGTCGTGCGAACAGGCAGGAACCCTGGCAAGGCGATGGTAAAACAGCCTTAAGACTTCTCTTCGCTGTGGAAATGTCATTACCGTTATGGACTAGCGACCATGCGTGTCGGTCAGTCGGACTACAATGCATTAGCAGGTGAACTCAACCATTGCTTCGTTGAGCTGGGCACCGGTTTTAGAATTGAAAACCAGCTGTTAACCTTTTGCTTTTGGTTCCAGTACATGCCACAACCTCTAGACTAATACCAGCAAGCAGTCAAACGCTTGAATGGTCTATCGCCCTCGTCCCCCCCCCCCCCCGCCCCCGTCCCTCCCCTCTTCCTATACACACAAATACAAATATATACACATGCGCATAGAGAAGGGGTGGCTGGGGGCACACACGCACGCACGCATAAACACACACACACACACACACACACACACACACACACACACACACACACACATACAGAGGATGAAAAATCAAAACCTGGATTGAAATGGCGTAATTAGTTTTAAGAAATAAAGTATAGAGGTGCTTTAAACTTAAATTCAAACGAGCAAAAACTTGGGGCATGGTGGACAGAGAATGACAAGCTGTTTCCGATGACAAGATCTCAGTAACAAAGCTCTCTCTCTCTCTCTCTCTCTCTCTCTCTTCTCTCTCTCTCTCTCCTCTCTCTCTCTCTCTCTCTCTCTCTCTTGGGCAGCTCGGAACATCAAGTGATAACAAAAACAAGGAAGAGACCGACCATGAGTTAAGTCCCCACACACTCGCT
>CM065717.1:69514299-69516799 GCA_033310375.1 Conus canariensis
AGAAGAAATCAAACAAACAATCCTTCAAAATTTTAAAAGCTGTCTGTTCGGGTGAGGCATTATTTGGAGGTTTCCATCTTATTACATACACGCTATTTAAAGTGTCTGTGTGTCTGCGCTGCCTGTCTGTCTGGCTTGTGTGTTCGCGAACAAATTTCAGAAGAAAGAAGGTGGCAAAACAAAAAGAAAAAGAGGAAGAAGAAAAACTAATTCATCTAATGCCAAGGAGAGAAAAAAAATCAGTATTTTAAACCTCTGTGGAGAGGGAGGGCGGGAGAGAGAGGGTGGAATGGGGAGGGAGGAGGTAACGGTGGTTGGGAAATGGTTGCGTGCAGTCCGTGTATTACGTGTCATTTGTTTTTTGTTATCTTTAGTACTGTCCTTACGGGTTATCGTTGTTGATTAGGGGGTCGTGTTTGTTTTCCTGGAAAGTGAGGTAGGGGATTGAGAAGCGGTGTGGAGGAGGGTTGTGCGCGTGCAACTTCTGAATTTCTTCATTGGCCAGGAAAGATGTTTTTTTCCACTTTCTATTCCTCCCCCCCCCCTTTTTTTTTTTTTTTGCTTTTATTTTGTCTTTTCTCTTCTTTAGAGACCTTCACCCCATTCACTGACACATCGAAGCTTTTTCTTTTTACGCGTGTTTTGATTTATGTTAAGTTCTATTGCCTACAGGTTTATTCATTGCAATTGTTGATATTATTTTGTCCCATGTTATTATTTTCATCATCGTTATTATTATCATATCTATTATTATTATTATTATTATTATTATCATCATCATCATTGCTATTTTTGTTGATATTATTATCATTAGTAGTGTCAGTATCATTATTATTGTTATTGTTGTTGTTGTTGTTATTATTATCATTGCTATTATTCTTGTTGTTGTTAATAATAATAATTATGATGATAATAATGCATTATTATCATTATTATTGTTATCATTATCATTATTATTATTAGTAGTAGTACTTTTACTGTTGTTGTTATTGCTATTATTATTGTTATTATCATTATTATCATTATCATTATTATTACTACTGTTACCAATGTTGCTGTTGTTGTAGCTGTTATCATTATAATTCTTAATGTCGTTGTTAGTGTTCTGTTTGTTGCAAGCGATTGCATTTGCCTTGGGGAGAGATAGGAGGAGTGGGAGGTTGTTTTACGTTTACTCTTGCAAATAACGCGTTCCATTTCAACAACTAGTCACCTGCACGCCAGGTCAATTAATATCACCAGCATCACCTAATTCGTTTACTTCTATTTGCCACTAACCTCCAATGTTAATGTGCTAGCAACTGACAAATGTGCAAACAAGTAGTAAGCCTGGCAAAGCAATGGTAAAACAGCCTAATAACTTCTCACTGCTGTGCAAATGTCAGCAAGGTTAGCGTAGTGAATGCATGTCGCTCGTTGAACTAGGTGCATTAGCAGGTGAACACAACGAATACTTTGTATTGTTGGTTATCATTCAGAATCCAAACCATTTTTTAGCTTTTGTTTTCTTTTTGGTCCCAGTACATGCCAAAAACTTCTCGCCAGTACATGCCACAAATTCTCTTCAGTCATGCCACAACTTTTCACCGGTACATACCCAAACTTCTCCCAGTACCTGCCACAGTTCTGCCCAAACTTCTAACTGGTACATGCCACAACTCCCACCAGTACATCCCTCCCACCAGTACTGCCACAACTCTCACCAGTACATGCCACAACTCCCCACCAGTACATGCCACAACTCCCCACCAGTACATGCCACAACTCCCCAACCAGTACATGCCACAACTCCCCACCAGTACATGCCACAGCTTCTGCCACAACTTCTAACTGGTACATGCCACAACTCCCCACCAGTACATGCCACAACTCCCCACCAGTACATGCACAACTCCCCACCAGTACATGCCACAGCTTCTGCCACAACTTCTAACTGGTACATGCCACAACTCCCCACCAGTACTGCCACAACTCCCCACCAGTACATGCCACAACTCCCCACCAGTACATGCCACAACTCCCCACCAGTACATGCCACAACTTCTGCCACAACTTCTAACTGGTACATGCCACAACTCCCCACCAGTACATGCCACAACTTCTCCCACCAGTACATGCCACAACTCCCCACCAGTACATGCCACAGCTTCTGCCACACTTCTAACTGGTACATGCCACAACTCCCCACAGTACATGCCACAACTCCCCACCAGTACATGCCACAGCTTCTGCCACAACTTCTAACTGGTACATGCCACAACTCCCCACCAGTACATGCCACACTCCCCACCAGTACATGCCACAACTCCCCACCAGTACATGCCACAAATTCTCTCCATACAGGCACAAATTCTCACCAGTTCATGCCACAATTCTCCTATACATGCCACAATTTCTCACCAGTGCATGCCACAATTCCAACGATACATGCCACAACTTCTCACCAGACATTACAATTATTCCCCAGTACATGCCACAACTCCCCACCAGTACATGCCAC
>CM065717.1:69521799-69536799 GCA_033310375.1 Conus canariensis
CTTCTATTGACCAACGACCTCCAGGTTTAATGTGCTAGTGTTGTGACGATGTAGTAACCAGACGTGTAAACAGGCAGTAGCCCTGACAAGGCAATGGTTAAAAGAACCTGATAACTTCTCGCTTCTGTGCGAATGTCCGCAAGGGTGGATTAATGACTGTGCATGTGCTTTCATTGCACCACAATGCACTAGCAGGGGAACTTAAAGATCACTAAGTAGAGCTGAGTATTGTTCGGGAATTCAAACCAGTTTTTTTATGGGGTTTCAGTATATGCTACAACTTCTCGCCAATACATGCCAAAATGTCTGGACTAATGCCAACACGAAGTCAGTCGTTTGGATGTTTTACTACTTCTCCACTCCCGCCCCCCCCCCTCTCCTCGACATACACGCAAAAAAACACACACACACGTATGTAAACATGCACGAGCATGTTTACGCGTGTGCTCGCACTCACACACACATGCACACATGTTCAAACTCACGCACGCACGCACGCACGCACGAACGCACACATACAGACACTCATATACATACACACTCTCTCTCCCTCTCTCTGTCACATACACACCAAAACACACACACACACTCTCTCTCTCTCTCTCTCTCTCTCTCACTCACTCACTCACAGAGAGAGAGAAGAGAGAGAGAGAGAGAGAGAGAGAGAGAGAGAGAGAGAGAGAGAGAGAGAGGACAAACCGAAAGCTGATTTGAACTGGCACAATTAGCTTTAAGAAATAAAGAAGAGATGTGCTCTTAACCAAAATTTAAACGAACAGATATTTGGGGCACGATGGATAGAGATGGAGAAAGAATAGCAAGCTGCATCCGATGACAACGTCTGAGAAAGAAAGTCCTCTCTCTCTCTCTCTCTCTCTCTCTCTCTCTCTCTCTCTCTCTCTCTCTCTCTCTCCTCTCTCCTTGAGTGGTTCAGAACACAGACGATTCGAGTGTCAACAGAACAATGAAGAGACCGAAAGTTAAGTCCCCATATACTCTCTGCGCCGCACCGCTGCACCTTGCAGAAATGCTCCACCCCATTCCCCAGTGTTTAGCGTGGCAGTAAGACTCAGCATTTCCTTGGCCAATAGCCATGTAATCTCTCTCTTCCATCCAGATGTCAGCCTAGGTTACTACACTGAGCGTGCATGTTGTTAAACCCAACAACCAATGACAGTAAGCCTGGTCTCCCGAACCGGAAACCATTAGCCTGTTGCCTTTTTCTTTTCACCCTTTCTTACGTCTCTAAAGTAGTTTGTAGTCGTTAACTTTAAGCTGCCAAACCATTCGTTTCGTATATTTTCGTTTGAATGAACCCTGTGATTATTTCCTATGTTGTGGGGAGTGAAGAGTGGGATGTGGATGGGTGCAAGGGAGGGTGATGTCGTAATAATGCGTTTCCTTCTTGTCAAATCTTTCTTGTCGGTTTCTTAGAAATTCGTAAAATTCGAGCGACAAAGAAGGTGCATTTAATTGTTTAAGGCATTTTGCTCGCCCACTCTCTCCACTGATGAAGATCAAATTCATTTTGTTTGTTTGTTTGTTTGTTTTAGCTTTCTTGGTTCTTTCTCCTGATGTGCCAGCTGTATTGGACGCTCTTCCAATCAGCATCTCTCTGCACATCTTTTTCAATCTAGATAGTCAATTCTTTCATTTGTGTATTTCTGGAATTTTTTAAAATTTTTATTCCACTTTCGCATTTTCATACCCTGCCATATCGTGCATGAAGTGCACACACACACACACACACACACACACACACACACACACCACACACACACACATACACACACACACACACACACACACACACACACAACACACACACACACCATATTTATTCTTGTATTCTGTTTGTGTTCTTTCAAATTTGGCATCGATCCAACTTTTCACACACACAAAAAACAGCAAACAAACAAACAAACAAAAAACCTTTGGAAAGCACATTTCTTGCAGTATGGAGAAATACCAAATACAATTCTGCTAATCAAATAACTATAGGCTACTGGAATTTGATGAAATGACAGTGTCATGGATTTCAAGATCAAAGGTCAATGAAACTGATTCCCATCAGATCCATCTATTTCTGGGATTTTTCAGCCTCGACCAGCTCCTATCAAAGCATTCAGTTTGCCATGAGGTTAATGAGGAAGACTGGAAGCACACAGTTGAGTTTCATCCACTGAAAGGATGCGTCTCTGAAAGTGTTGCTCAAGCTTCCTGACCAACACTGCAAGTGTCAGTATCTGTCAGGCCTGGTTGACGCCGGGATACATATAATGAAGGTAAAGTTGAGTACAGCACTCATGAAGTCACAGGACAGAGTGGAAATCCATAGAATCATCCTCATCCCCCATTGTGCAGCATATAAAAGTCTCGAATTTTGCGTCCCTTCATGGCTCTTTTGCGTCCCTTCATGAATTTTGCGTCCCTCATGGTAACTTCTGTCTTGATTTCCTCTCTACGTCTGTGCCTGTGGTGAGCTTATGTCGATGTCGCCGGTATCAGCAAAACTATGGGACTGTCATTGGACACAGATGTGGTGGCACCCCTTTGGAGTGGGATCCTCACTTGCTCTGACTCCACGACTTAATTACTGTCATGAGGTAGAAGGTTCATCAAGTAGAGTTCTGTGTATGCTGGGATCTAAAAAAAAAAAGTCATCACTGAACACCACTGAAGTGACTTGGCGGCAGTGCAACGTCTCCTCTGGTGGGTTGCCTCCCGACGACTTGACATTGACTGCTCCCTGTGCGTGTGCATATGAATGTGTGTGTATGAGTGTGCGCGTGCGCGCGTACGCGCGTGTGTGTGTAGTGTGTCGTGTGTTGTGCGTGTGTGCGTGTCGCGCGCGCGCACGTGTGTGTGTGTGTGTGTGTGTGTGTGTGTGTGTGTGTGTGTGTGTGTGTGTGTGTGTGGACGCACACGCGCACGAGTGTGTGGTGTGTGTGGCGTGCGTGAGTGCGTGCGTGCGTGCGTGCGTGCCTGCGTGTGTGTGTGTGTGTGTGTGTGTGTGTGTGTGTGTGTGTGTGTGTGTGTGTGTGTGTGTTGTGTGGACATTTCCATGATTGGGGAGCCGTCAGGGGAAATGTCAGCGACAGTCTGACATGAAGGTCATTTCCATTGGCCGCCCTTTCCTTTCCTGGCATGTAGTCAGACGGGACACTCTTAGCCATTTACTGTGTAATACCCCCCACCCCACCTTGCACTCACCCACTCCCGCTCTTTGCCTTCTCCCTACCCCACACCCCCACATTCCATTCCACCAATTTCTCTTGGAGAGTTCGTGTTCTTGATGCTGTGAACCGTATTTCAGACATGTTTTTATTCTGCAAGATTCAGTTCTTGACATTGGAATAGGTTCGTAGAGATGCATTCCTAAACTGTCTCATCCCCCGATTTCCAGAAAAAAAGATTTCTGGTCAAGAAGTGCCTTTGGTTTCATCCTTCCAGGCCTATTGCAAACCCTCGATATTCCTTCCTATAAAACCTTTATTCTCTTCTCTCCTTCGGAGCAGATCTTCCTTGTCGTTGCTTTTTTTGTTTAAAAACAAGCCTCTTCTCATTTCATCAGCAGTCTTGTGGGTGAGGCATTATTTGAAGCCTTCCATCTAATATACCACACTATTTAAAGTGTGTGTGTGTGTCTGCGCTGCCCGTCTGTCCGGCTAGTGTGTTCGCAAACAAACATCAACAGAAAAAAAGAGAGTGAAAGGAACAAAAGAAGAAGAAGAGAAGAAGAAGAAAATCTGATTCGTTAAATTCAGAAGGAGGAATCTCTGCGGAGAGGGAGGGCGGGAGGGTTCGCATGATGGGGAAGAGAAGGGGGTATGTAATGGGGGGTCTGGAAAATGTCGCGTGCAGTCCGTGTGGCACGTGTCATTTATTCTGCTTATCTTCATTACTATCTTTATGGGTTATCATCGTTGATGAAGGGTTTTTGTGTGTTTGTTTGTCTTCTTGCCTAGTAGGTTGGAGACCAGGAAGGGGATAGAAGAGGGCTGTTTGTGTGCATCTAATGATCTCTACATTTGGAAAAAAGAAAAATCCTCTCTTTTTGTTTGTTTTGTTTTAATTTTATTTTGTCTTTTTTTTTTTTTTTTTTTTTGAGACCTCACCCTATTTAGATATACATCAAAACTTTTTTTCATGCGTGTGTTATCTTATTGCTTGCTTTAGTATCACATATGCTTCGAGTATCTGCACTTGTCCCGTCTTTGTAACGTGTTGATGATATCAATGTGATGTAAGGCATTTAGTTGTGTAACAGATGCCTATATAGTATTATATATTATTTATTAACGCGTGCTGTGTTGATTATGTTTTATTTTTGTTAGTCACAAGCAGTTGCATTTATCTTGGTGAGGAGGAAGGGGAGGAACGTTGTTCGTTGTTTAACATTTTATTGTTGCATATAACTAGTTCCATCTCAGCAACCATTCACCTGCACGCCTGGCTAATTATATAACTATCACCAACGTCACCTAATTCGTTTATTTCTACTCACCATTAACTTTCAGGTTGAACGTGCTCGTGTCTGACAAGGTAGTAACTTGTCGTGCGAACAGGCAGGAGCCCTGGCAAGGCAATGAATATTAAAACGGCCTTATGACTTTCTGTGCTGTGGAAATGTCAACATCCTTAGGGAGCAGTGACTGTGCATACCGTTCATTCGGACTGTGGTGCGTTAGCAGGTGAACTCAACGATCACTTCGTTGAGCTGGGTAACAGTTCAGGAGTTCAATTTGGTTACAGTATATGCTACAACTTCTCATCAGTACATACCACAACTTATCATAGTACATACCACAACTTCTCATCAGTACATACCACAACTTCTCATCAGTACATACCACAACTTCTCCTCAGTACATACCACAACTTCTCCTCAGTACATACCACAACTTCCCATCAGTACATACCACAACTTCTCATCAATACATACCACAACTTCTCATCAGTACATACCACAACTTCTCGTCAGTACATACCACAACTTCTCATCAATACATACCACAACTTCTCATCAGTACATACCACAACTTCCCATCAGTACATACCACAAATTGTCCTCAGTACATACCACAACTTTTCATCAATACATACCACAACGTTTCATCAATACATACCACAACGTTTCATCAATACATACCACAACTTCTCATCAGTACATACCACAACTTCTCATCAGTACATACCACAACTTCCCATCAGTACATACCACAACTTCTCATCAATACATACCACAACTTCTCATCAGTATATACCACAACTTTCCATCAGTACATTTCACAACTTCTCATCAATACATACCACAACTTCCATCAGTACATACCACAACTTCTCATCGATACATACCACAAATTCTCATCAATACATACCACAACTTCTCATCAGTATATACCACAACTTCTCATCAATACATACCACAACTTCTCATCAATACATACCAAACTTCCATCAGTACATACCACAACTTCTCATCAATACATACCACAACTTCCATCAGTACATACCACAACTTCTCATCAATACATACCACAACTTCTCATCAATACATACCAAAACTTCCCATCAGTACATACCACAACTTCTCATCAATACATACCACAACTTCCCATCAGTACATGCTACAATTTCGCATCAGTACATACCACAACTTCTCATCAGTATATACCACAACTTCTCATCAATACATACCACAACTTCTCATTAATACATACCACAACTTCTCATTAATACATACCACAACTTCTTATCAGTACACACCACAACTTCTCATCAGATATACCACAACTTCTATAATACATACCACAACTTCCATCATAATACACACTTCCAACATACCACAACTCTCATCAATACATACCACAACTTCTCATCAGTACATACCACAACTTCTCATAAATACATACCACAACTTCTCATCAATACATACCACAACTTCTCATCAGTACATACCACAACTTCTCATAAATACATACCACAACTTCTCATCAATACATACAACAACTTCCCATCAGGACATTTCACAACTTCTCATCAGTACATACCACAACTTCTCATCAGTACATACCACAACTTCTCATATGTACATACCACAACGTCTCATATGCACATACCACAACTTCTTATCAGTACATACCACAACTTCTCATATGTACATTCTACAACTTCTCATCAGTATATGCCACAGCTCTCATCAGTACATGCCACAACTTTTAGACCAACAGTCGTTTGCATGCTCTACTGCCCCAACATTTCCCACTCATGGATACAAACACATACAAGCACGCATGCACACACGCACACACGCGCACGAACGCACGCACACACGCGCACGAACGCACGCACATACGCACGACACACACACACACACACACACACACACACACACACACACACACACACACACACACACACACACATTCACATAGAGAAGAACTATTCGAAATCGGGTTTAAATTGTTGTAATTAGCTACAAGAAATAAAGCACAGAGAGATTCTTTTTAACTAGAATTTAAATGAACAGATATTTGGGGCACGTTGGACAGACATGGACAGAGAATGGCAAGCTGTTTCCGATGACAAGATCTCAGTAAGAAAAGTCACACTCTGTCTGTCTGTCTGTCTCTCTGTCTGTCTTTCTGTCTGTCTGTCTCTGTCCTCTCTCTCTCTCTCTCTCTCTCTCTCTCTCTCTGTGAAATCTTTTGAGTAGCTCGGAACATGGAAGATTCGAGTGTTAACAGAATAACGAAGGTTCCAAGAATTAACTCCATACACACTCCGTGCACTACACATGCAGAAATGCTCTTCCTCATCTCGATTTAATGCCCCGGTGTTTGGCCAGGCAGTAAAACCCGGCATTCCATTGGCCAATAGCCATGTAATCTCTCTCTTCCATCCAGATGTCAGCAAAGGTTAATGCAGTGAGTGCACTTGTCGTTAAATCCGACAGCCAATGACATTAAACCTGGTCTTCCGAATAGAAAACCATCAGAACGTTGCCTTTTTCTTTGCTCCATTTCTAACTTTCTCGAAAATAGTTCGCAGGCGTTAATTTTAAGCAGCGAAACCGTTTTTTTTTTAAAAATTTGTTGCATAGTTTCATTTTAATTTACTGCAAGATGAATTCCAGGGTTGTGGGGGTGGGGGAGTGGTGGGGTGGAGAGAGGGAAAGGGGGGGGGGGGGTCATAATGAAACATTCTCAAGCTGTCAAATCTCCTGCCTTCTCTCTGGCTTCTTAGTAGTTCGTAAAGTTCGAGGGATAAAAAGATGCTTTTAATTTCTGAAGCGGGCGCTTGCCTGCGTTCTCGGTTGATGAAGTTCGATTTCATTTTGTTTTCATTCTTTTTTCCCCTTGATCTTTACCCTGAAGCATTGGCTGTTTGGACCTATATAGGGTACACGCAGTATTTATGTGCACGTCTTTTCATGTCTAGATAGTCGATTGTTTCATTTGTGTATATCTGGAATTGTTTCTATCCACTTTGGCATTATTATGTCCTATCATCTCGCCCATGGAGCGCGCGGGCACCCGGGCGCACACACTTATAAACACACACACACACACACACACACACACACACACACACACACACACACACACACACACATGCACACACATACACAGACACACTTACGCTTGTGTTCTATTTACGTCCATACAAATGAGGCGCGAGCGCGCGCGCGCGCGCGCGCGCGCGCACCACACACACACACACACACACACACACACACACACACACCCACACACACACACACTATACTCGCTTGTGTTCTATTTACGTCCATACAAATTAGGCGCGCGCGCGCGCGCACACACACACACACACACGCACGCACACACACACACACACACACACACACACACACACACACACACACACACACACACACACACACACACACACCACATTTACGCTTGTATCCTATTTACATCCATACAAATATGGCATCGGTCCAGCTTCTTCCCTCAGAAACACGTTTGGGAAAACACTTCTTGGAGTGTGGAGGAATACCTAATGCAATTCCATTAATCAAATAACTGTTGGCTACTGGGATTTAATTAAATGACGGCGTCGCGGATCCTCGGTTTGAAGGTGAGGATATTGATTCCCATCACAGCCATTTATTTGTGGGACTTTTCGCCTCTGACCAGCTCCTTCCTAGAGCTGAGTTTCCCATGGGCTCAATCAAGAAGACTGGAACCACCTATTTCAGTTTCATACACTTAAAGGATGTGGCTCTGTGAGTATTGCTCAAATATGCTGACCAATATACCTGATATTTGAATGGTACGGGAAACGACTTGAATGAGCGCCAGTAGGCTGCTCTTCGGCCGGCTCTACCTGGGTAGACAGCCCGTTGAGTGAGTGAGGTAGTGTGTTTATTGTAAAGCGCTTAGAGCTTGGTCTGTGACCGAGGACAGGCGCTATATAAATACCCAATATAATAATAATAGCCAACCTGACCAACATAGCAGGTGTCTGTGTCTGTCGGGCCTGTCTGACACCAGAAAAAAATCTGTGAAAGTCAGTGTGTTTGTACAGCACGTATGAAGTCACAAACGTAGACCAGAGTGGAAATCTAGAGGATTATCTTCATCATCTTCATCCACCTCACTGAGCAGCATACAAAAGTTTTGAATTCTGTGGCTCTTCGTGGCGTGTTCTCATGACAACTTCAGTTTTAATTTCCTTTTCACGTTAATGTCTTTGGTGAGTACGCGGCCATGTCACCTCTATTGGCCAGTACATGGGACAATATGGTGGTGCCCTTCGGAGTGGGATTCACACTTAAGTGTTTTCCTAAGGTCGGAGGAGGTTCGTTAGATAGTGTTCTGAGCATGCTGCATCAGAAGAGGTCATCATGATCACAACCGAACTGACTCGGCGGCAGTGCAGTGGCTCCTGCGGTGGGTTGCCTCCCGACGACTTGATTTTGACTGGTCTCTGTGGGTTACAGTGAGTGGCGGGACAAGCCAGTTAGGCTGTGGACGGGTTGCCAGAATGAGCGGCATGCGGGTAGAGGCACTGAGATATCAGGGAAGACAAGTATAAAAAATGAATACATAAATAAGTTAAAAAAAAGAAAGAAACAAATAGATACATACATAAACAAATAAATGAATAAACAGATAAAAATGAAATAAATGCTGGACTGTTTCTGAATTAATGGACACGCATGATGCAACAAAGCGTATAATCATTATTTCTGTTGTGACATCGACTTTGATTACTATGATGGGTGAAGTGAGGTTATTGAACATTGATATTGATCTAGTTGTGTGCCTCTCTCTCTCTCTCTCTCCTCTCTCTCTCTCTCTCTCTCTCTCTCTCCTCTCTCTCGTGCGCGCGCGTTTCTCACCGAACGCTGCTGGGATGAGATTGGCTTAAGAGGGGAGCAGTCGGTGCGAAAAATGAATCTAAGATGAAAATCCTGTCAGTCCTTAAAGACAAGTTGGTTCATTCAGTCAAGTGCTTATGCAGGAGGTCATGAGCGGTAGTGTAAGCTTTCTGTTTCAATTATCATAATTTTCTGACGCCTGTTACATACCCGAGGCGTGTTTCGGTCGGTGAGAACTACATTGTCTGCAAAACTCATTTTAGAAAAAAAAAAAAAAGGAGTAAAAGTCCCATAACCGTGGGGGATTACATTATTAAACCAAGTTCACGGACAGCATCTTTTTCTCAGTAAATATATAAATACTTCACGCAGTAGAAGTCATGAACGTAACGATAACACATCTCGACCCCCACTACAATCTAATAGCTGTAAACGGCAGAGAACTGTTCACAGGTTCACCATGTCAAAAAAATGTCCAGGAAGAATTTAAGTGTCTTATCTCCCTTTTCCACTATTCTCCTCCTTTGTCGGAGTTCCCTTCAATCGCGCAGGTCATTAACCCCTTCCGAACGTCACAGTCACTGCGTGACGTGAAAGTATATTTCAGTGGGCTTGGCTGTCCCTTCAAGTGACAGGTATGACAGCTTAATGTGTGCGCTGGTCAGCTAGGTCGGCTCACCGTTTGCATGTAGCCCTATGTCGGCACACCAACCCCCGTGTCCTTGCTTCAAACCTGACAGCCAGAAGCTTTCAGCGGCGAATTATCACCAGCAGACAGCCAGCCTGTGAACAGAAGGCAGACAGAAGAGTCAGTCACCTTTCCATCTACGTCATGCCCCTTCCTTCCCGACTTTCAAGTCTGCACTTAAAACGTATCTGTTCATACGCCAGTTGCAGGATACCACCTGAAATATTACTAAATTGCTACATGTCACTGGCACACTTCGCTCGTGTACAAATGAGCTTGTTCACCGTGTCATATAGTGTGTTTATGTATGCAACATTATGTTCCAGTGTGTGTGTGGGGGGGGGTGGGGGTGGGGTGGGGGGGGTGTATGTGTGGTGCGCGCGCGAGTGTGCTGTGTGCGTGCGTGCGTGCGTGCGTGTGTGTGTGTGGTGCGTGTGTGTGTGTGTGTGTGTGTGTGTGTGTGTGTGTGTGTGTGTTTATGACTCGTGAACGCAGAACTGTGTGTGTGTGTGTGTGTGTGTGTGTGTGTGTGTGTGTGTGTGTGTGTGTGTGTGTGTTCTGCTTATATTTCTTAGATGTTGAATTATTAAAACTTGAAAAGCGCCCTGTAGCCTACGTTGTTAGGATGGGCGCTATAGAAATTGACCTCAGTATTATCATTATTAGATGCCTTCAATGTTTACGATGACATTTCAGCGAAGAGACTTATCTCCCATCCCCCTCCACTCCCCCCATCCCCCGGACCCTCCTTTTCTCTCCTTTTTTTTTTCTGTTCTTCTTACCGCGTCTTGGCCCGACACGGAATTCCGGGAGACCGATTCCAGCCTCCTCCTTCCGCCACCTTACCCTTCCCTGAACTGAATCACGTACACAGTCCCTGCTCGGTGGGCAGAAAGGGTTTCCGGCCATAAAAACTGACATTACAAGTGATTCGAACCCACGACTCGCAGACGAACGCTCGTACCATTTGACTGCAGGCTACAAATCATGACGCTTCTTCACAAGTGAACCGATCAGCCTTTTGCTACTCACGAGAAGTCTAACTGCTTCTTCATATATACTGTCTCCCTGGACGACGTAATGAATGGCTGAAACTGTGACGTAGGACTGGCGGTAGACAAACTTGGATGAGCGAGGCTTGCGTACTTTTTAAGTCAAACATCATCAGAGGGGCCCATAGTCAAATAGAGAGTTGACCTGCTGAGTTGACGGTCGTGAGTTCGAATCCCTCGTTTGGTCAGATATTTTCGGCTTGAAAACCCTGTCTGTCCACCCATCAGTAAATGAATTGATGATTCAGGTCAGGGAAGGTTATAAACGGTGTAAGGAGAGGGATGGGCGCCGCCCACCCCCATACCGTGCCCCAGAAACAGTGAACCTATCACAATTCACTGCCCCTAAAACCATCAGGATATGAGACTATAACCATCCCCCCCCCCCCCCCTCCCCTTTTTTTAGGCATTATGTCTGGGGTACATTAACAAATGAGAGGCCGAAGGGACAAGTTTGTGTAAGAGCAGTATATCAGAATTTTTATCTGACACATGACAGTTTACACTCGCAGAGAACAACACAGGGAAAATATCAGCACATTGACACTCGTGAGATTACCATGCAAACATGTGAACTGGCATGAAAAGTAGAGTAGAAAGAAACTCGTGGAGAGCGTGGCAGCAGAGAGTCCTCAGAAGAGAAGCCCCCTTCAAGCAAGTGTTTCGGCCCTTATCTCCTGACACTCTAGGGGGGTTGGGCCACACCCGGTTCATGACTCCGGATGTCCCTCTGCTGCCCCTTTTTTTCCCATCTTGGGACGAGCCATGGCTGGGATTCGAACCCATGACCCTCTGGACATGCTCATTTTCCACTTAATGACATATATGTGTCATGGGAAGCTGAATTCCACAAAACCTACAGTTAGCACTTGTCTCATACAGACCTATGTACACGCACTACTACCTGTCTGACACTTAGATTGCATGAAAACCAAAGCATGGCAAAAAAGCGTAAATTGGTGATTAAAATAGTTGTTTGACAGATAAGATTTCAGCGTTTTTAGGTCAGCAGAGTTTTCTGTTTCAGTCAGAAGACAGTAAAGTTATGCGGAGTGAAAAGTTAAGCATCGATCATTTTGTAAATTTGATGTTTTTTGGGGTTGTTGTTGTTGTTGGTGGTGGTGGTGGTGGTGGTGGTGGTGGTTTTCGTTTCGTTTCGTTTCTTTCCTTCTTTCTTTCTTTCTTTTAAATCAAAGCAATGCTCTAACGGAAGACAAAATCTGAGCCTAGTTTGGTGATAAGAACGTCTGATACTCTTCGGACTAATACGTATGTGACAGTGCACCTATCGAGGCTAAGGCTAAAGGGGCTATCCGTCACGTTGCTTCATAGCTTGATGAAAAAAAAAGTAACCTCGAGGGTCTCATCCAGTGACTCAAGAGTTGCATGTGCGTACATCACCCAAACTGCTATTTTAGTTTTGCCATCGACCGTCTAGTCTTCCAAGCAAAAATCTAGTCAGGAAAAAAATACGACAAGGAACTTCTTAGCGCCCTTCTATGGCACCGGTCAGGGAATTTGTGCATCCGTTTGAAAGACGTGTCCAGAAAGGCATGGTGGTAGTGAAATTCAGTGTAATGTACCGTCACACGAAAGTGATTGCCGACATCGAAATAGAAGCATTCTACAGTTAAATGTTATCATTTACATTCACACACACACACACACACACACACACACACACACACACACACACACACACACACACACACACACAGACAAACACACACACACTTTGAGCACAGGACGAACATGAAGGCGACTCTATATGCACTAACGACAATCCACTGTGCGCCAATGGTTTTTCTCTTTCCATTTCAGCCTCTAAGGGAAGAGAAAGGGGGGTGGGGGGTGGAGGGTGGGGAGAGTCACTGTTGGGGTGAAAATTTCTGCATAGGAATCGGTCAGATCCGGTGGATAAAAAGCAAAACCGTGTAAGTTATCGTGTTGAACTGAATCGTATGTCAGGCCCTGGCACTGACCGCTGTGTTATTGATGTTGGTTTGTGTTTTTGTTCTGCTGTTGATGTCTGTAGATGTTTTGTAACTGTGGCTTTTTCATGAGGTTATTTACTTGTTCATTGTCTTTAAGTGCCTAGTATTTACAGCAATTGAACACCCCGTGCTTATTAGTCGCCTCACATACACACAGAACCTCTCTGTAATCATCCACCCATCCCCTCACTCCACACACTCATTTCTAAGTAGAGTTAAACACATTTAACAAATAAGACAGCTCGGAGTTAAGGAGATATCAATTCCTTGGTTAAAAAAGAAGATTCTTAACGTCTTGGGTAATGGATAAGAAACATTAAACGTTCACGATTACCGAAATAGGCGCAAAAAAGAGAGAAACTGCTCGTGATTAATGATGTAATGAACAACGTGAAACCCGTTCATAATCAACCGATCAGTGTGCAACAAAGAAAGAATCAGCCAACCAATAAAAACAAAACGACTCAACCGAACCAGTCTGTCGACTACTACGTCTCTTTAGTGGGCAGACGATGGAGCTTGGGAGAAAAAAGATCCAAGCAGTCAAGCGGATATGCTCCACACTAATATCCCATGCAACCAACACACACACACACACACACACACACACACACACACACACACACACACACACACACACACAAACAAGCAGAGAATAACTTTTCTTCTCACTTATCAAGCCGATGTAGAAAGGTCTCGTGGGCAGGGAGTCATGACGAAATATAATCCCATACAAGCCAAGCTGACCACGAGGAAAAAAAATTGAGTCTGGCACCATACGAGTATATGTTGACTCGCTGTCTGAACTGGTCGTTTGTTTGACGTTCCATCAAAGAGGAAGGTGGTTGAGGATCGGTGTCTTGCCTCGCTTTCCCACTGGTCGCCTTCCTCGGAGTCCCGTTCGCTCGTGCAGGCCTCTTATAACCAACCTCCACGCGAGAGAATTGTTCAGATGGCTATGCTGCCTCATCAAGGAACCGCTTGTGCTTCTTCTTGTCCGCTTTTCAGCGTGGTCAGTTTCCTTCCTGCACGTAACCTTTGCCCGCGTTCGCGAAATACGTTGCTTGTTTTCCAGACTTGACAGATTTATACCATAACCAGCCAGGTGAACAAACGCTTGACGGTTTTACATCGTGAACAGCGAGGTGAGCAATCCGTGGACAGGAAGCTGACAGAGAGCCATTCAGATCAGCAGGAAGTGGTGAATGCCTTGAATGTGCGCAACAGAACAACAACTAGTTAAAGGTGAAGATACTTATCCTGACATTTCTTCACCTCTGGTGCCTTGCCTGAGACGCAGAGGGCCCGTCTGAGAAATGTATAGTCTGGAACGCCTGGACGTTTGGCGTAATTAAGACCCTGACTGGAACTAGCTACTGCCACCAGCAGCGATTTAAAGTAATTGAAAACAAAGAACTAGTTCACAAACCAAAGCAGGAACAGCTGAATATGCAGCCGATGAGGAAACGGTGAATGAACGAGTGAGTGAGTGAGTAAATGAAAGAAAGAATGAATGAATGAATGAATGAATGAATGAATGAATGAATGAATGAATGAATGAATATATGTCAGTCAGTCAGTCAGTCAGTCGGTTGGTTGGTGAGTAAGTGAGTGAGTGAGTGAGTGAATTGCTAGTTAATTAGTTTGCTACTTAATAGTTTACTTAGTTATTAAAGTCATCAAATGATTGATTGAATAATAATTGATCATACTAAAATGAATGAATAACTGAAAATAGAATGAATGAGTAAATAAATAAATGAAGGATGAGTGAGTGAATCAATCAAATCAAATCAACAAAATCAACCCATCACTTAACAAATGTATGAAGGAACAAAGGGTCAAACACGACAGGGAACGCATCAACGAACAAAGGAAGCCATCATGGAAGGAACAAGTGAATGAACAAACCAGCAA
>CM065717.1:69541799-69544299 GCA_033310375.1 Conus canariensis
CACACGCGCGCGCGCGCGCACTCACACACATATGCACACACTGATACACACACACATACACACATATATGCACTCACACAGTCACCCTCAAGAAAGCCACAGACACTAGAACATGAAAATATACGACTGTGTAAATCTGTGTAAATCTGTGTAAATCTGTGTAAAAACAACAGCAAGAACACAACAACAAAATGCCAGAACAACCCAAAAGGTGGACACGTGTCAGGACAGATTGTTTTTACCTAGCAATTTTCAGGAGCGCTGTGGGGGAGAGAAAGAGAGAAAGAAAGAGAGAGAGAGAGAGAGAGAGAGAGAGAGAGAGAGAGAGAGAGAGAGAAGAGAGAGAGTGAATGAGACAGACAGACAGACAGACAGACAGGTACACCCTGGAAATTTGCAAACAGAGCGCATGCTACAGAGAGAGAGAGAGAGAGAGAGAGAGAGAGAGAGAGAGAGAGAGAGAGAGAGAGAGAGAGAGAGAGACCCACTTTCACATAAATAGTTTTTCCATTCATTAAATATCAGCCTGGTGAACTAAGAGGTATTAGCTTTGTACCTACACGTAGGAAAGATGATTTTTTTTAAAAATGAAAAAGATAGCCGAGAAGAGAGAGGAGAAAAAGAAAAAAAAAAGAAAAGAAAGAAGCCAAAGGAGATAAGAAAGAAAGAAACAAACAAACAGAAGATGTAGGTAAAGTTCTCCTCTGCCTCCTTTTTCATTGTCAGTGAAGGCGTATGATGCCCTGATAATAATTAAAAAAAAATACATAGACGGCATGAAACGTCACTTCCCCTTCCCTTTGTTTCCATCTTTCCTTTCGCTTCCCTTTCCCATTCAAAAAATGTATTTAGAATGGGAAAAAAAGAAAGAAAGAAAAAAAAGACACAAGACACGAGAGAGAGAGAGAGAGAGAGAGAGAGAGAGAGAGAGAGAGAGAGAGAGAGAGAGAGAGAGAATCTTCATGCTTCGTTCAGTCATAAAATATCAGCCTCATGAACTAGTATGAACTAGTTCAGTAGGTATACCAGGTAAAGATGAATCTTCAATAAAAGCCAAGAAGAGAAAGGAGAGAAAGAAAGAAAGACAGAGAGAAAGAAAGAACACAATAGGGATAAGAAAGAACGAAACAATACATGTATGTTGTTTTCCTGTTCCTCTTTGATTTATTTATCGTTCTTTTCGCCTGTGAAAAAGGTGTGTGATGCCCAGATAAAGATAATACAAGGACTGCAGGCAATCTCCCTTCCTTTTCCACTTCCCTCCGTCTCTTCTGCTCCTTCCCATTCGTTTCCTCTTCCCCAGTCGAAAGAAAAAGAACAAAAAAAGAATTTAGGAGGGAAAAAATAATAAACAGAGAGAGAGAGAGAGAGAGAGGAGAGAGAGAGAGAGCATTTATAGCACACCCACACCCAGAAATAGAGGTCAGCACCAACATTAACTGGGCGCTATGTAACCCGTCGTTTGATTGGTTATCATCTGCCCAATCATATGTAGAATACATCATGTTGGATATCTGTCATCATGATGGATATCTGTCATCATGTTGAATATCTGTCAGACAACAGACCTTGCTGACTGGTCATGATGTCATTTGCTATCGGTTGCCTAGGAAACGGACAGTTTTCGTCCAACGGCCACCGTCGGATGTTGAATCAGGGCCTTTAGACCGTTTATGATCGATTTTCACAGAGCTCGTCCTCTTCCTGTGTGGACTGATTCTGATTGATAATGCAATTGGCTGGCGTGACAAGACGCATTCCGAGCTGCGTAGATGGCAGATAGTGTGGTGTAATATGCAGATTCAGCCTTTTTTCTGGCTATATATGTGTGTTTAGGGGAAAATTCAGCAAACTCGGAACATCTAAGCCAAAACGACAATCATCGCACAATGAAGAAAAGTGTGGAATTACTTTGATAAATGGAGCGTTCAACACACACAGATCAAAACTGGCAGCATTATAGATAAGAGAGTTACAGTTCGTCAAAGAGAGAAGTGGATTTGTTCTGTGTTTAGACACCCAGATCGGATGAAATGGAACCGTCCTGTCTGTCCTGACGCCACTGATGGGTAGGGATTTCAAACAAAGTAGGAACAGACGAGTTGGCAACTTGATTGTGTACTTTCTTCTCGTTATCAGTCAACGAACTGATTCTCGTTTTCTGATACATCAGAACCAAGAACTAAGAGCTAGAGGCATTAATTCAGTAGATGCACTCGGAAAAGACGAGTATGTTTGAAAAAAAAAAGGAAAGCCGAGAAGAAAACGAGAGAGAAAAGAAAGAAAACAGCCAGGATAAGAAAAAAAAATATATGACTATGTTTTCCTCTTCCTTTCTTTTTCTTACCAATATAATGAAAAAGTCGTGTGATGCCCCGATAGAAAGTAATACATGGACTGCATGCAACTTACCTTCTTTCACTTCTTTCCATTTCACCTTATCTCCCCTTCCCTCCCCCTTTTCCATTCGAAAAAAGAAGTGTGTGTGTGTGTGTGTGTG
>CM065717.1:69546799-69549299 GCA_033310375.1 Conus canariensis
GCGCCCACCCACACACAGACCACACACAGAGAGACACACAAACGGATACACACACATACAGACATACACACACGTGCGCGTGCGCACATACAAACGCATTGAGAGTTACGTAAATTTCTAAACGAAGGTTGAGTTTGTCAAAGCACCACAAGTCCAAAGGTACATAATATAACAGGGAATTTTTCATACACTGCAAAACAAGCCCTTTTTTCTTTTGACAGTGTCAAATTATTTTATATTCTGGTTGAATACTTTTTGAAATATAACAATTTGAAAATGAAGTACCCAGTTTGTTGATATAAAAGATGAAATAAAGTTTGAGTTTCCCAGAGCATCAAAAGTCCGAAAGCACATCACAAGACAAGAAACCATGATATCTTGCTACACAGTGAGTTGACAATAACACATGAATTTGTTAGCATTTTGGTAAAATTATATTGGATGTATTACAGTTTAAAAGAAGTATCCACTCTCTCCTGAGGAGCCGCTCAAACTGTTTAGGTTGGAGAGGCTGTCTAGGCTGTCGACTTGAAAGGGTTGAAAGGGTTAACCATTCACAATTGACAAACTCACAGACACTCGGCCATGGAAATGTACAAACATGAACAACCGCATCTGAAAAAATAATACCATAACAGTCCTAAACATGGACACCTGTAAGGGCTGACTGTTATTAAACCCATAGATGTAGGAGCGCAGCAGAAGAGAGAGACGCTTCAAACGCTTCACATACGTTTTTATTGACAATGGCCTACATAGCCTTTATGTCAAGGGGGTGTACATTAATATTCGCAGCGCCGAAAAAAAAGTAAATAATGCAGAGAAACATAAGTTGTTACGGATTACGTAAATGTTAATGATGAGGCTCGAAGCCATGTAGAAGAAAAAGAAAATAATGACGTGCTTTTGTGTCACTCAAAATGAACATGTAGGTTTAAAAAAAAGAAAAGAAAAAGTAACAACATGATCATAAACACAAGTGCCTCACCCAGGCAGACATATTCACTGTTATACATCTTTCCTGCACTGTCACATCTATTATCACCGTCCGCTTCATCATTAGCTATACTAGTGAAGAGAACAAAACCATTTCTTAATAAGGTCATCAAGCTTGCGGCAGGGAGAGAGAGAGAGAGAGAGAGAGAGAGAGAGAGAGAGAGAGAGAGAGAGAGAGAGAGAGAGAGAAAAAGAAATCCACTCTCGGGTTAGCATTTCGTCCATTCATAAAATATCAGCCTGGTGAACTAAGAGGTATCATTTCAGTACATACATTTAGAAAACAGAAAAAGGAAACCAAGAAGCCAAGAAGAGAAAAGAGAAAAACAAAGAAGGAAGACATCAAGGACAAAGAAAAAGGAACAAATAAAATATATGAGCATGTTTTCCTCTTCCTCTTTTTTTCTCTTTTTCTTGCCTATGAAATTTGGCGTTTGATGCTCCAATAGAGATAACACATGGGCTGCATGCAATCTCCCTTCTTCTTCCACTTGTCTCCATCTCTCCTTATCCGCCCTTCCCTCCCCCTGTCCCATTTGAAAAAAAAAGAAGAAATAGATGTTGGGAAAAAAGAAAGAAAGAAAGAGAGAGAGAGAGAGAGAGAGAGAGAGAGAGAAGACAGACAGACAGACAGACAGACTGACAGACAGACAGACAGACAGACAGACAGACAGACTGAGACAGAGACAGACACAGACAGAGAGAGAGAGACAAAGAGACAGAGAGAGACACAGAGAGAAAGACATACAGACAGATGGGCAGGCAGGCAAATACAGACAGAAACACAGAGAGAGAATATTCACAGCATACCAACATCCAGAAATGGAATCAATATTAGCATCTACGGGGAGCTATGTAACCCGTAGTTTGATTGGTTATCATCTGTCCTATCATATGTAGAATACATCATGTTGGATATCAGACCTTGCTGGCCCTTTATGACGTCATTTTGTATCGGTTGCCTAGAAAACGGACGGTTTTGGTCCAACAGCAACCGTCGGATATTGAATCGAGGCCTTAAGATCTTTTATGATCGATTTTTACAGAGCTCGTCCTCTTCTTGTGTTAAATGATTTTGATTGATAATGCAATTGGCTGGAGGGACAAGAAGCATTCAGTGCTGCATAGATGGCTGATAGGGTGGTGCAATAGGCAGCTTCAGCCTTTTTCTGGCTCTGTGTGTGTGTGTGTGTGTGTGTGTGTGTGTGTGTGTGTGTGTGGGGTGTGTTTAGGAGAACATTCAGCAAACTTGGAACATCTAAGCAAAAGCTAAAAGTTCCAGAACATCAGAGAAAAAAGTGGGTTTGTTCTGTATTTAAACCCTAGAACAGCCCTGTCAACCCTAACACATCTGGAGGGTGGGGACTTTAAACTAACTAAAAAAAAAAAACCCAGAAGAGTTGCAAACTTGCTAATGTACTTCCCCTTTAGCGGGAGTAAACGTACGCTAGTGTGTACCATACAGTCGCCGTTATCAGTGAACGAACGCTTTCCCTACAAATAG
>CM065717.1:69564299-69569299 GCA_033310375.1 Conus canariensis
CACTACACGTGCAGACATGACAGTATATGCAATGATTTTAACGAAAAATGTGTGTGAGATGTATTCCCTTATCATTCTTTTTTTTCTGGTCACTTTCTCCACTTCTATCCTCTGCCTGTGTCCCCTGCTTCTCTTTGTCGTCCTCTTCCTCCTCTTCCTCAGTATATTCCTCATTCAGTCGGTCAGACAGTGTACTCATTCTACGTGATTCCTCATTCAGTCGGTCAGACAGTGTACTCATTCTACGTGATTCCTCATTCAGTCGGTCAGACAGTGTACTCATTCTACGTGATTCCTCATTCAGTCGGTCAGACAGTGTACTCATTCTACGTGATTCCTCATTCAGTCGGTCAGACAGACAGACAGACAGACAGACAGTCGGTCAGACAGTGTACTCATTCTACGTGATTCCTCATTCAGTCGGTCAGACAGTGTACTCATTCTACGTGATTCCTCATTCAGTCGGTCAGACAGTGTACTCATTCTACGTGATTCCTCATTCAGTCGGTCAGACAGTGTACTCATTCTACGTGATTCCTCATTCAGTCGGTCAGACAGTGTACTCATTCTACGTGATTCCTCATTCAGTCGGTCAGACAGTGTACTCATTCTACGTGATTCCTCATTCAGTCGGTCAGACAGTGTACTCATTCTACGTGATTCCTCATTCAGTCGGTCAGACAGTGTACTCATTCTACGTGATTCCTCATTCAGTCGGTCAGACAGTGTACTCATTCTACGTGATTCCTCATTCAGTCGGTCAGACAGTGTACTCATTCTACGTGATTCCTCATTCAGTCGGTCAGACAGACAGACAGACAGACAGACAGTCGGTCAGACAGTGTACTCATTCTACGTGATTCCTCATTCAGTCGGTCAGACAGTGTACTCATTCTACGTGATTCCTCATTCAGTCGGTCAGACAGTGTACTCATTCTACGTGATTCCTCATTCAGTCGGTCAGACAGACAGACAGACAGACAGACAGTCGGTCAGACAGTGTACTCATTCTACGTATACGTAAACAATCGGAAAGTGTCCCCTTTTAGCACGAATGGCGAAGAAAAGGGGCACCACTCTAAACCACAACGGTTACGGTTGTTGTCGAAACCAATCCATCATTAATCGCACATGTATTTCTATTCACGGCTGCGTCATCGTTGTTTGTGTACAACTGAACAGCAGCGCAACTTGGCCGACAATGACGCTGACATTTAGTCAGCAAAACAGTGGAATCCAGTTTTGAAGGTCAGGCTCTTTGTGGATTTAGGATTAAAAGTCGAATCACGAGGGGGAAAAAACACACCAAAGACTGATACTTTGACATTCGTATCTTCGTGAGAATATGGGGAACTGCTTAGTAATCATCTTTCAGGGCATGTAAGAGGAGGAGGGTGAAGGGGGAGTGGGGTAGCAGCATGTGATTAATGTCATTGAAAGGAGACGAAATATGGGCTCAAATAAATCCTTTGAGGGCACAAAGGTAAGATGTCTCCTGACTCGATATCTTGGTGATACATGTATGGGATAGAGAAAGGGAATACTCATATTCTGTCTCATTCCTTAATAACGAATACTGATATCATGAAAATAAGAAAAAATGCAATGATGTCTAAATCCACTGTCGGGTGGCCATGGGCAGGGAAATGAGTTCAACTCGTTGAGGCTGTAATAGTGGTGAGAAGCAGGCACATTCTTTTCTATGTTTTGTTAATCTTTCCTTTGTTTATCATATCATCCACTGGTTAACAAGTCTACAAATGCCACGAGAGACAACATGAACAACTGTGTTGTTGTCATCGAGTTCATCTGGGCAAATTCTGTGCGCCAAGGGGAATAACCTGACGGTGCCCAACTCTTTTTCAAAAGGAGTCATTACTGAACTAGGGAAATACAGGGATACAGGCTTCTGCTTGATATTTATTTCCCTTACTGTTGCCGAAAAGTAAACACACACACACACACACACACACACACACACACACACACACACACACACACACACGCACGCACGCAACACACACACACACACACACACACACACACACACACACACAACACACACACACAGAGAATCAAATTGCAGTACACTGTACATCACATTATTTAATTAATTGTAAAGTTTGTTAGTTTCTGGTTTTGCTCCTCTGATCATTGTAAAGGGAATTTCTTTCTTTCTTTTTTTTTTTTTTTTCTATCCAAGCAATTCATAAGTGCAGAAAAATTCTTCATCCATCCATCAGTTTCGAAAGACCAGACATAGTTAAGAAAAAAAACAACTAAACTGGCAATAAAAAAGAAAAGCAGGCTGCACTTATCTATACTTTGATGTGTGGATAGCCAACTACTGGAAACATTACACTTCCTTCGGAGCCAGAAATGTCTTTCAGTAGGCCTTACCATGCAAGGCTGCTTGAAGAGGAACAGGTGCGCGCAACATTTCACATCCTTCAGGAAGCCATTGTGTGACGGCTAACCTGGACACGTATTTCGGCGCTTTTGCTGCTCTTCGGCATGGAATTTCGTTTGTAAAATAATTGGTTCATTGATTTCAGTGAGAAATGGAGCGTTTTTCTTTGTTTGTTTGTTTGTTTTTGTTTCTGCTTTGTGTTTGTTTGGTTGATTGGTTGGTTGGCTGGTTTTTGTTCATATAACGATTCTTTACGGCAAGCTTCTAAATAATGACTTATTTAGGGAAACTGTACATTACATACGGAAACAATTCATTTCATATGTACGTACTGATTCTTTAGTGACTCTGGAGAAACAGTTTATTACATGTGTAAGAAATGTATTACTTACAAAAATAAATCTGATAAACGTAAATCAATCATTAATTACAGAAATAACCATTATGTATGTAAAGAATGATCTATTTCACGTGTGTAAACGATTCTGTGTAGATAGATATATGATCTTACAAATACATTGGTTATTTATGTGAATAATTCATTAATGACAGTTGTAATGAATCATTTACGCAAATAATTCATGGTGTATGTAAATAATTCATCATTTCCATACATAATGATTATTTCTGAGAGTAAAGCATTGTTTATACACACAATGATTAGTTGCAGAACTAGGTCGCTATTTACAGAACAAGGCTAGCGGACGGTCTGACCCCACTCTCTCTCTCTCTCTCTCTCTCTCTCTCTCTCTCTCTCTCTCTCTCCAGGCTCTTACACGACACACACTGGCACGCGTTTGCCACTCTCTCTCTCTCTCTCTCTCTCTTCTCTCTCTCTCTCTCTCCGCTCTCTCTCTCTCTCTCTCTCTCTCTCTCTCTCTCTCTCTCTCTCTCTCTCTCTCCAGGCTCTTACACGACACACACTGGCACGCGTTTGCACTCTCTCTTTCTCTCTCTCTCTCTCTCTCTCTCTCTCTCTCTCTCACACACACACACACACACACACACGTGCGCGCGCGCATACACACACACACACACATACACACACACACACACACACACACACGAACGCACACACGCACACATATACACACGCGTACACGCACACATACACACATGCAAGCACACACACGAACGCACAGAGAGGGACAGAAAGACAGAGGGGGAGGGGGACGCGGGGGGACAGCGACAGACAGACAGACAGACAGACAGACAAACGGACACATAGAGGTGAGAAATGCACAAAACCATGCTCGTATGCGTACAACAGGGGTAGCAGCAGCAGCAGCAGCAGCAGCAGCCAAACACTCCAAGAACAATAGCCCAACACAACGGTAATAGTTTTCCCCTGCCAATCCCAGCCCTCGGTGTCAAGGACAATGGCAGCTTGGAGAGTGAGTGCATGCCATGTAAATGGATTGTGGAGCTTTTACAAGTGTCGAGTGTCTCTCCAAGCCGTCACGACGGAAAAAAAAAAACCGATTGTCTGGTGTTCCCTACATGACAAGACCTTAACCGAAAACACACAGATGCACACACACGCACAGACAGACGCACACACAAACACATAGTCACATAGTCACACACACACACACACACGCACGCGCGCACGCACGCACACAAGCACGCACGCATGCACGCACGCATGCACGCACGCACAAGCACACACACATACACACAAATACACACAAACACACACACGCGTATACACACACACACACACACACACACACACACACACACACACACACACACACACACGTGCACACACACACACGCGCGCGCACATACACACACACATACGCGCACACACTCTCTCTCACTCTCTGTCTCTCTCCCTCTCTTCACCACACACACACACACACACACACACACACACACACACACACACACACACACACACACTCACACATACACATGCACACACACACACACACACACAACACACACACACACACACACACACACACACACACACACGTGACGTGAATGTTACTATTATGTGACACGCACGAACATTATTCAACGTTGTGACTCGTGTGCATGTCTTTATGGTAGAAGAGAGAGAGAGAGAGAGAGAAGAGAAGAAGAGAGGAGGAGAAGATAGACAGACAGACAGACAGACTGACAGACAGACAGACAGACAGACTGGCAGATAGACAGACAGAGCGACAGATAGACAGACAGACAGATAGGCAGACAGACAGACAAAAAGACAGAAAGACAAAAAGGCAGACAGACAAACAAATGGACGAACCCAAAGATATACACAGATGAACACAAAAGTGTGTTTAATCGGGTATGTTTCTTCTTTACTGTCACCAGTAGCAATGATAAAAACTATTTAAGGTTTCTGCGGATCTGGATGAAAAAAAAATGTAATCCATCAGCATGTTCCAGTTCCCTTTCCAGATGTTTTTGACATAAGCCCAAGCTTCTGATTTCACACCAGTTTTAGAAATTAGAGACTCTGCAGAATTTATCGGTGGTTTTTGGCAAGTTGATTAGCCACATTTTTGCATCCAATGCCGACAAGGCCGGAATCCAAAGCAGAAAATATCATCACCGTCAGATTTCAGAGAGATGTACA
>CM065717.1:69574299-69581799 GCA_033310375.1 Conus canariensis
TTGACTGAGGTGGCAGGGATGGTGTAAAGGTGGGGTGGGATTCTTCTTGAAGTTCTTCTGCTGTCCAGCTGTCCCCACAGTGTCTTCTTATGGTTTCTGTGTCGGTCTGCATATATCTCTTACTTTGCCTTTTCGTCCCTCTCTTGTCTGTCTGTCTGGCTGGCTCTCTCTCCCTCTCTCTCTCTCTCTCTCTCTCTCTCTCTCTCTCTCTCTCTCTCTCTCTCTCCAGTTTCGTCTTGATCCGTTTTTAGTCAGTGCACGCAAAAATCAACATTCCTGACACGCAGAAATCTATGATAGGCAGCGTCAGCCCATGGCTGTGTGTGGTGTGTGTGTGTGTGTGTGTGTGTGTGTGTGTGTGTGTGTGTGTGTATGTTGTGTGCGCGCGCGCGCGCGCGCGTACATGCGTGTGTGCCTATGTGCATGCGTGTGTGGAGGGGTGTGTTTGAGCGTGCGTGTGTGTGTGTGTGTGTTTGTTTGTTTGCTTGTTTGTTTGTTTTTTCGTTTGTTTGTTTGTTTGTATGCATGTTAGGGAGTACGTGTGTCCTAGCACAGGAAAGTAACTAAGAAGGGGGGAAGGGAAAAGTGGTGGGAAAGGAGAGGGGAGATGGAGAAGGGAGAGAATGGAAGAGTAGGAAGAAAGAGACTCTTTTTTCTCTTACATCAAACTCTCTCGTCACCTCTTCGGAAGAGCGTTTTACCTCCTCAACCCACCCACCCCACCTACGCACACTCCCACCCGTATAATCCTCTAACAACGGTCCTTCGTAGATCACGAGAGAGGCATGCATTTGTCAACGACTTACCTAGCCCTTCAAGTTGAAGGAAGCAAAGAAACTGGGGGCAAAATACCTCACCCCCATCACCCCACCCCCATCCCCACTTCCTGCCCTTCCCACTCCTTTCAGTTCATCCCAGGCTGGCTCAGTTTGGGACCTACGATACGGGGGCGGTGTCAGTTGGAGCAGAGGCAACCAAGCGAGGCCACTCTGCAGAGCAAATAACTCGTGGATTACACCCCTTGGCGGTGGTCTGGTCTTTTCTGCTTCAGGAACCAAAACGATACGTTCTCGACCGCCCCCTCCTTCCTCGTCTTCTTCTTCTTCTTCTTCGCCCTTGCCTCGTCCTGCGCGTGCGCGTGTGGGTTGATGAAAGACCCGGATGTGTGGATTATGAGGAGTGAGTGAGAATGTTGAGGGCTCTGTTTAACCAGTCAGACGACTTTCCTGTTTTAGGGGGCATGGTGACAAAAATATTGGCTGAACCTAATTTCAAAAGATCTCCTTTTTCGACCTTTTCCTCTTTAAGATAATACTTATTTTGTTTACGTTGAAGATGAACTGGATTAGAATCGGAAAGAATCGGAATTAGAAACTAGATTGTCGACACACTTCGTCTTTCTTCTTGATCTCTGTCTCTTTTACTAAAGAGTATGTCGGATTACGTGATTCGTTTAAGTTTTGAACATTCTTGCGGTTGAGACTATGATATACGCCTGTTGGGAAAGTGTGGAAAGTTAAGAGCTGGTATATGAAATAAAAAAAGATCAAAATCATCTCAACTTAATCAGCTCAGAAGAAAAATTATGATGTGGTCGTCCACGTATTCATCACACACAAATCATCAAATTGACAAAAGAAGAAAACGTGTAAGCTGAATTCACAATTTTACATTAAAAAGCAAATGTAAGAGTGGCGTAAATATTTGTTTATTAAAATGAAAGTGACGTAATCACATACACACGTGTGGTTGCGCTTCCCGCCCTCCCCGTCCGCCCCCCCCCCCCCTTTTCCTGTACCCCCTCTGCTCCTCCATCCTCCTCACACACAACACACACACACACACACACACACACACGCATGCGCGCACGCACGCACCCCCCTTCCCCCCCCCCCCAACACACACACACACGAGGGCCCTTGGAGGGGGAGGGGGGGGAGCTTTGTCCCGGAAAAGAAAGAAACAAGAACGACACCTCTGAACTATCAACACTGTTTACACAGTCTGTAAGATGATAAGCTAAGCTATAGTGATATCCTTCAAACGTATAAAGGGGGGGCTTGGGAGACCTCAGACCTCCGTGATCGTAAGCGATACTGGATTCATCGTGTGATTCAGTTTTTCAGTGGGAGCAGGATTGTTCTTTCCGCCACGAGAAGTGATAGTAGGTATGAAAGGACCCTTATGTGTGTGTGTGTGTGTGTGTGTGTGTGTGTGTGTGTGTGTGTGTGTGTGTGTGCGCGCGCGCGCGCGCACGCGCAGTTATGTTTTTTCTAAGCCATCTGTGGCTCTCGCCAGGGCCAGATCCTACAGAATGACTATGAGTGTGTCAGTGGAGAGAAGTGTAAAGGAGTGGAGGGTGGGTAAAGGGGATGGTGGTCGTGAGGTTGGGGGGATGGGAACAGAGTGGAGTCGGCAGGCGTGTGGGCGGGAGATTCAGGACTCCAATCTGCCCCCTAATGAGGGACTTATGTCATCGGAAGGCGGTGAAGGAGGGCGGCGATTTGGGGGTTGTAGTGGGGTTAAACGTCTCTTGATTCACAATACCCTCTCTGCTTTTCCGGTGGAGCGCGCCAAGTGTCAGCTTACTCCCATCTCAGGTGTACACGTAAGAATGTTTTCACGGGATCGGGAAGAATTGTCAGTCTCTCCGAACTTGTTTATCCGTATCGCGCGCGTGAGAAAAAAGTTCTATACCTGAAAGTCACATATTTTGCTTCAAACAGCCATACGTTCATAAACGCTCATGAACGCGCGCGCGCGCGCTCACACACATACACACACACACACACACACACACACACACACACACACACACACACACACACACACACACGGACTCGCGCACGTGTTTAAGCGGGTGAACAATTACGTTCTCCTGAGCAGTCTATGACTGACCACGTCTATCAACGTTTCTAACTCTCGAAAAATGTCTCTTACACAGGAATGTCATTGTCCACTACAACCCCAAAGCTGCTGGAACTCGGTCTACGAATGGGTGAGTCCCAACATACAAACAGACAAAGAAACAAAGAAAACCAAGAAGAAAAGCAAACAAGCAGCCGTCTTGCAGAAGTGGCCAGAACTTGTAGCCTGTTAGCTTGATGATGACATTCTCAGATCTACCATCCAATCCAACATGAATACGGGTATGACACACACGGACAGCCTTTCCTTAAGAACGAGTGCAGGTGGCTGGGGGGAACTTCAGTTTCAGGTTTAGTTCTGATCCTGCTGACCACACGTGATCTTTTGTATCCACTGGGAGTGCAGTAGGAAGTGTGGAGGAGAAGGACTGGGGTGGGGAGGGAGGGGGAGCGGGTGATGGGGCAGGGAGAGGAAGGAGACAAGGAAGGAACCCTTTTAACATTCCACCATTAGCACTAGAACGACACCATGTGCGTCATCTTGCCACCGAAAGTCTGTTTACGAGTGTTGTTTTGTCCCCCTCATTATGGGCACTCCTGGCCCATTCGTGTGCAGTCACAGAGGCAGGTTGAGTAGTACACTGTAAAGGTCTGTGCCTCTTTCCCCTCAGTCCTGTCCAAGAGGTTTCTGCGTATTGAACTCTGCAGTCAGTGGGTGTTTTATCGTTCCTGAGACGCGCGTCTTAACCGCAAAATCGGGTAGACACCTCACCTGGAGGTGAACGAGAACGAGGTGAGCCACAGAGGCGACAAACAGACGGCGCCAGGCGGAAGCTGATTTCAGTTCTTTTTTCCTTCTTTCTTTTTTCCTTTTCAAGATTTCTGAATTCGGATCTGGATTAATGAAATTTGTGTCATCCAGTCAATACCGTTCAATATCGTTCACTCAGTTCACTGAGCCGGAATAGCTCAGTTGGTAGAGCGCCTGACTCGTAATCTTGGTGATCCTAGGGTTGCAGGTTCGAATCTCCGCCGGGGCGTTTCGGTACAGGGGGATTTTTCCCTCGGAGTTAACATTAGTTCTGACTCCATTTCCCATACAGTCCTTCGAATGAGACTATAAACCGAGGTTCCGTGTGTGAACGCACGCATAATATCTTGCACACACGTAAAATCCCATCACCAACTTTGGGAAGAGTAGGCCAGTTTGGCCGTTGGTATGGATGGCACGTTACACACAGCATGCACCCTGCGTAAGAAATGGAAAGAATGAAGGAAGTAAAGAAACTGAGTGAACGATATTGAACGATATTGACTGGATGACACGGGAAACGACTGAATGAAGCGCCAGCTGGCAGCTCTTCAGTCGGCACTACCCAGGTAGGCAGCCCGTTGTGTAAGCGAGTCTTGATTGTAAAGCGCTTAGAGCTTGGTCTCTAGCCGAGAATAGGCGCTATATAAGTATTCATTATTATTATTATTATTATTATTATTAATTTTCAAAGACACATGCACTGACGCGCTAACACACCCATTGACTTCTCATATTACGACATACAGTAAGAGACTTTTTTAAAGTTTCTTGTGAACGCAGTCTAAGCGTATCCTAAAAAATATGGCTGTTTTTGAAAATGATGGCCGTACGACTAAATCTCCGAATGAAAGAAATGGACCTCAAGACAGATGTGTTGTTTTCTTTGTTGTTTTTTTCCCCTCGAAATGATTAGTAACATCTTCAGTAGCTCTCGGTGATGCCACTCATATTTCTGCAGATCGGCAGCTATTACTTTGCAAGAAAGAATCGACACTGAAAATAAATCTGGTCCTACTACCGTCTTTTTACAACGCGAGCGACGACATACTACAATGTTCTTGCGAAATCTCGCCAGTGTCTAGTTTCGCTGGCCTTCGAGAAATGCTCTATCTTGGATTTGATCGCGGCCCTCTAGGTATTTAAACCGCTAAGAAACTCTCACTTTCATCCCAGCTTTGTTGCTGATGTCCTCTTCTTTTCTCTCTTTCTGTCCGGTTATAGTTGACGCTGGGTTCTCTCGAAGAGCGCACTGGAAGATTCGTCATTTACATTGCTTAAAAGGGAACCTTGAGAAATGCTGTTTGATTATCGTCACCTTGGTCAAGAATTTCAAAACAGAAAAAAAAACAGTTCTAAGAAAGTTAATTGTAGTAGAAGTAAAGAAAATAGCTTCCTTATGATAAGGTTAATTCCACTTGTATTGGTAATCCAGTGTTGTTTGTGACATCTGATTGAAACATTATTCATAAATGCGGATCTACAGTTTCCATGTACATTAATTTTTTTTTTCGGTCTCTTTCGCTTGTTTAAATTACATCGTTTTCGTCCTTGGTGACAAGGGGTTAGCTCCCCATGAAAATAGATCCCTAAACAGGTGGGTAAGGGAAAAGGAAAATGTCTATGAAGACTGTTTACCAATTAAATGACGTTTCTGTTTATGATATACGGGGAATAAAAGAAAGAAAGAAAGAATGCAAGAAAGAAAGAAAGAAGAGTGGCACATGATTACAACTCTTTTTTACCTTCATGGGAACAGAACCCTGGACAGATAAATAAGAGTAAACAAACAAACAACAACAACAAAAAACCGTCCACGAAGGATACTTCCCAATTAACTGGCGTTTGTTCATGATATACAAAGGGTTATAAAAAAAAAAGAAAAGAAAAAAAAGAAAGAAAGAAAAAAGAAAGAAACCGCAAAGAAAGGTACATTACGATTTGCAGAGATCCATCTTGACCTTTGATCTTATGACCTGAGTGATGACTTTTCGTTGGCTAGATAGGCAGTCAGCAGGTAGGTGAGGACGGTAGGTATGTGGTGGCTAGATAGGTAGTCAGCAGGTAGGTGAGGAAGGTAGGTATATGGTGACTAGATAGGCAGTCAGCAGGTAGGTGAGGACGGTAGGTATATGGTGGCTAGATAGGCAGTCAGCAGGTAGGTGAGGAACGTAGGTATATGGTGGCTAGACAGGCAGTCAGCAGGTAGGTGAGGACGGTAGGTATATGGTGGCTAGACAGGCAGTCAGCAGGTAGGTGAGGACGGTAGGTAGGTGGTGGCTAGATAGGCAGTCAGCAGGTAGGCTAGGACGGTAGGTATAAGGTAGCTAGACAGGCAGTCAGTAGGTAGGCTAGGACGGTAGGTATATGGTGGCTAGACAGGCAGTCAGTAGGTAGGCTAGGACGGTAGGTATATGGGGCTAGACAGGCAGTCAGCAGGTAGGTGAGGACGGTAGGTAGGTGGTGGCTAGATAGGCAGTCAGCAGGTAGGCTAGGACGGTAGGTATGAGGTAGCTAGACAGGCAGTCAGTAGGTAGGCTAGGACGGTAGGTATATGGTGGCTAGACAGGCAGTCAGTAGGTAGGCTAGGACGGTAGGTATATGGTGGCTAGACAGGCAGTCAGCAGGTAGGTGAGGACGGTAGGTATATGGTGGCTAGACAGGCAGTCAGCAGGTAGGTGAGGAAGGTAGGTATGTGGTGGCTAGACAGGCAGTCAGCAGGTAGGTGAGGACGGTAGGTATATGGTGGCTAGACAGGCAGTCAGCAGGTAGGTGAGGACGGTAGGTATATGGTGGCTAGATGGGCAGTCAGCAGGTAGGTGAGGAAGGTAGGTATATGGTGGCTAGATAGGCAGTCAGCAGGTAGGTGAGGACGGTAGGTATATGGTGGCTAGATAGGCAGTCAGCAGGTAGGTGAGGAAGGTAGGTATGTGGTGGCTAGACAGGCAGTCAGCAGGTAGGTGAGGACGGTAGGTAGTATGGTGGCTAGACAGGCAGTCAGTAGGTAGGTGAGGAAGGTAGGTGGTGGCTAGATAGGCAGTCAGTAGGTAGGCTAGGAAGGTAGGTGGTGGCTAGACAGGCAGTCAGCAGGTAGGTGAGGACGGTAGGTATGTGGTGGCTAGACAGGCAGTCAGCAGGTAGGTGAGGAAGGTATATGGTGGCTAGATAGGCAGTCAGTAGGTAGGTGAGGACGGTAGGTATATGGTGGCTAGATGGGCAGTCAGCAGGTAGGTGAGGACGGTAGGTAGGTGGTGGCTAGACAGGCAGTCAGCAGGTAGGTGAGGACGGTAGGTATATGGTGGCTAGACAGGCAGTCAGCAGGTAGGTGAGGAAGGTATATGGTGGCTAGATAGGCAGTCAGTAGGTAGGTGAGGACGGTAGGTATATGGTGGCTAGATGGGCAGTCAGCAGGTAGGTGAGGACGGTAGGTAGGTGGTGGCTAGACAGGCAGTCAGCAGGTAGGTGAGGACGGTAGGTATGTGGTGGCTAGACAGGCAGTCAGCAGGTAGGTGAGGAAGGTATATGGTGGCTAGATAGGCAGTCAGTAGGTAGGTGAGGACGGTAGGTATATGGTGGCTAGATGGGCAGTCAGCAGGTAGGTGAGGACGGTAGGTATATGGTGGCTAGACAGGCAGTCAGCAGGTAGGTGAGGACGGTAGGTAGGTGGTGGCTAGACAGGCAGTCAGCAGGTAGGTGAGGAAGGTATGTGTGTCAGCGGTCATGGTGGAGGGGTGAGGGAATTGTCAGGCAGATCTTTTGGACAATCAGGAAGCCAGTCACCCAGATAACCATACAATCAGCTAGATAGCTAGACAGATCAAT
>CM065717.1:69586799-69594299 GCA_033310375.1 Conus canariensis
CACGCGGGCGCAAGCACGCACGCACGCACGCACACACATATGACTCAGCATCCACTCTGAAGTACGTGGGAGGATCATTGCAACAGCAGACAAACAAGTTGATCCCACCACTTTCTCTGACCATGCTAAGACAAGCCCGCTCCCCCGTTCCCAAAGCCACCCCCCTCCCCTCCCTCCCCCCAATCTGTTTAACTTCCCCCCACCGTTCTCCCTGTTCCCCATCGCCTCTCTCTGTCTCTATGCCCCCCCCCCCCCCCCCCCCCCCCCCCGTCTGTCCCTGTCTGTCTTTCTCTCTGTCTGTCTGTCTGTCTTTCTCTCTCTCTCTCTCTCTCTCTTCTTCTGTCTGTCCTGTCTGTCTGTCTGTCCGTCTGTCTCTGTCTCTCCCTTTCACTCTCTTCCTCCCCCCCCCCCTTCTCTCTCTCCCTCTCTCTCTCTTCTCTGTCTCTCTCTCTCTCTCTCTGTCCGTCTGTCTCTCTCCCTTTCACTCTCTTTCTCCTTCTCTCTCTCTCCTCTCTCCTCTCTCTCTCTCCTCTCTCTCTCTCTCTCTCTCTCTCTCTCTCTTTCTCTCACTCTCTCAATAGCACTTAATTGTCCATGAAAAGCGTTTACGCTAGACATCACGATCAAACGGACACGTGAAGAATTTAGCAGATCTTGACATCTTTCAAAAAACACGTCATCAATTTATTGGTTAGGAGCTACGCAGCGATCTCTCTCTCTCTCTCTCTCTCTCTCTCTCTCTCTCTCTCTGTATGCGTACGAGCGCGCGCGCGCGCGCGCGCGCGCGCGCGTGTGTGTGTGTGTGTGTGTGAGTGTCTGTCTTCACGTCTGTCTGTGTATGTATTTATGAGTGGATGCGTGTGTGTGTGTGTGTGTGTGTGTGTGTGTGTGTGTGTGTGTGTGTGTGTGTGTGTGTGTGTGTGTGTGTGGCGCGCGTGTGTGTAAGTGCGCGCATTTTGCATATGTGGATCTGTGTACTTAATGTGAGCACATAAATGTACATACACACATTCACACACACACACACACACGCGCGCGCGCACGCACGCACGCACACTAGCACGCACACACGCACTCACAAACATATTGAGAGAGAGAGAGAGAGAGAGAGAGAGAGAGAGAGAGAGAGAGAGAGAGAGAGAGAGAGCATTGCCAACAGTTATCTTAAAGTTATTCACTGTAATATTTGCTGTCAGTCAGAGTCAAAGAATGGCAATTTTTTTTTATACTTTTAAAAACGAGACAACGCAGACAGTATCGATCACGGGCTATCATATCAAACCTTTCATTCAATAGCTGACAAGAGAAAATCATCCTTATTTGTTTGTTGAGATCACCACTCCTGAATTTGTAATTAATCTGGACTTCTCTTACCGCTTAAAAAAAAAAACCAAAAACAAAAAAAGTTGCAGACGATCAGACCAGAGATGAATGCTAAATTCTAGCCATTGCAGAAGAAGAAGAAGAAGAAGAAGAAGAAGAAGAAGAAGAAGAAGAAAATGATGATGATGATAATAATGACGACGATGACGATGAAGAAGAAAGAAAGAAAAGAAAATTCGAAGGAAGGAACAGAACGAAAAGTAGACCAGCAGTTCGAGTCGCCCTCGAAAATCAAAATTCTCTTCGAAAAAGACTCTTACGGCCAAGGCCCGGCCCGGGCGGCGAAAAGATTCCGCACACGAAGCTGTCACTCACCCATCGTTATCATCATACCAAGATTAGATGGTTCCAGAGACCAGAAAGTCTTGTCACAGACGCTCGCTCACTCACGCTGGCTCTGCGACTAAGAAATAATTGTTGTAGACAGAGAGTGGAGGAAGTGGGGTGGGGATGGTGGTGGTGGGGTGGAGATGGCTTAATACGGGAATGTCCAGCATGATTATGCTGTCTCGGGACAGACACCTGCTGAACGGCATTGGAGTCGACGCAGTCAGCGGCAGTGCAGTGTCATCTCTGGAGGGTTGCCTCATGTCGAATGCTCCCTGCGGACTGCTGATGCTGAAGCTGGTTGCAGGATGAATCGGGTTTGTAGCTGTGTGTGGCTGAGACGGAATAGTACAGCACAGAAGATGAGGTGGTCAATAAATTCGTATCACGTCGGTCGATTGTGTGTGTGTGTGTGTGTGTGTGTGTGTGTGTGTGTGTGTGTGTGTGTGTGTGTGTGTGTGTGTGTGTGTGACAAAGACACAGAAGAGTGGGGAGAAAGAGAGGGAAGTTGACGGTATTGTACATCGCTGTTCAAGACAGTCTTTCAGTAGGTATCAGGAGAGAAAACAATTTGACAGTCTTGATAACAGCTTCTGCGGGTATTTTTAGTTTGCTGGTTTGTTATGTTTTGTGTTTTGACACATCACCGGAGAGAGAGAGAGAGAGAGAGAGAGAGAGAGAGAGAGAGAGAGAGAGAGAGAGAGAGAGAGAGAGAGAATATACAAAATCTTTATTACACAAGGACAGACCCCGGTCCGTTCTTGTTACTCTTCCAAGTTTTATTAGTAAAGTATAACAGCTATGATAACAATATAATAGCAATAAAAGGACAAGAAGAAGAAGTTGCGATAACAACATAACACAAGGAGGAGGAGGAGGAGACGGAAGAGAAGAAGAAGAAGAAGAAGAAGAGCTGGGTTTTTTTTTTCCCAATTGAACTGGTAGAATGCTTTTTGTCTAGCATGCCTCTATGTGTGCATGTCATTATTTCTCTACCCCCCGTTCTCCCCTTCTTAATTTTGCATATTCATTCATATGCGTTTGATTGATATTTTTTTGCTGTTATTATTGGAAACACAAAAAAAAATTAAAAGAAAAGAAGAGATGAAAAAGAAAGAAATAAGAGAAAGGGAAATAAAGAGTGAAAGGAAGAAAAAAAGAAGAAGAAGAAGAAGAACAACAACAACAACAACAGCAACAACAACAACAACGACAACAACAAGAACGAGAAAGAAATAGTAGAAACTAACAGCTGCAACAGTACTATATACATCAGAAGAAGAAGAAGAATTGTAAGAAGGGAACATAGAGAATGTCAAGACAGCAAAGTAAAATGTGATCACTGACTGTAGGTAAAAATGAGTTTACTTTTTAGAGCAAACAAACGTTCTATTTGTAAAGAGCTTGGTATCATATAGAAGAGAGAGAGAGAGAGAGAGAGAGAGAGAGAGAGAGGAGAGAGAGAGAGAGAGAGAGAGAGTATAGATTCCGTCCTCAACACAAAATTGAAAAAAAAAAATCACTTGAGTGAAAATTTAAAAAAAAAAAAAAAAAAAGAGAAAAAAATGCTGACGATTTACGTGGGTGGGCAAATTCCAGAGATTGCATCATGACTACGAAGACAAGGCTGTTCAGCTTACCCGAATCTATATTCCCAGTGTCGAGGCCTAGATTTGGCCGTGTCTGCGCTGTGAAAGAGCGCCAAAGAAGCTCACTACGGACTGGTTTTCCTTTGAGTGTCTGAGACAAGGTTTTGTCTGCATCGACCGTGGTGATGATGAAGAGGGCATTACGACACAACGAGCGAAATGACAAAGTTCTATTTGCGGGAGAGGAGAAGTCTATGATCGTGTCATGACTGACTTTGTCACGGCTATAAGTAGGAGCTTACTTAAACTTTCCGTTAAACCTGAGGTTTTACATTAAAATTGGAAGACTGGCGCTCCTAGACGAATAATAACTGAGATCAATATTTCCACGGAGGACGTCACTTCTGATGGTGTATTAAAGGCAGGGAGACGAGGGAGGGGGGGGGGGGGGGGGGGGGGGGGGGGGGGGGGAGAGGGGGGCGGAGGGGAGTGGGACAGTGGGGGGAGGGGGAGGGTGGGAATCGGGTGGGATTATGGCGGATATCAGTGAGAGAAAAATCGTTTTCGTTGTCAAAGACATTGTGGTATTATTCGTGTCGAAGTAAGTGGAAATCTTCGTCGAACACTGAACAAGAGTTGTGTCTTATGTGTCAGTCAGTGATTCTTCGCTTCTTGTCTGTCATGTCTGTCTGTCTGTCTGTCTGTCTGTCTGTCCTGTCTGTCTGTCTGTCTCTTCTCTCTCTCTCTCTCTCTCTCTCTCTCTCTCCTCTCTTCATATCGAAATGTATGTGTCGGGCTCCGTGACTGGCTGAATATTTCTAAACATTCACGCAATTGGTATCGATCAGTATCTCCAAATATTTGTTGCCAGACCCGACTCGATGTTTTGTTTGTCCCGATGCCGATGATAACATTGCAATGGTAAAACACACCAGCTGCCGGGGTGTAGCGGTTAGGTCACAGACTCTACAGGCTGACAGGTCGTGAGTTTGAGTCGCATCGTAGACATTCATCTATTATCATTCATACTTTTTCGGCTCTGTCTGGTGCTTGCCTTCCACTGAGTGTGCCAGAGGCTCAAATGTGAAGACTTGAACGAAAATATCGAATTTTTATTCACTAAACGCATACGCCTCTGAGGTTTTAACTCCAGTTTCTTCATCAGCACTGCAGGTGCCTGTATCTCTTGAGACTGGTTCACGCACGGATATGTCATGATAGGAAGCGCAAAGAAGAATCCCTCAGTCCATCTTCATAATTGTTCATTCTCACTTAGCATCACAAAAGAGTCGTAAAATTCTACGGTGGCCCTTCATGCCCTGCTCTCTTGGTTCCCTGAGTGCCGAACTCCTTTCCGCAGCCTTGCCTGTAGTGATTTTTGTGTCCAGGTTGTTGATATCGGCAAGGTCATGGGAACTGTCGCTAGATCGTTGAAGTGGCTCCCTACGGAGGAAGCCTTCACTCAAACTAGCTCTGCGATATTGAAACTTGTTGGAGGAAGAAAGATTAAGGAGGGGGGGGGGGGGGGGGGGATTAGTAAGTGGTGTTCTTGTACGCTGGATCAGAGCAAAAAAGAAACATGACTGAAAAACACCGAAGTGACTCGACGGCAGTGCGGTGTCTCCGTCTGTGGGTTGTCTGATGGTGACTTGATATGAATTGTACCCTGTGGATTTCCTGTGCTGGAGCTGCGATGGGACAAACCGTATTGTGACAGTGTGTGTGTGTGTGTGTGTGTGTGTGTGTGTGTGTGTGTGTGTGTGTGTGTGTGTGTGTGTGTGTGTGTGTGTGTGTGTGTGTGTGTGTGTGTTGTGTGTGTGGTGTGTGTGTGTGTTGGGAGTGGGGGTGGGGGGAGGGGGTGTGATTGACTGGTTTCCAAATGAAATGACCTACTCTTAACTTTTTAAGATTTGTGTGTGTGTGTCACTGATTTGTCATTCTCCTGATATCCCCCCCCTCACCCCCCTCCCCCGTTTTTGTTCCTTCTGTGGAAGAAAATATCAAGATGTTCTGAATAAGCAGAACGGTAGATGGAACAGATTTTTTTTAAGGCCAACAGAATTGAAATAAAGTAGAAGAGCAGTCGGGAGACCAAACACCTCCGCCACACTACTTTTTGTTTTGGCCATGGGAAGTAATGGCAGGTAAGGACCAAAAGAGTTGCATCCCTTTTACTTTTCATAACAGGACATGGAAAATACTTAATGCCTTGGTTTTGTCACCACAAAAAGGTATTATTCCACGGAAATATATTACTTCACAGATAATTAACAATGAATAAACAATAATTTCACATGGTTCATGTTTAATGTAAAAAAAAAATGGTAATAATGTTGCTGAACGGATCCCCATTTTGATTCGGATTGGCACCAGAATGGTACCCCTTCGTCCCTGACCCACGTTCTCTCCGTCCACCAAGTTTGGTTAACATTAGTCCTGCAATTATTATGCCATCTAGCTGATATAGACAAACAAACAAAAAGAGCTGGTGAAAGAAAACACAACACAATCTCTTTTGTGGAGGAAATATAGGGGTGAGAAGGATTTCGGGGAGGAAGGAATGCGTGAGGAGGGAGGAAGAGGGGAGGTAATGAAATTATATCCGGAATATGCATTTCTATTATTTGGTTGAGAGGATTTCTATGGAAAATTTTGTGTCGAGCTTTGAGCTGAATGGAGTCTGTCAGTTTCAGAGGGTTGTTTGTGGCTAACCAGAAAAAAAAATCTATTTAAAGCATGCTCATGAAAAAGGAGAGCCGCCTCGCTGTTGTTATGGAATTGAGTGGCAGAAATGCTACAAAAGACGTCAATTGTTGTTGTTGCTGATGGTGGAGGTGGTAGTGTGTGTGTAACTAGTAGGGTGATATGACTAGAATTCAGGAATGTTCTCATGGGATAGAGAAATAAAAGTTCATCCAATCTTTTCTTCTTTCCTTATTTCCATTTCTTCCTTCTTTCCTTTCATTCACACAGTCTTCCACCTTTCCTTCTTTTTCCATATTTAACTTCTTGTTCTTTTCCCTTCTTCCTGTTTAACATGACATTCACGTATATGATAAACACAGACGGATCTGTAAAAAAAAAAAAAAAAAACCGTTTGACATTCCAAAGTATATATATATATCGGTTTCCTCTTCATCGATTTCCCCTGAGCAAACTACAGCAGACTTCGCATCTTTCATACAACGCTATCGCGAAGCACATCATCATCTTCGTCTGACAGGACAAATGAAGAGAAAGAGAACGGGTGGGAAGGGAGTGGTTGTGTGAGCTATGTTGCTAAGCGTGGAAAGCTGTGTGGACGGAAGCGTAGGAGTCTCTTGGTTTTCTTTCTTTCGTTTCTTTTTTCAGACGACGAAAACAGCATTCTTTACACAGAAGCTATAGCCTTGAAAGAAGGTCTTACACACGAAAACAGCTCCTACACAAAGGGGTTAGAGGGCGAAAAAAAAAGAAGAAGCGAGAATTCAATGAGGTAGGGTGGATGTGGGTGAGGAAGGTGGTGGAGAGGGGCAGGGAGGAGAGGGGCGAGCGAGAAAGTGGTAGGAGGGAGAAGAATGCCCTCAACTGACCAATAGTAGAAGAGAGGATTTTTTTTTTTATGCGTCACAGTGGCCAGCATGCATCCTGGACTTCAGCGAATGTCGCACAAAGCGAGGTGGCAGGAGTACGGGTGACACAGAAGGGTTTCAATCAGTAAGTGACAGGAGCTGCGTTTTCAGGATTGTTGCTGGCTACAGAGCTGGTTTCCCCCCCTCCCCAAGAGATAACACAGTTTGTGTGTCTTTCCTTGATTAGCCATCATATCTCACCCCCTCCTCACCTTGCCACTCTGGATCAAAGATCTGACCGTTGAGATTGTTTCACCGTGGTAAGGGATTGTTCAGTGTTGTTGTGGTCGCTGTTTTGGTTGTTGGCGAGTGAGTGTGTGTGTGTGTGTTGTGTGGTGTGTGTGTGTGTGTGTGTGTGTGTGTGTGTGTGTGTGTGTGTGTGCGTATATATATATATATTGTGTGTGTGTGTGTGTGTGTGTGTGTGTGTGTGTGTGTGTGTGTGTGATACAGACTGGTCGATTGGAAGGTTGGATGGTGGGTTGATCTGTTGGATTTAGGCTTGGTGAGCTGGTTTTAATTTTGTATCTATGTGTCGACCTCCCGTTTCTTCATTCTAATGATGCTGTTAACGAAGACTTCAGAATTTG
>CM065717.1:69609299-69624299 GCA_033310375.1 Conus canariensis
CACATAATACGAAAACAGGCTACTGAATCTTTTTACAAATGTGTTTTCTCTGGATATCACAAACATAACAAATAACAGTTACAAGAATAGCGCACAGTATTCCTCAATTGTCTATATGCAGTTCCAAAACTTCTGTAAACAGGAGAATGGCCGGTGTGTGTGTGTGTGTGTGTGTGTGTGTGTGTGTGTGTGTGTGTGTGTGTGCGTGCGTACGTGCGTGCGCGTTCGTGTGTGTGTGTGTGTGTGTGTGTGTGTGTGTGTGTGTGTGTGTGTGTGTGTTTTGGCTGGACCCTTGGTATCTTGTTTTGTTTGGGGTCTGAAAATTGTTATCTTTTTCTATCATTGTTGTTATGAATATCATTCATGTAGCTACGTGTGTATGTGTGTGTGTGTGTGTGTGTGTGTGTGTGTGTGTGTGGTGTGTGTGTGTGTGTGTGTGTGTGGTGTGTGTGTACGTGTGTGTGTACGTGTGTGTGTGTATATTGAGTGTGTGTGTGTGTGTGTGTGTGTGTGTGTGTGTGTGTGTGTGTGTGTGTGTGTCTGTGTGTAGTGTGTTTAAGACATGCGGGAATAGATGGCGGTGGGGGTATGAAGATCCATTTCTCCCTCTTCTTTTTCTAGGCTGTTTTCTTTCACACTGCTATCATTACTATTTTTGTTATTAATAATAGTGTTGCTGTAGTTGTCATAGTCACCATCGTTACTCAAGTTGGTGCACTGGAAGTTGGACAAACGCAACATTCCAGTCTCATATGGATAAACGGAAAAGGGATCGGAAGGGGGAGGGGAGAAGAGTGGAGACGAGAGGGGAGGGTGAGAATGTACACAGTAGACTGGGATTACAAACAGATTTGTGATAGAAGTTATGAGCTGATATCAGAAAAGTAATCAGGACCTTCTGAAACATGACAGGAATGTAATAACAACAGAAAAACAAAGTACACAAACAGGGTCGAGAAGTGGACTAGGACCATCCACAGGACGAAACAGGTGCTCTCAGTTGATGATAAAGAAAAGATCAGAACCTTCTAAAACACCTTAGAAAGATGCAAAAAAGTAAGTGAGAAAGAACGGAGGAAAGAAAGAAAGGAAGGAAGGAAGGAAGGAAGGAAGGAAGGAAGAAGAAAGAAAGAAAGAAAGAAAGAAAGAAGAAAGAAAGAAAGAAAGAAAGAAAGAAAAGACTGGTTCTACCTGCATTACATTTAAGTGTGAAATAACCAAATCAAGCAGATAAACCAACGCTAAGGCAACATGCACTGCTCTATCTCTTCGTGCCAGTCACCTATGTCGACAGCAAACTTTTATTCAGGACCAGAACAAAAGTACTGTACTGACGTACGAAACTGTGCACACACAAAACCTGATCGCTCCGTGCAAAGGGAATCTCTTGAATGAACCGGGAAGACGTAAATAGTAACAAACAAGGGAAGCAATTCTTGCTCTCGTCGCTTTACAGTTACCTATCCATAGTAGAGTTCTAGATTTGTGACTGCGTCAACCTAGAGGTTGCCGTCACTTTTTTTTTTTTTTTTAAACTCCGTGCAAACCTGGGAGGATCAGAACCAAGCCAGTTGGAAGATGGGGGCGGGGCAAGAGGTAGAGTAATGGAACTGACTCCTCCACAATCTTGACCTGATTTCACACTTGAATAAAGATGATGGTCAAAAACATACTTTATTATTTTGTAGGAGATGAACCGTCAAAAACATACTTTATTATTTAGTAGGAGATGAACTGCAAAATATAATTAATTATAGCACCGAGAATTATTTCATTTTGGCGGAAAACGAGCAGTATTTTCTTTTTTCTTCTTGTTGCTAAATGATCAGACCGCTTGCCTGCGTTTGTAAGTTCAAACGACTTGTGGGGTCAGGGATTTGGGTGGGGGGTGGGGGTGGGCTTGAAAGCCTTCCCTGCCCACCCAGCAGTAAATGGGTACCTGATTCAATTCAGAGAAGGTTAATGGCGGCAGAAGCAGAGGGATGGCCACCGCCTTCCATCATGCCATGCGCCAGATGCAATGAACCTCTGATGTTGTACTGTCCCTACAGCTATTAGGCTCTGGGACTTTAACGTTAACCCTTTTTCTCTTAATTAGGTCTAACAGTTTACGAAATACCGTTTTGGCTACCTGTTCAATAATCGCCATGAATGCGTGGAGGAAACATGTTACCGAGAAGGCAGGGTAGATAAAATTGGGGAAAATATAGTACATAATCATCACGAATTCTAGCCGCTTTTGTGGGGGTGCTTTTTGTCGTTGCAATATCTCGTAACAAAACGAACGGGACCTTTCGACAGTCAACTTTCAGAGCGGAAAACGAGCACAGAAGAGGTGAAATCGATGCGCGGAGGTTCCTGGAACAAGAAAACAAAAAGATCCCGGTAATTACAGACAAAAAAGGCAGCGAGAGGACGTGGAAGAAGCCCTTTCCCATGGCAACCCAGCTCATGCAGAACAGTGACTATGGTTTGACAGGGCAAGGGCCCAAATGGAGACGTAGTCTTCACTCCTCGCGTGCCTGAGTGCTTCTCTCGCCAGATTGGCCGCGGAGGGAAAACTGAGCCTGAATAGATTGCTTCTGCAACATGATTCCATTCCATGCCATCCCTTCGTGTCCGTCCTTCTCTCTCTCTCTCTCTCCTCTCTCTCTCTCTCTCTCTCTCTCTCTCTCTCTCTCTCTCTCTCTCTCGGTGCAAAATTAGACCGCAGTTCAACTCGACGACAATGTTCGCGGCGTGGTCGACAGAAGCTAAAATTTAAGTCCACGGTGGAGCGAAACACAGCATCATTCGTTAGGAAACAATGGTCTAGGGCAAGCTAAAACCATGGAAACGAGCCTTTGGTCAGTCAAGAACATTGACTACCTAAAACTACAGAGATTAGTTTATGACTGTTCAAGAACGACGAGGATAAAAAATTATGTAGATAATCCATAACATATTCAGAATAGATTCAAAATATGCAATTATATTAAAATTTCGTCCATACATGAAGACAGTCCGGAAGTATGGAATGACCCTGCTACTTTTGGGCGAAAAACACAACAACGATGGCAGTGAAACAAAAACAACGATTGTACAAGAACAATGACAATCTGAAACAATGGACATGAGCCTGTGTCTTTTCTTTTGTATGAAAGACAATGAGTGTCAAAAGTTAGGGAGATTAGCCTATAACTACTTAAAAACAATAACCATTGAAAAGTGAAGGACAGCTGAACGTGTCCTTGAGATGAAAAAAAAGATCTACAACTGTGCAATTTTATCTACAATCTTGTGAAGCTTTAAACTAGCAGTATTCGAACAGGTCAAATCATTATCCTTGAGATTTACAACAAAAAAAATTGTCTACATCTGTGAAATCTTATTTCCAATCTTGTGAGGCTCAAACTAGCGTTATTCGAAAAAGTCAAATCATTCCCGTGTGTGTGTGTGTGTGTGTGTGTGTGTGTGTGTGTGTGTGTGTGTGTGTGTGTGTGGTGCGTGCGTGCGTGCTGTGCTGCTGTGTGTGTGTGTGTGTGTGTGTGTGTGTGTGTGTGTGTGTGTGTGTGTGTGTGTGCATGAAACGGAACTGCGTTACTGACTCAAGACCAATGACATACTAACTCGGTAGGACCGTACACCTAACGTGCTTCAGTATCAACGACAGTCTATATCCGCGGTGATGAACGCCAACAACCACATCATTCAGCAACAAGATGAAGATGCAACGTAAAGAGCTCAACGCACCGTCACACAAAGAACGCTCTAATCCAGAGCCTTAGCGCCACAGTAATCCGATAACAACGAGAACTGAAAAAACAGATCTTTCAAAAGCATCCGTTCTTTACTACTTCTGGCACTAGCCTTTATTCACCAAATGGCGACAATCTACTTTTTTTTTCCTCAACCCGAACGCAATGTAATAGAGTATGTACAACAGTCGAAAACTGTGAAATCAGATTTTAGTCTGGGACGAAGAGCAGTGAAGAGAGGATGAGGGGGTGAGGGAGGGGGGGGGGGGGGAGGGGGAGAGGCGAGGAGGGGGGGCAGGGGTGGGGGGGGGGGGAGGGGGCTAGGGAAAGGGAGGTCCATTTTTAAGGTGTCTAAATCGCTTCCGAACGGAAGTACACTGGCCAAAAGTGGTTGAGCGGCAAAAGGAAGAGCAGGGCAAAAAGGGGCCAAATGAGAATCGCAAGGAGGGGAAATGGGATACGTGTTAACCAAGTGGAAAACAATTTGCTCGGGGATCAGAGCGGGGATTCAGGAAGTGGTGGGTGGGGGGTGGGAGGGGGGGGGGGGGGCTAGAGGGGGCATAGTGAATGAAATGGTGCCGGCTAGGCGGGTGGGTGGCAGGGAGAGGGATGGAGGGGAGGGAGTAGACATGGAAGTTGAGGAGGGGTGGTGGGGGTGGGGAGAGAGACTCACGATCTGTGTTATACTGTCTTTGACGCCAATACTGTGACGCTTCTTCTCTTGAGGGTTTTTTTTGTTTTTTGTTTGTTTGTTTGTTTGTTTTTTTTCTCCCGGAAAACGCTTTAACGTCAGTGTTGAACAAGAGTGAAAATCTGCAGGGTTGAACACAATTCAGCAACGACCTGAACCCACAAAATCGTCCGATAATAACGAAAATGAAAGTTACGAAGAGAATGAAGATGTGTAAAGCTAAAAACATCATCCAGCAACGAAAAGAATGTTAATCTACGGAGCTGAATACAGTATCGATTTGTACGGACGAGAACGTAAACCGGGAGGGTTGAACATAACAACATTTAGTGAGTTTATTGAGGATGAGAATGTAAATCGATAGAGTTGAAAACAACATTTCGCAAGGACAAGAATGTAAACCAGTATTGTTGAACACAATATCATTTACTAAGGACATGATTGTAAACTGGTAGAGTTGAACACAATATCATTTACCAAGGACATGAACGTAAATTGATAAGAGTTGAACAGCAAGGACGAGAATGTTAATCTGTAGAGTTGAACACAACGTCATTTAGCAAGGACGATAATATTAATCTGTGGAGTTGAACACAATATCATTTAGCAAGGACGCGAATGTTAATCTGTAGAGTTGAACACAACGTCATTTAGCAAGGACGCGAATGTGAATCTGTAGAGTTGAACACAACGTCATTTAGCAAGGACGCAAATGTGAATCTGTAGAGTTGAACACAACGTCATTTAGCAAGGACGCAAATGTGAATCTGTAGAGTTGAACACAACGTCATTTAGCAAGGACGCAAATGTTAATCTGTAGAGTTGAACACAACGTCATTTAGCAAGGACGCAAATGTTAATCTGTAGAGTTGAACACAACGTCATTTTGCCAGGACGAGAATATTAATCTGTGGAGTTGAACATAACGTCATTCACTGAGAACGAGAAATTTAAGACTACAGAGCTGAACACACAGCTTCTATCAATCAAGCGAGAAAGTGAACCTGAGGAACTATGCGCATCGTCATTCAGCAATGATGAAAATGTAAACCTAGTGAGCTAAAAATAGCTTCACATACTTTCTAACAAAACCGTGCAGGTAAATGCATTATTGTCATTCAACAACACTAATGATGTAAGCCTGTACCTTCAGTAAGGACCAGGATGAAAAACTGTCGAGTTCAACACAGCAGTGTTCAGTAAACACGAGAACGTAAACCTACAGAACTGAATATTGAATACAGCATGATTTATTATATTACAAGAAAGGGAAGAGTATCCCGTGTTGAAACATGGGAGCAAAAGTTGTCTTCCTTGCAACGCAAAAGTTGTCTTCCTTGCGACACGAAAATTACGCAAGTTATCTTCCTTGCAACATCTTTCCTCTCTTTCCTTGCTTGTTAGTAATTGTTTACGCCTCCCTCATTAAGGAGGAGAATGTAAGCATGAATGGCTGAACTCAACACCTTTTAGTAACAAACGAGAAATGTACATATGTAGATATGAGCACTGCATTGTTCAGTAAGGATAACGATGTAAATTTAAAGAGCAGAACACAAAATTATTCAATGAAGACGAGCAGCACTTTCATGGCAGTGGAAGTGAAACCTAACGAGACGCACAAATATTTTGCAACCTATTACGGGAACAGTGTACACAATACATCGATGTAAGCCATGCTAAATGTTACCAGAGAGGAAAGACAGTAATCCATTGAATCATTGTGACTCGTAAATCAAGGTTCAACCTACTTGCGTACAGCAACAGATGTTAAATAACGGCAGAGGGAAATATAGCTTGGAATCTGCATTAACTGACATTCACAGCATTGAAGTTTCAAAGGGACAAAGAGAAGAAAACCACCAAAACATGTCATCCCTTCTTCATTTTTCATACATAAGCACACATGCATCGCCCACATCTGTGCGGAGAGAGAGAGAGAGAGAGAGAGAGAGAGAGAGAGAGAGAGAGAGAGAGAGAGAGAGAGAGAGAGAGAATATCCCGGCATCACCTATCACCTTACAGAAATTGTCATTTCCAGTAAACAGAAAAGCAAACCATCCAAGACAAGTCTTCAGCTACTACATATTGTTTAGTTTATATATTTTGCAACCACACGACGAAAGACTATTTTTCTTAACGAATTCTAACGCTGTCATTTTATATATTTTGCAACCAACCACACGACAAAAGACTGCTTTTCTAAAAGAATTCTTACGCTATCAGTTTATATATTTTGCAACCACACGACAAAGGACTATTTTTCTTAACGAATTCTAACGCTGTCAGTTTATATATTTTGCAACCAACCACACGACAAAAGACTGCTTTTCTAAAAGAATTCTTACGCTATCAGTTTATATATTTTGCAACCACACGACAAAGGACTATTTTTCTTAACGAATTCTAACGCTGTCAGTTTATATATTTTGCAACCACACGACAAAAGACTGCTTTTCTAAAAGAATTCTTACGCTATCAGTTTATATATTTTGCAACCACACGACAGAAGACTATTTTTCTTAACAAATTCTTACGCTGTTTAGCTTTTTAGTCATGCTGACTATCTTAGTAAACTGTATCTTCATGACAATTACGTCATGGCCTGTTCCTACCTGGGTAGAGTAAGTAGCTTTCTTTCATTTAAGACATTTTTTTTTTATTACAGTGTTTACAGCCTTTTTCACTTTCCGTACCCGTCTATGTATGTAATCCGAAAGTTCCTTTTAGGAACTGCTTGAACCTTTTCTTTTTCCATTTCTATTTAATTATCCTTGACCATTTTGCTGTTTAGTGTGTCTTGTATGGATGCTAGTCTGTGCTCTGCATGGATATGGTCTGGTGTTGGCTATTCTGTCTTTTGGAATACTATGGAAGCAGATGTATACCTGAAATTCATGGTCTGTGGAAATTTTTCTTGTTACTCTTCCGAATGCTTTTTTTGGACGTGAGATATATTGTCGGTTTGAATGTTTATGCATTTGAAAACTGTTGTGAGCTTTATTTAACTTATTTTCTTTCAATATTCATCTTCAGCAAAGACGGTGTTGAAGATGAAATGGATAAAATGAGACAAGTTATCTTTTGCAGATGGAACTCAAGCATAATTTTTATTGTTTAATTTAGAAAGGTCTCACTCTTGTTCAGATTCATCGTAATACCAGCTCGCACACATAGGTATATCTACTTAAGCATCACATAGATACACTCACCTAAAGATTTTTCTCATAACTTTAAGATTCTCATGAAGGGATCGGCAGATGAATGTATTATTCAAGTACAAAATAATGATAATCAGGAGACCCTAAAAGAAAAAATTAATAAATCCTTTTATCTTGAGGCAGAGACAACTGATAACATTTTGAGACAGTTTATCTGGAGAACATCAAGTACTGATCTGAGGGTTGAATTGTATGGTCATCGTTACAGCTTTCGTCGCATGTGAAGTGAAAAAAACCCTGTCATGTTCTCCCTGTTCTGTTTTTTTTATGTCAGTGAAAGTATTTGTGTCTAAAATCACCAATTTTTTTCTAAGAAATTAAGCTGAATTCCACCATTATCGTATTGTGAGAACACAATAATGGTTGCCCCCATTTTCGAACGTTATACCTATTTTCGTATACTGGACAGTATTTGTCTACGTATGCAAAGTTTGAAATACACTTTTCGTTTAGATGGAAAGCCTATGTACCATGCATACACTGGGCATAGTGTCGAACTACGCGTGTAGACCACCTTCTCAATGAGACTACACATTACCCATTGTTCGGGCGAGTTAAATCGCCAAGGTTTGTACGGTGCACGGATAAGGCCTAACCAACCTTCTTCCTGTTGCAAAAGGTGGTGCTACCCATAGGTTTGCTATGAGTTTACGACTGACAGTGTTGGTATTCCGTGATCAGGAGGTCTCTTGCATAGATGTAGGACTACAGGCACATGCATTTATTAAATTTCAGTTACCATGCTGAAACGACAGGGGTCTGCCATCAGAAGCATTGATTCCTGGTCAGCAGCTCTGTTGCAACAATACATGACTAATGTTAGAGGAATCAGTTCATCGACAGTCGCTCTTCTGCAACAAGTGATGACTATTGCCAGAGGCATCATTTATGGTTAGTTGCTCCGCGACGTTTTTTTACGTGATGCTGCGTTGTTGCTCAAGATCTTCCGAAATCAGCTGGTAGTTTCCTCGGCCCTTGCCAAGCCAGAACTGGCAAAACGAAGCGAGAACTTGGGTTCAAGACAGTGGCTGGTGATTGTGAAGTTACAAGGAACTGGGACGGACTGCTCAAACAGTTCAAAGAAACAATACGTAGAGTTTCTGTCGGTCACTCCTGTTGCAAGCGCTCCTGTCACGCCTCGTTTTTTTCCTTGACGAGTGTGACAACACCGCGCGCAGAAGAGTGCACACAGCAGTGGAAATGGCACCTCCCGTTATCTGGTGTTGGTAACTCTGCTTAAACGATGAGGGGCTGGTATAAGAAGCCTCAACTGATGGTCAGTGGTTGTACTTCAACAATACGCAGTTATAAGACTCATCGGTAGCCCGGCAGCTCAGTTTCAACAATATGGATCTGCTGTCAGAGAAATTCAGTTATGGTCAGTGGCTCTGTTGCAAGGATGTAGACCCACTGATGGAGGTCTTGATCCATAGTCAGTTCGGCTCAACTGCTTGGAGAACAAATTCGTTGACATGATCGGGAGATACAATGGGTCGGTGTAATTGTCTTCCTTCCCACAGCATCGTGCCTCCGTTCAAGACCCAGGCATTTTTTTTCCACAATGGCTGATTTTGAAGAAAGCCATTTGCGTAGCAAACCTGTGCCCAGCCCCGCACGCCGCGCAGTTCTTAATGGTCGCCATGGCGTTGCAGTGAGGTCCGATTTACGAAACTTCATCCTGTTGCTATGCACATTGTTACTATTTCACTCCTCACGTTCTAAGCCTGAATGGAATAGTCAAAAGACATCCACGCGCGAGATGTTATTGCAGCTCGGGGGATAACAAGAAAAAAAGAAAAGGAAAAGAAAATCACTCCACCTAGAAGTATGTTTATTCGTACATCTCTTATTTACGTGGTGCTATAGATCTTGGTGCAACAGGGAAAGCTTTGGAAAGCCCCTACCTTTCACTTCCATAGAAGCCAGCCCTGCCTCTGTCCTGATTAATGCGAGTGTCTAGCCCCTAACTGATGGTGGCTCCAAAGATTGTTATGTGCTCATCAGCTTTTATTTCAGCCGTTCATTCTGAGTAAGGACACCGAAGTTTGTTGCAGTGGCAGGTGATTTTATCGTGGCCCATTCCTCGTGGTCGATGAGTCCCAAACGATTATGACGGTTGTTTCATCGCGGTTCGCCCCGTACGTTTACTGTAGTGAGACGTTCTTTTGGACGAGATGGTACTCTGCGCTGCAAGCACTGGTGCAGACATCTCTGCCAGCAGTGGTAACATCCCAAGCTCCACACCCACCTGTGCTACGTCTTCGTGATGATGGCCCCACATTGTATCGTGGTGCCTCTTTCTTTATGTTTTAGGGACATTGTCTCCCATTTTTTATAATGTTGAAGCCATATTATGTATGTTGTAGTGGTAGTGTATTCTTTGAAACCAACTTAGTGTTTGCAGGGATTTTTTTCTTGACAGAAGAAACGCTGTTTAACGTGTTAGTCATGCTGACTATCGTTGTAAACTGTGTCTTCATGACATTGACATCATGGCAACCACCCCCCTGGGTAGAGTAAGTAATGACGTCATTCCCCAATTTCCGGGGCATTTTCTTGCATTTTCTTTCACTCTGGCACCATAGTAGATTTTTTTTTTTTAACTTTCACATACATAGAGCTAGGAAACGTTTTCACTACTTTCCGATCACATCTTAATAGCTACAGCTGCTGTTTCACCTGTTTGCATTTGTAGTTTTTTCATAATGGCTTTTTTTTTTGTCTGTGTATCTCTTTTTGTAGCAGATCGTCGCTTCTGCGCTTTTGTTCATGTCAGCTCTTAGGAATGTTTTAACAAGTGTCTCGCTGAGTTTGCACTACTTTGGTAGATCATTTTTATAGGGAAAAAAACGTTTTCTCTTTGGATCCTTTCTTTTTTTTTCTGTCTTACTAACATAGTTTTGTTTTTTGCTATGCGCTTTTGATTCTAAACTTGCCGTCTGTTTTCTTTTTGCATTCTGTCATGCCATTAACTTCATCAATGATTGTTGACACGTACTCCATTAACAATCATATTCATGTCATTAACTTCCTCAGTGATCGGCTTATGCTTTACTAATTACGCCCTTGTTGTCACGCCATTAAGCTCGTTAATGACCAATTTGTGCCCCATGAATTAAAACATCATTTTCTAACACTTTTAATCGGTTGTATTTTTTATGATTAGTTTAATGCACTTTGAAAAGAATTTCTGCGCAATACATAATTTGGTCGTTCTCCCACTCTTTGAGTGCAGGTTCAAGTATATCGGATTCGTCCGCGTGATTGTGTATTGTTCTCTTCTTTTTGTGACACATCAAAAATACGTATTACTGTTTAAATCCGGAAAGAAGTCTTATGAAACGCATGGCGATAAATCTTTATATTCAAAATATCTCGTTGAGGTTTTTTTTTTTTTTTTTTTTTTTCAGAACTCAGTATAAAGACATCGTTTGAAAATTAACGGAAGAATTCATGAATTGTCGGTCTTGACTAAATGGTAGCCGTCGCCCACCGAAGCAAAGACTACATGACTGATGAGCACAGAAATGGGTCTGAGGCGGATGATACGACGTTTGTGTCGCAATGTCAGTCTCAGACTGGGCGAGCTCAATTGGTGACAATTCCTTCATAGATTGCCAAGAACCCAACGTATTCAGACAGTTTGTAACACCACTGGAATGCAGTGTGACTGCTGAACGTAGTCAGATCAGGAGGGACCAGCATGCTTGAGGAGAATCAGGGACATGAAATCAGAAGCGATTTAGGTCAAGATCTACTGAAAACGAACCTTGATGTAAAACTTTCGGGAGAAAGGTCATGCCAAAAAAGACAATAATGCTGCTTGATAATTGATCAATAGAAAAACAAATACGAAGGTCGGTCGATCGATCAATCGATAATTACATAACCAGAGATAGATAGATAGATAGATAGATAGATAGATAGATAGATAAAGAGAGACCGATAGAGAGACAGACAGACAGACAAGAAAGCAGGTAGACAGATAAGCAGGCAGATAGATAGATAGATAGATAGATAGATAGATAGATAGATGGATAGATGGATGGATGGATGGATGGATAGATAGGTAGATAGATAGGCAGATAGACAGATAGACAGACAGAAAGATAGATAGATAATAGATAGATAATAGATAGATAGATAGATAGATGGATAGGTAGATAGATAGACAGATAGACATATAGGTAGATAGACAGACAGACAGGCAGAAAAAACTGACGGACAGACAAACAGACTGACTGACTGACAGACAGACAGACTAACTGACTGACAGAAAAAGACAGAGAGATGGATGGACGGACGGATGGACGGACGGATAGACAGCAGACAGAAAGGCAGACAGATAGACTGACTGATAGATAGATAGATTGAGAGACAGATAGACAGATAGATATATAGATACATAGATAGATAGATACACAGATAGATAGATAGACAGATAGATAGACAGATGAATAGACAGATAGACAGACAGATACATAGATGGATGGATGGAAGAACGGACAGACGGACGGCAGATAGATAGATAGATAGATAGATAGTAGATAGATAGATAGGTGGATAGATGGATAGATAGATAGATAGATAGATAGATAGATAGATAGATAGATAGATAGATAGATAGACAGACAGACAGACAGACAGACTTGTAGCAGTTCAGGTTAATGTACGAAACTCCCGCCATATCAAAACTAAAACTGGTGACAGGCTACAACTCCAAGAAATACCCGTCAATACAGAACCCGCGTTCGGGCATTCTTGTGTGCGCAACCTGAATAATTTGAGCACCTTCTTTCCTGCCCCCCCCCCCCCCCCCTCTCTCTCTCTCTCTCCCCCCCCTCCTCCTCCCGCCCGTCTCCCCCCCCTCCCCTTCCTCCTTTACTCCCCCCGCCCCCTTGCTTCCCTCTTCCCCTAACCTTCTCCTACCCTCTCGTTTTTCCTACCCCCTTTATCTCTCGTCTTACTGGTGTTGGTGTTTTGCTACGATAAAAAAAAAAGATTCCTTGACCAGGCTAACAATGTTTAACATCTCCGTTATGATCACCATTATAGTCAACTGTGTCTTCATGGCGCGTTCTGAGGGCGCCCCTGATGAATTAGAGTAAGTATCGGTCACCCCCTGGCCCAGATCGGCGTATTGTGCTGTGCAGGACAGAGTGTACTTGTACATTATATCTATATACTCAGTACATACCCCGTATTTATCTATATATCACTACACCGAGGGCACAGAGAACTGTCAGTCGTGGCATCTGTTCGTGTATGTTACCCATACTTACATATTCATGCATTGATTATGTGCTCGTGTTTAAGAAGGTTGCTTGATCCTGTTACGCACGATGCTGACTATTTAAGATGCCGTCATTGCTCCCCTTCCCCCCCCCCCCACCCCCTCCACTTGCCCCCCTCCCCTTCCCCCCTGCCCTCCCCGTCCCCAACCCCTAGTTAGCTCATCTTCGTCGTCGTTGTATCGACGTTCACCGCCCAGGAGTAGATATCCTCGTTCACCTAATCGCTATTGCACTTTACCCTCATAGAATTGTACCGTTTCCCATGTATTCATTTTTTTTTCTGTATTCTTTCTGTTTCTTTACGCTAATTCATTAACGCTATGTTGTTTGTAGTAGTTTGTAGAACAGATTTTTTTTTTCTTCCTCTTGCAGTGTTCTTATTTTTCTTCTGGATGCATAAGTGTGGCTAGAGGATTGAAAGTTATGTGTGCCTTTAAGTTGTTTTTATCGGGCTGAAACTGATGCTTAGTGAAGCTGCATGAGCATGATTGTTTTCAGGTACCATATTTAGATCATTTTAGTGTGTTATCTGGTTTTAATAACTGGTTAATTACTGACCTGGGTGAGTCTTAATCTAAGAGAATCTCTACGGAGAGAGAGAGAGAGAGAGAGAGAGAGAGAGAGAGAGAGAGAGAGAGAGAGACAGACAGACAGACAGACAGACAGACAGACAGAGAGAGAAGAAGAGAGAGAAAGACAGAGAGAGACAGACAGAGACGGAGAGAGACAAAGAGAGACAAACAGAGAGAGAGAGAGAGAGAGAGACAGACAGACAGACAGACAGACAGAGACAGACAGAGGGACAGATAGACTGACGGACATGTAGACAGACAGAGCGGCATTCAGGCAAAAACAGACAAAAAATATTAAAACAAATTTGTCTTAGTAAGTATTCTAGATCAATTAATTGATTGTGTGATGCATTGCATATGGACCGGATTATTTGTTTCCTTTTTTTCTCTCTTCTTCTTCTTTTTTTTTTTCTAAACGCAGGAACCACAACGTAAATATTAAGAAACCATACGATTAAATTTTTCAAGAAAACTTCATTTCTATAAACAGTAATGACCGTTACCTTTGCTTCTTTCAGAAAATAGATCGATCATTGATATAAGTGATGATGTCACTTGCATAGCGATAGCAGAGACAGAGGGACTAGTGAGATAAGTATTGATGGCCAAAGCGACATACATGTGGATGAACAGACAGAGAGACAGACAGAAAGATGTATGAAAAAACAAATCGACAGACACATACATCCGTACATACATTCATACATATACACATGCATGCACACATACGTACATACTTATATACATATATGCATACATGCTTGCATACATACATACATACATACATACATACATACATACATACATACATGCATACATGCATACATGCATACATACATACATACATACATACATACATACATTACATACATACATACATACATAATGCATGCACGCATATCTACATACATACATACATACATGCATGCATACATACAACATCGCATGCATACTCAATACATACATACATACATACATACATACATACATACATACATACATACATATACATACATACATACATACATACATAACATACATACATACATACATACATAACATACATACATACATACATACACAACATACATACTACATGCATACAACAACATACAACGATACACACACACACACACACACAACACACACACACACACACACACACACACACACACAGGTTTTCGGATACGTAAATTGCAGATAAATAGACAGTCAAATATACAGACAAGGAGACAAATATGCATGCAGATAGATAGATAGATAGATAGATAGATAGATAGATAGATAGATAGATAGATAGACAAATAGATAGACAAACCAACAGGCAGAGAGACAGACAGACAGAGGGACGAAAGGTTTGCAGGATGGACAGACAAACAAGCAGGCAGGGACACACAAAGAACGAAGTAAGAAAGAGACAAAGGAAAGAAGAAAGAAAGAAAGAAAGAAAGAAAGAAGGAAAGAAAGAAATGCATGTCTGCATGA
>CM065717.1:69628288-69630788 GCA_033310375.1 Conus canariensis
AGGAAAGAAAAGAGGAAGAAAAAAAGGAGAAAAAGAAGAAGAGAGAAAGGAAAAGACAAGAAAAGGAAGAAAAAGAAAGAAGAAGAGAAGAAAGGGAAAGAAGAAAGAAAGAAGAAGAAGGAGAGAAAAGAAAGAGAAAGAAGAAGAAAAGAAGAGGAGAGAAGAAAGAGAAGAAGGAAAAGAAGAAGAAAGAAGAAGAGATAAAGAGAAGAAGAAAAGAAGAGAAGGGAAAAGAGAAAGAAGAGAAAGAAAAAGAAGAGAAGGGAAGAAGAAGAAAGAAGAAGGAGAGAAAGAAAGAAGAAGAGGAAAAAGAAAGAAGAAAGAGAGAAAAGAAGAGGGGAAGAAAGAAAGAAGAGAAGAAGAGGAAAAGGAAAGAAAGAAGAAAAGAGGGAAAGAAGAAGAAGAGAAAGAAAGAAGAGGAAAGAAAGGAGAAAAGAAGAAAGGAAAAGAAAGAAAGAAGAAGAGGGATAAAAGAAAGAAGAAGAAGAAGAAAGAGGGAAAAAAGAAGAAGAAAGAAGAGAAAGAAGGATAAAGAAGAGAAGAAGAAAGAAGAGGAAAAAGAAGAGAAGAAGGAGAAGAGGGATAAAGAAGAAGAAAAGAAGAAAGGGAAAGAAGAAGAAAGAAGAAAAGGGAAAAGAAAAGAAGAAGAGGAAGAAAGAAAAGAGGAAGAAGAGGGAAAAAGAGAAGAAAGAAGAAGAAGAGGGAAAGAAAGAAGAGAGAAAAGAAGAGGGATAAAAGAAGAAAGAAGAAAGAGGGAAAGAGAAGAAAGAAGAAAAGAAGAAAAGAAGAGGGAAAAGGAAGAGAGAGAAGAGAGAAAGAAGAAAGAAGGAGAAGAGAAGAAGAGAAGGAAAGAAAAGAAGAAGAGGGGAGAAAGAAGAAGAGAGAAGAAGAGGAAGGAAAAGAAGAAAAGAGAAGAAGAGGAAAAAGGAAGAAGAAAGAAGAAAGAGGAAAGAAGAAGAGAGAAGAAGAAGGGAAAAAGAGAGAGAAAGAAGAAGAGGAAAAGAAGGAGAAGGAAGAAGAAAGGGAAAAGAAGAGAAGAAGAAGAAGAGGGATAAAAGAAGAAGAAAGAAGAAGAAGAGGGAAGAAGAGAAGAAAAGAAGAAGAAGAGGAGAAGAAAGAAGGGAAAGAGGAAAGAAGGAAGAAGAGGAAAAAAGAAGAAAGAGGAAAGAAGAAGAAGGAGAAAAGAAAGGAAGAAAAGAAAAGGGAAAAGAAGAAGAAGAAAGAAGAAAGAGATAAAAGAAGGAAAAGAAGAAGAAGAGGGAAAAGAAGAGAAGAAAAGAAGAGGGATAAAAGAAGAAGGAAGAGGAAAGAAGAGAAAGAAGAGGGATAAAAGAAAGAAGAAAAGAAGAGGGATAAAGAAAGAAAGAAAAGAAGAAAGAGGGATAAAAGAAGAAGAAGGGAAGAAGGAAGAAGAAAAGAGGGAAAAAAGAAGGAAGAAGAAGAGGGGAGAGGAAGAAGAAGAAGAGGGAAAAAGAAGGAGGAAAAGAAGAAGAAGGGATAAAGAAGAAGAAGAAGAGAAGGGAAAGAGAGAAAAGAAGAAGAGGAAAAGAAGGAAGAAAGAAGAAGAAGGGATAAAAGGAAGAAGAAGAAGAGGGATAAAAGAAGAGAAGAAGAAGAAGAGGGAAAAAAGAAGAAAGAAGAAGAGAGAGAAAGAAGAAGAAAGAAGAAGGGAAAAAGAAGAAGAGAAGAGAGGGAAAAAGAAGAGAAGAAAGAAGAAAGAAGGAGAGAAAGAAGAGGGAAAAAGAAGAAGAAGAAGGGATAAAGAAGAGAAGAAAGAAGAAAGAGGAAAAGAGAAGAGGGAAAAGGAAGAAAGAAGGGGATAGAGAAGAAGGAGAGGGAAAGAGAAAAGAAGAGGAAGAAAGAAGAGACGAAGAGGGATAAAGAAGGAGGAAGAAGAAAGAGGGATAAAAAGAAGGAAGAAGAACAGAGAGGATAAAAGAAGGAGGAAGAAGACCAGACAAGGGAAAGAAAGGGAAACGAAACGAAGAGGGTAAAGAAGGAAAAACAGAACCTCCTCCCTCCTCTCTTCCTTCTTTTCCTTCCTCCTCTCCTCCTCCCACCACCTCCTACTACTCCCTCTCCATCTTCCTCCTCCTCCTTTCTCCTCCCTCCTCGCCTTCCCTCATCCTCCCCCTCTCTCCTTACCGTTCCTCCTCCTCCTCCCTCCACCTCCTACTACTCCCTCTCCATCTTCCTCCTCCTCCTTTCTCCTCCTCTCCTCGCCTTCCCACATCCTCCCCCTCGCTCCTTACCGTTCCTCCTCCTCCTTTCTCCTCCCTCCTCGCCTTCCCTCATCCTCCCCCTCGCTCCTTACCGTTCCTCCTCCTCCTTTCTCCTCCCTCCTCGCCTTCCCTCATCCTCCCCCTCGCTCCTTACCGTTCCTCCTCCTCCTCCCTCCACCTCCACCTCCTTCGCCCCCTCCTCCTCCTCTCCCCCCCCCTTCTCCTCCCTCCCCTCCTCTTTCTTCCTCCTCCTTCTGCTCCTCCTCCTTCTCCTCCTC
>CM065717.1:69635788-69640788 GCA_033310375.1 Conus canariensis
ATTACAGGACAATGCAATGTGGACAAACAGATTACAGATCACAGGACAATACAATATAGACGAACAGATTACAGGACAATGCAATATGGACGAACAGATTACAGATTACAGGACAATACAATGTGGACGAACAGATTACAGATTACAGGACAATACAATGTAGACAAACAGATTACAGATCACAGGACAATACAATATGGACAAACAGATTACAGGACAATACTATATGAACAAACAGGTTACAGATTACAGGACAATACAATATGGCCAAACAGATTACAGATTACAGGACAGTACAATATGGACAGATTACAGATTACAGAACAATACAATATGGACAGATTACAGGTTATTCTCCTGTAATCTGTTTGTCTATATTGTCTTGCGGAACCACTGATTTTTTTTTTTCTAATTTAATGAGCTTGTTTGAATTGGGGAGTTTTTTGGACAGGAGGTGAAGGGGGGACGATGTGTGTGTGTGTGGGGGGGGGGGGGATATCTAGCTTGGGCTGGATCTTGTTGGGTTGTCTTGCTTGGATTTTTAGTGAATTTGTCTGATTTGGGTAGATTTTCCAGAGGAAATGGGAGGCGTTGGGGGGGGGGGGGGGTAGCTAGCCTGAGCTAGATCCTGATGTTGAGTTGCCTGGCTATGGCTGGACTGTAGTGAGCTTATCTAGCTAAGGTAGATTTTTCTTTGAAGAATGCGAGAGAGAGGGAGAGAGAGAGAGAGAGAGAGAGAGAGGAGAGAGAGAGAGAGAGGAGAGAGAGAGAGTAGGGATGGAAGTAGGGGTAGGATTAACTAGCTTGGGTTTGATTCTTTTGTTGTGTTGTCAGGTTTGGGTTGGAATTATATAAGCTTGCCCAGCAAGGGCAGGGTTTTTTTTTAGGGGAGGTTTGGGGACTGGGGGTATCTAGATTCGGTTGGAGGGGGGGGGGGGGGAGAATCTAGCTTCGGTTGGAGCTTATTTGGGTTTTTTTCGTTGAGTTATCTGGCTTGGATTGTCTATTTGTTGGCTGGCTTGTCTGCTTGAGGTTGGATTTTGTTGGGTCGTTGTCTGGCTAACGATGGATTTTGTGTGATTGTTGTCTGGCTTGGGTTGCATTTTGTTGGGTTGTTGTCTAGGTTGGGTTGGATTTTGTTGAGTCGGCTTGTTTGGATTGAACTTTGGGAGGGGCGGGGGTGGAGGGGGGGGGGGGCGGTTGGGTTCTGGTTCGGGTTTTTATATTTTGTTGTTGGGATTAAGTATTGTTGGGTTGTTATCCGGCTTGGGCTGGATTTCATATTTAGTTTGTCTGGCTCGGGCTGGATGTTATTATTTGGTTAGCTCATATTCATCACATTTTGTAGTTTGATTGTCTGGTTTGTGTTAGATTTTGATGTTGGGTTGCCTGGCTTGGGTTGAATTTTGTTGGGTTGATGTCCGTTTTTGTTTGTTGTGTATGTTTGGTTGGTTTTTTGTTTTGTTTTGTTTTGTTTTGTTTTGTTTGCAATAAGCGGTAGGCTTCAGAAGGTTCAGGGGAATTTTCGTGCGTTGAATCTTTTTTTTTTTTAGTTGTCGCCCTTCAATTCGAGTTCTGTTTGTTTGTTTGTTTCATTACCCGTCCGTTTGTTTTATTTGTTTGTTTGAGTGTGGATAGAATAAAGTTATTGGATTAATGCTCTGGCTGAGGGGGGGGGGGGGGAGGGGGGGTGTTAATGAATGGGGGTTCAGGGAATGGGGTTATGGAAGGTCGTCTGTCTTGGAATCGGAACGCAGCATACGTTTATTGTAACATCATGCTGTCCTGAAGAAACTCAAGATGTGTGTACTGCTACCTTTTCTGGTAAGGGGGTGGATCAGGGTGTTTTTGGTCTTACTCACGAACGGTGTGACTCTTCATGGCTACAGCAACAGGACGCCGAAAAACTGAGCATGCAGACCCGAAGCCCCACGATAGCGTCCGATGAGTACGAGACGGGCGCCCACGAGAGAGATTCCATAGCCAGTGATGCTTCCGGCAATCTGAAACCGGATTCTCACAACCGGGTTCGTATGCAGGGGAGATTAGGCTCTTAGCTAAATGACACTGTGTGTTGTGCAAGAATGAGTTGACCTGACCGGCTTGAATTTACCCACGTTAGCCTGACATTTACTAATACATCCTTCCAGTTGATTGCAATTCGGTTTAAATGTTCAACATTCGAATTTGGAAAAGAAATGTATGCATACACACATACATACATACATACATACATACATACATACATACATACATACATAATACATACATACATGCATACATGCAAGCATGCATGCATGCATGCATGCATACATATATGAATACATGCATGCATGTATGCATGCATACATACATACATAAAGAAACCACACACAGGTATATGCATACAGATGTGCATGCATACATGCATGCATGCATGCATGCATATATACATACATACATACTAAAATACATACATACGTACTAGTCCCTTTTTTCAAAAGTAAATAGTCATTTATGGCTTTTTTGTGAACAGAGAATGGTGTTAAACAGTTCGTGTTTTTACATGTATTTATTTCATGCGTCGAGGTCGTGTGCAAATCTCTCTCTCTCTCTCTCTCTCTCTCTCTCTCTCTCTCTCTCTCTCTCTCTCTCTCTTCTCTCCACACCACACACACACACACACACACACACACACACACACACACACACACACACACACACACACACACACACACACACACACACACACACACACACACCACGCACGCAAACACACACACACACACACACACACACACACCACACACACACACACACACACACACACACACACACACACACACCTCTTGGCTGTATCATTTTCTTCATGCATTTTCTATCCGTTTTCTGGCATTTTTACTCACTCCTTCTCGATCGATCGATCGATCGATAGATAGATAGATAGATAGATAGATAGATAGATAGATAGATAGATAGATAGATAGATAGATAGATAGATAGATAGATAGATAGATAGATTCTTCCTGTATTTCCCAACCCCTTCCTACAGGCCAGCCTCAGCCTACCCGGATCCCCTTTCATCAAACGCACGGGCAGCCGCGGCTCCACGCAGTTCACCTGGAAGCCGAAAGGCCACCCGCACCTGCAGCACCTGCACGACCGGCAACCGCTCGTGCATCACCACCACAACCCCGAGGCCCTCCCGCTGCCCTTCGCCGACGATTCGGCGGCCGTCACCCCTTCCTCCGAGGATCTATGCAACTCTCCATTCCTCACGAGGAACATGCCCAACGGACGTCGCTTCAGCTTCGCCAACTTGAGCATGTACCGCCACCCGCTCGCCGTAGGACGCCCCGCGTCGCGGCGCGGCAGCAACGCGTCGCGCGAGAGCCGCGCGTCCCGCGCCAGCCGGCAGTCGATCCGCTCGCGGGACGCGTTCGGCGGCGTAGGCGGCGGCGGCGGGGCAGGCGAAGGGCTCAGCAAGATGGAGACACTGCTGAACAAGGCCGCCAAAGGCAGCAAGGCACCTGACGTGGTGCTAGACACTTCTGGGCTGGATGATGCTGTGAGTTATCCGTTGGGGCGGGGTGGGGGCGAGGGAGGGGGGGGACGGGGGGGGGGGGGGGGGAGAGTGCTAGCAGGTGGTGATGAGGGACGAGGAGAGGGGGAGGGGGAAGGGTGAGCGCTTTTTGTTGTTGTTGTTGTTACCGTTTCTGTACAATGATAATGCAATATGATCGTCATGTGGTTACAACGAAATACTATAAACACAGTACAATGGAATACAATGCATGATTTGCAATGTATCGTACAATACGGTACAACACAATACATAATTTTCGTTGATCATACAATACAGTACAACAAAATGCATAATTTTTGTTGTATCATACAATACAGTACAACAAAATGCATAATTTTTGTTGTATCATACAATACAGTATAATGCAATACATGATTTTCATTGCACCGTGCAATACCATACAGTATAATACAATATATAATTTTATTTGTACCATACAATACAGTACACTTTGATGCCGTGGAATACGATACCTAATTTTCATTGTACCATAGAATACAGCACAGCACAATACATAGTTTTCGTTGTACCATACAGTACATTACAATGTAATGCTGTGAAATACAATTCATCATTTTCATTGTACCATGCAATACAGTGCAATACAATACATAAATTTCATTGTACCATACGATACAGCACAATATAATGTCGTGAATTACAATACATAATGTCCATTGTACCATACAATACCGTACAGTACAATGCAATACATACATTTCTTTTTACCATACAATACAGTAAAATTTAATGCCATAACATACAATGCATAGTAAACAAGTGGGGTATTTTTTGCTCCCATAAGAAAACCTAACACAGAGTAACTTTTATTCAAGACTGGCACAGCCTTTTAAACTTGAATAAAGTCAGACAAACACATAGACAAACAATCTAACAGCGGGGGAAAAAACAAGCGCAGGCCAACAACTGAACTGTCTTTATAGTAATGACTTGGCAAAGATTTGGACTTAAGGAGGGGGAAGGGGGGTTGAAGATGGAGAAACTGGGAACATGTAATTAAGAAAATATGTTACAGATATGAAAACTCTTCACTAGCTGCATAAGGGAACCATCGCAAACCCTTTTGAAGGCAGATATATTTGTATTGCCTGCTCCGAGGCCTTTCGTCCGCTGGGTCGGAGCTCATCAGGGAGACACGGCTGGTTGTGTCTGCGCTCCTGGCGTCAAATAGAGACACACCACAGTCCATAATACTGTGGTGTTCTCACCACCAAGGGTGCAAAAAAGAATCCAATAGCACCCCCAAAGCAGCCAGCGAAGAGTAGTAAATGAAACCAAATGAAAGTGTGGGGAGGAAAAAAGTTGCTGAAAAACTAAGGACATTATGCAAATAGTATAAAATGTAGGGGACAATCTTTGAGCCTACGCTTGAGGATCCACCCAAAGATGCAAGGGAGATCAAAAGACAAACACA
>CM065717.1:69648288-69653288 GCA_033310375.1 Conus canariensis
CTGATGAAACTCAACTGGTGAAAACTCCAGCCAGATTTAGTGCCAGGATGGTTCTGTGACCAGAAATTCTCTCCAGAATTGCTCAGACCACAGCCGCATTGACAAAGTTGAAGCCAATATGGAACAACAAAAACATCTCCATCAGCTCAAAAATCAGACTGATGCGATCCTTAGTCATGGCAATCTTCCTCTATGCTTGCAAATCATGGACACCAAAAGCTGACCTCGAAAAAAGGATCAAAGCAGTTGAAATGAGGTGCTATAGAAGACTCCTTGGCATCTCATACAGATATCACATCACCAACGAGGAAGTAAAGAGACGCATCGAGAATGAAATCGGTCCATATACAGGTCTCCTCACTTCAGTTAAACGACGCAAGCTGAAGTGGTATGGACATGTCACGAGGTCATCAGGCCTTGCCAAAACAATCCTGCAGGGCACAGTACGAGGAGGAAGGCGGAGAGGTCGACAAAGAAAGAGATGGGAAAACATCACAAAGTGGACGGGCCTGGAGTTGAGGGACGTGTTGAGGAGGGCGGAGTGCCGGGATGAATGGAGAGGACTGGTTGTCAGAGCTACACAGGTGCCCCTACGGACGGGAGTCTAAGGGATCAAGGACAAGGACAAGGGTGGTTCTGTGCGCTAGAGAAAAGTTAATGAACCATTGAATTTAATCGGTGTGGGTGCTACAGGTGTTAGCTCCCTTCTATTCAACCCAAATTTGCATAACGCATTTTTATTTCATTCTACCATGTTTTACAAAAGAAAAAAAAGAGGCAAAAGGAAGCTCAATGAAACCAAACATTTTTTCTTGTCACGTCACCTTAACATTCTACCTACATGCATATAGAGAGGTACGCGTTAATATACATAATACTGCACGATGTAGCCTAATACAACGCAAAACAGAACGAATTCTGCACGTGCACATATGTCTATCGGTCATATCCCTTTTCTGTCACTAACCAAATTCATATTTTTCCAAAAGTTTCAAAGTATAATGATACAGGCAGAGGTAAAAAAAAAAAAAAAAAAACACACCACACACACAGAAAAATTGAAAATTGAAGCAATGAACTGCCAAATGAATGAAACAGACAATAAAGTCAAATAAACCTTCAATGACTGGTGTTCCCTCGGGCGGACGACAACGTACAAAATAAATAAACAAACAACGTAAACAAATATTTAGTGGGAAAAAGTGTGGGTGAACAACTCTACGTCACAATGAAAATGTTTTAAAAGGATACACCAACACATTAGCACATTAACAAACCCAGAGGCTCTATACCAAACAGCAAAATATTAAAGTTCACATGTGAATGTCCATCAGTAATAGAACATTCACACTGGCATGGTGAATGAGAGTTGATCGAGCAAAAAAAAAAAAAAAAAAGGGGGGGGGGGGGGAGGGAGTGGGACAAATGGGAGAAGGAAGATCCCACCTTAAAAAATATCAAACAATATTTCTCTTTTTTAAAAAAAAGGAGAGAGAGAGAGAGAGAGAGAGAGAGAGAGAGAGAGAGAGAGAGAGATGTCGAACACATTTGAGGTTGGAAGACCACACAAAAAAAAACATTATAAAAAGAGGGATAAAAGGAAAGGAAAGAAAAACAATTTGAAAACAATGTCGAAAAAAAATGAGGCTGGAGGACCACAAAAAGATTATAGAGAGAGTAAAGGAAGGGAACTAATTGAAGAAGATTTGAGGAAAAAAAAAGAAAGTCGAAAAACACTGAGGTTGGAAGATCACAAAAAAATTGTATGAGGGGTGGGGATGGGGAGTGGGAGATGGGATGAAAAAGATGACGTTGAAAAAAAGTAGTGAGTCCTTCACTGACAGCACAGGGTATCACTGAGTTCCGTGTTTTGAATAGAACCGTTTGCTAATTTCTGGTCAAAGTCGATGTCGGTCTCTTGAATGAGAGAGAATTCCTCAGTGAGCCTGGTCTTTTCAAAAACCTGTTGGCAATGACAAACTGGGCATGTTACTTGCGTTGGATGTTTTCCGCTGCTTTGTTGAAAACTTTTTTTTTAGTTTTTTGTAAAGTTCTTTTCACGATAACTAAAGTACTGTTTGCCTTTGTTCATGTAATCATCGATTCGTGTGTGTGTGTGTGTGTGTGTGTGTGTGTGTGGTGTGTGTGTGTGTGTGTGTGTGTGTGTGTTGTGTGTTTTCATGTATGCGTGCGTGTGCATGCGACGTGTGCGTGCGTGTGTGTGTGTGTGTGTGTGGGGTTGTGTGTGTGTGTGTGTGTGTGTGTGTGTGTGCGCGCGCGCGCGCGCGCACGTGTGCATGCCTGCCTGCCTGCGTGTCTGTGCGCATAACGTGTGCAGGGCTACATCCACCTGTTCATCATGGACGCCTTCGTGGACCTGTTCATCACGCTGTCCATCCTGGTCAACACGCTGTTCATGGCTCTGGACCAGCACGACATGAACGAAGACCTGCGAGTCGTCGCCAACAAGGCCAACTACGTCAGTGGCCCCTTCCCACTTCTTCTTGCCCTCCATCTCCCCCTGAAATCCTTTCCTCCCATTCAGCTTTATCCTGCCTGTCCCTGGCTTCCTCCCGTCCATGGCCGTCTCCCTCGTTCTCCTACTTTGCCTGTTTTGGCATATTTTCTGCTATTAACTTCACTTCCTGAGCATTCTCTTTTCGCCCAGCCTTCTCCTCTTCCTGCTCATTCTTTTGCTTACTCTGGTTTTACGTCCTACTCTTTGGCTTTTTTTTTTCATCTCATTTCCTTCTCACCTTTCACGTCCTTCTTCTTCTGGTTAAGCTTTGTTCTGCTCAGTCTTCTGTCCCAGTCTTCTTCTTCTCCTCTACAATGTTCTTTTCGACATTCCTTAATCTTCTCCTGCTCATCTTGTTTTTGTTTTTTTTCCCCGCAGTCTTTTCCTGTTGCGCCTTCCTTTTCTTTTCCCAGAACCCTGTTCTCAAGTTTCCTTCTCCTTCTTCTGTGTATCCTCGCTTTTCCAGTCTTTTCATCCTCTGTGTTTCTGCCCCTTCTCGAGAGATTTTTTTTCTCCTTTTCTGCCCCCTTCTTCTGCTCTTCCTTCGCCTTCTCAGCCTGATCTTCTTCCTACTCTTCCTTCTTCTCCTCAGTGTTTCCGTCTTCTTCCGTCGCCCGTCTCTCTCTCCTTGTCTTTCTCTTAACTTCTGTTATTGTTTTGAGCCTTGTCGTTTTTCTACTGTTCTTTCTCTTTCTAATTTTTTTTTCTGTTCTTTTCACTCCTCGTCAGAACAGTGTCTTATTTACTGTTGACTTCTTCTGCGATTCTTTTCAGGTCCCGTGCCATGGGACAAACAGTGAGATGGGTTTTATTTGTATCTTTTCCTCTGTGAAAATCGTGTGACAACGTTCAAGATTAAAAGAAAAAGACTGTGTCGGTGACTACGGTGCCAGTTTGTGTCTCCGTTTTTTCTAGCGTTGTCTGACACTTTATAATTTGTATGGAAAAAGCCGAGTGGGGCAGACGGAGAGGGTCGTTGTTTATCTTGTCGGCCTCTTGCATTTAAGTGTACTACACGAAAGGGTGCCACAAGCAGCAGCTGTTTGGCCAGTTCATTGTTGACTGGGTTTTTTTTTTCTTCCTTCGATCTTTTTCGATTTCTCTCTCTCTCTCTCTCTCTCTCTCTCTCTCTCTCTCTCTCTCTTCTCTCTCTCTCTCTCTCTCTCTCTCTCTCTCTGATTGTCTTTGTTTATCGTCGGCCCATAATTCCCAGCGAATGCTGCATTACAACACCAAATCGCCTAGCAGAAATTCCAAACCAGAGCACAGAACAAGAACAAGAAAACATGGCCAAAAAGGACGTTCCACGCTTGCCCACATACCCTGTACCTAACAGTACACAGCCGCAACAGCTGGAGAAATGAACAAACACAAATTAACATTTATCCAAGCCTGGCACGGCCTTTGTGATCTTACTATAGTCAAACAAACACAGGGACGAACAGTAACAAATAGAGGTAAACTCGGTTAGACTGGCATGAAAGGACATTCTGAATGTGTTCTCTTCTCTAGTTGTTGTTGCTGTGTCCCTGTGTCCGGTACAGGGTATATGGGCGAGCTTGGATCATCCTTTTTGGGAGACGTCTGATTGTTTGGTCTGTGTGTTCCGTGCTGGCATTTCTGCAAGGCGATTTGGTGTTTGTAATCAGCATTCGTTTGGAGTTATGGACGTGTAATTGTTTCATCACGGGAGAAAGATTTACCCTACTTATTTGTTATTTACTGTTTACTGTTCCCTGCCTCATTGAAAAACCCCTTTCAATCCAGAGTCGGCTTTAACGAAACTTATCCGATGAAAAGCTCTGGTACTGTCTGGTCAAATCTGAGAGTAGTATGCAGTATTCATGAGAAATGAGCAGACTAATTTTTAAAAAGAAATGTAAAATCTGAAAATGTCGCATGATGGTGGCACTGGTATCGTTTGAGGCTGGAAGAAAACCTCCATGTGTGCGGCAGGTGTTCACGGGTATATTTGCTGCCGAGGCTTTCTTCAAGGTGCTGGCCATGTCTCCGGCCAAGTACTTCAAGGACGGCTGGAACATCTTCGACTTCATCATCGTTGCTCTGTCACTCATGGAGCTGGGCTTCGTCGATCTGCCCGGCTTGTCCGTATTGCGGGCTTTCAGATTGGTGAGTGGTGTGTGTGTATGTGTGTGTGCGTGTGTGTGTGTGTGTGTGTGTGTGTGTGTGTGTGTTGGGGGTGGGAGGGGGTGGTGGTGGTGTGTGTGTGAGTGTGTGTGTGTGTGTGTGTGTGTGTGTGTGTGTGTGTGTGTGTGTGTGTGTGTGTGTGTGTGTGTGTGTTCGCGCGCACTTGAGTGTGTGTGTGTGTGTTTGTGTGTGTGTGTGTGTGTGTGTGTGTGTGTGTGTGTGTGTGTGTGTGTGTGTGTGTGTGTGTGTGTTTTGTCTATTTGTCCTTTGATTCTTTTGTTTTTGTTGTTTGTTATTTTCCCATGTATTTCTATCTATATCGTTGTTGATGTTG
>CM065717.1:69670788-69673288 GCA_033310375.1 Conus canariensis
CTTTTTTACATCCAGCCCTCGAGAGAGAGAGAGGAGAGAGAGAGAGAGAGAGAGAGAGAGAGAGAGAGAGCAGAGACAGAGACAGAGACAGACAGAGAGAGACAGAGAGAGAGATGCATAAATGTCTGTGACTATGTAAGTGTATGTATAATGTGGTTATCTAAGTGCATATAAATGTCCCTCTAAGCATCCCTACAACATACCTGCAAATAATCTTAAAGTAAATGCTTAACTGGACTACAAATCACAGAAAAAACAACATTGAAGGCAAACTATTAAATCTGAAAAGACATCACACAAAGACATGCCTAATAATGTGTGGTAAATGAGCTTGAAGAGGTAAACAGTGAAACAGCAGTGCTTGCTGGTTATTCTTTGTTCTCCACAAATACAGTTTGCTTCGTTTGTATATTTAGTTTTTAAGACATCATATTTAGTTTATGAAATATTGAAATAAAATTTCTGTATTGGTACATATTTTTCACTTGTAAATGAGGAATGCTGTTTGCATGTTCATAACTCATTAAATGAGTGTTTTTATCAGCCACACCAAACAGCGTTTTTGTTGTTGTTGTTGTTGTTGTTGTTGTTGTTGTGTTTTTTTTTTAGTGTTTTCTGAATCGGCACCAGACGGTTTGCTTTAATAATATTGACTTCAGGTAAAGAAAAGGATATATTCAATACCGTGGCGCACTTTTCATTTCTGGCTCCTCTTTTTGCGCATCTATTGGCTAGCTCATTACTGCAAATACCACAATGCGATGGAATCCAACAGAAGGAGACATCAGTTCCTTTACATATCAAATAAGATGGCATATTTCATTTACAAGAAAGTGTTCGAAACGGTATTTGGAAATTTTATGGTTTGCAGAACAGACATTGAATCCACTTAAATAACTACTTTAAATATTGTTTGTGGCAAGTCAATTAAATGTGACAACGCCATAATAACAGCTATTATTTCGGCGACGAATATTGATCTGCCTTTTCCGATGGAATATATCTTTCCACCTTTAATGATGATATAACAAAAGCAGAACTTGACTGATTATTAGACAATACTGAACCATTTGTGTGAACTTTAAGATGTTGAGGATATTTCTCTTGTATACGCATCTTTACAGAATAAGATAAAATGTTTGGTTGGTCAGTTTTGTTCACATCAGTGTGGTCAAGATCAAAATGTGCCCTGTTTCTTTGCCAAGCTGGAGGAGAAATCAAGGCCACCTTCGCTAATGTCTCAGAATTGACTGTTGACTCTTTCAAAAGATTTTCTGTACAAGAACCAATGGTAGAATATGACAAAATAGTCTGAGCTCTCTTTGGATAATGAGATTCAGGTTTTATAGCAATCTCATTTTCGTTCACACCCATGAGCGTTGAACACTTCATTACATATTTGACAAGTGTTAGCTTTCTATGTTCGTCTAATGGTAAAATATTAATTTTCTTATAAGTTCGGTAAGTTGAAGCATGGAAAGGAAGACCAAGGCATAATTTATAGGCTTTACTATCTATGCTTTACAGCTTTTGTAACAGGTGTTTAGGGGCACTGAAGAAAGCCTGTTGAGCATAGCATATATTTGATTGGATCAGTGATGTAGCTAAATGTTTTAAAGTGTTTATATCCTGACACCAGCTGTGTTTACTGATAATTTAGAAATGTTTAATGTATTTTTCTAGCTTTGTTCAGAAGGTACTGAATATGAAAGTTCCACGTTAATTTAGATGTTAAGTATACTAAAAATTTAACTAAAGGTTTGTAGTCAAGTGTGACTGCATCCATTTTAAAAGAGGGCAAATCGCTTGTTTCGGCGCCATTGTTAAATAACGCCATATATGTTTTTTCACAAGAAAACATTAGATCATTCTCAAACATGTATCTACCAAGACTGTCTGATTCATTTTGGTAAAGTTTTTGGTAGTAATCAAGTGTTCTTTTAGGGCAATTTTTCCTTATTGAAGTATTCATCCATATGCACAGATCGTCAGCATACTGCACAGCTGTGATATTTTTGCTTCTATGTTTTGGAAGATCACAGAGTAAAATGTTAAACAACATTGGCGCTATCATAGAGCCTTGTGGGATTCCCATATGTAATGATTTGAATTCAGAGTACGTATTTTCTACTTTAACTTGTAGCTTTCTGTCTTGAACAAATTCTCTGATACAACAATAATAAAGATTGCCAGATAGACCTGTATTTCTTAATTTGAATAACAATCTGGCATGCCAAACACTATCGAAAGCTCTTTTACATAAAAAAATGTAGCCAAAACGATTTTTCGTTTTGCAAATTGGTTTTTAATTTGTGTGGTTATTTTAACTATATGGTCGATGGCTGATCTTCCTTTTCGAAAACCGGCTTGATTGTGTGGTATTACGTCATATTTATCACAATAACATATCAATCTATTCAGAACTATTTTTTCCATTAGTTTAGAGACATGAGAGGTTAAAGCTACTGGTCGATAACTATTTACATTTGTTGCAGATTTA
>CM065717.1:69678288-69695788 GCA_033310375.1 Conus canariensis
TAATCACTACATCTCAGAGAATGATTTCCGTTCATAACATTATTCATTAGTGAAAGTAACAGCCCTTAAAATCATATCAAGGAGTGATTTCCGCACACTCTTGTTTATCAACAAATAGATATTCATTATTTATATTCAAAGGATGGTTTAAATACATATTGAAATGATTTCCTGTTTATCAACAGATGAATCCATATCAAAAGGGTTTCTGTGCTGCTCCCCCACATCAAAATTCAGAATAAATCTTCCAACCATTAATACATGATAGTTTCCATCGCTCACTTCCGAAGCTTACCATCGTTTATATCATTATCATACAGTAGCGAAATAAACAAAAACTGTTTTGCATCATAACACCATGAACTAGCTAAGCCACCTCCTTTTCCGATCACTCATCGACAACATATTTTTTTTCCTTCTTTCTATTCATACTTTCTGAAAACAATTTCCTCCTATCACCCTATCAAGTCACAAGATATACCAAAAAACAACAAATACTTTTTGTGCTAAAAACCTTTACTAGGCGCTGAGAAAGTTACAGTCGCCTATAGGAGGGGAGAACGGTTTCGGTTTGCGATTTCAAATTGCTAATAATGAAATACCTGACTGCCACAGCTACTAGTCTGGGGACCCTCTTCGGCCACTGGGAAGTTGCACTGCCGGAACTGTTGTAGAGACTGCCTGATCGTTTCAGCTCACCTGGCTTATACAGAGCGCAGGTGAGCAGCAGTCAGGTAAACTAACCAACCGGTTTTCTGGTGAACATGTTCCGGCCAACGCGGTTGTAAAAAATTTGTGACCAGACAAAAAACGGTCCGCCCTCGCGCGAATACGTACACGCATTATGGCTTTTATCAAACAGCACTTCCACTTGTCAGACAGGAGAGGGCACTCAAGACCTGACCAGTATGGTCATGCTTCAGCTAAATGCAGGCCCGAGTCCATGGTTACAGGCTAGGCCTATATTCTCTATTACACTCAAAGCTGAACCTGGCTTTTGTCAGTAGGTCAGCCGTTACCAAAACATATTCATCGCACAGTCCAGCCTTTGACCCGTACTGTGCCTGACTCGGAGATAGATCCAGTGTCTGCTTCTTTTGATATTACAGCACGATCCACACGACCCTTCATTTTGCTGTCTGTCTTCTAGATTTTTCACTCCTAAATTCTTGTGTGCTACCAATGGCGTAGAAACACAAGAAGTCCACAAGCCATGCAGGACTCTGCTATCCTCGCTAACATACGGCATTGAACTAATTTACTGACCCAAAATTCCAGGATGAAGTCCTTTTTTTTTTAACATTCAAAAGCTTTTTTTTTATTCCACAGAGCCAGGGTGATTCTCATCTGTTCAAACTGCTTTGTTACTACATGATCTTTACTGTAACCCCGAACTCTGACCAAATCTTCTCCCGCTCCCCTGTGCCACAACATATCACCCCGCCTCCCATCGCCCCTACCCCCTCTCTATTCCCCTCTTCCTCGACACTTCCTCCACCCCCCCCCCCCCCCCCCCACCCCTTTTTCACCCGCACACCCTCTTTCCATCAATTGTCACCTTAACATGATTTTTCTTCTTTTTTGTGTGTGTATGCTTCCAACCTTTCAGCTTACATATTCCCTGCGCATGTGACGTCATGCCATTTTTAGGGATGCGGTGTGACGTCTACACGGACCAACCCGTCTCCTTACTGAGAAAGCAAGCTTTAGAAATCGTCTTCCTGAGAGAGACATGTTTTTGCCGACATTTTGGCCACTGTCTTGTTTCGTCGACTGAATTGCGACACACTTGTAAAGAGCCTACCCCCCGAAAAGCAAAGCATTCTTGGGTAACTGCACGGAGGAAATTCATCATTTGTATGTTCTGTTTAAAGTGACTGTCCACTCTTCAAAGAATCCGTTGAGCCGCGGATGTTTTTGTTTGTTTCTTGTTGGTTTTTTTTTTTTTTTCTATGGATAGCCTGATGAGTTCTTCCGAGAACGAAACGCTTTCGCTCGCTCGAATGTTCCTTTCCTGTAAAGAGTCTAAAGATCTGAGAGAGCTATGATCTGATGGAGCAATTTTTTACCTTTCTTTTTCTTCTTTTATTCTCCTTCTCCTCCTCCTCTATCTTCTTCTTCTTCTTGAGTTTCTCATTCCCTCTGTTTCAGTGATAATGAGACTCCTCTCCTTAATCTTTATTAAACGTTATCGTTATCACTATTAATAGTATGAGCATTTTTAAGATGTGACCTTTACACCCTCTCTCTCTCTCTCTCTCTCTCTCTCTCTCTCTCTCTCTCTCTCTCTCTCCTCTCTGTCTCTCTCTCTGTCTGTCTTTTCTGAATCTAATGAATCTCTTTTCCCTTTCCCCATCTCCCTCATGTCTGTCTCTCTGATCAGATATTTGAATCAGTTTCAGACGATATTGGAATGTGATAAAGTCAACTTGAAGGCGGTCCTAGCACAGTAGGTGTATATGGGTGCGAGAGAGGCTCGAATGCACCCCCTCTGGTATCTATCACAACTTTTTTTTTCGTCTCTTCAAACCAATAGATGGCGAGCGGTTTTTGGTTTTTTAACTTTTGGAACGAATGCATGACCGTCGATGGAGTATCACTTTTGGCATGACTTTGACTTTTTTTTTTATAACACCACCCTGGTTGTTCACACGGCAATTTTTCCCCCCAATTGACACTACTACATTTATGTAGTTTGATTTTACATTATCATGTGTTCAGCGCGCCCGCGCGCGCGCCCGCACACACACACACACACCACACACACACACACACACACACACACACACACACAGAAACGCACACACGCATGAATACACACACACACACACACGCACACACACACGCACACACACACCACACACACACACACACACACACACACACACACACACACAACACATCACAGTGTGTGTGATTTTTCATGTGTTTGTTATAGAGATGCAGTGCAGTTTACGTTGATGCAGCAGTGATAATAATGAAGATGATGATGATGATGATAATGATGATGATGGTTATGATTGTAACAATAACAGGAGTTTTGTGATGGTGGCGGTTGCGGTGGCGGTGTTTGGTTGTGGTTGTGTTGGTGGCTACTGTGGTGGCCATTGTTGGTTTTGTTGTTGCTGCTGTTATATGGGGAAATGGTGAAGAAATATGCTACTTCAGGAATCTTGCATGACTGAAACTTTAGATTTTAGAACTAAGTCTCTCTCTCTCTCTCTCTCTCTCTCTCTCTCTCTCTCTCTCTCTCTCTCTCTCTCTCTCCAGAAAAAGAAATATACCGAGGAAGTGAACTGCATGCCTGTTATCTTGTTATCACTGTGATGTAGATATACAATGTCATTGTTTTCTAATCTTCTTTTACTAGTTTCAATACACACTGACACCCTCGGGTTTTTTTTTTACCCCCACCACGTCGCAGATTAATTTCATAAGCACAACTTTTTTCCTCATCTTTCACACTTTGCAATGTGCTTGTTGAATTCTAGCGTTTAGCTTTCCTTATTTGACCCATCGGTTGACTGGTAGCTTGCTTGCTATTTCTTAGTTGGTTGGTCGGTCGGATGCTTACGTTTGCTTGGATTGGTTGACTGGTGATAGTTTGTTCGGTTGACGGTTGGTTGAAATCTTGGGGTGGATCTCTTTGCTGGGCTCGCTGGTTGGTTTGGGAATGAGTTTGTTAACTGCGTTGCTTTCTGGGTCGTTGGTGGGATAGATGATGTTTGTTGAGGAACTCTCTCTCTCTCTCTCTCTCTCTCTCTCTCTCTCTCTCTCTCTCTCTCTCTCTCTCTCTCTCACCCCGAAAATTTCACATGGTAACTTTAATCATTCAATAGTTTGAAGTTTTTCTCTATGTAAAACCCAACAAACAACCTTTCAGCCGTTTGGGGGTTTCCTATATATATATATATTTTTTTTTTTTTAATAAGTTTTTCGTTTCTCTAATGATAAACCCACTTCTCACAGGAAAGTAGTTCCTAAACAAACAGATGAATAATTTTCGTGTCACCACGCTCTGATATTTAGACTTCATTGTCAGGTTACAGTGAAGACTGTCAGCGTCAGGATACATTGTGCCGGTCACCTGACCAACTCACGTGACAAAGGTTTCCCGCCATAATTTTAACAACTGTTCAGCCATTTTAAAACAGTAGAACTCTCTCTCCTCTCTCTCTCTCCCTCTCACACACACACACACACACACACACACACACACACACACACACACACACACACACACACGTGCGCAGAGTAGGTTTCAAAGTGAGGTGACTTCATCCCCCATCCCTCTCTTCTCACAAATAGTCCAACAGTTTAGTCCTAGACTACTGTCCAAAATAAGTATCGCGCAACATCACAGATAGGCATCACTAGCGGTCTGCTCTGGAACCCTTTTCTCCAGCAAGCTCTCTCTCTCTCTCTCTCTCTCTCTCTCTCTCTCTCTCTCTCTCTCTCTCTCTGCACCAGATGTTGACCCTGGGCAAGGTGTGGAGACTGAGAATTCTTATCATTTCGTGCACCTATGAGACATTTACTTTATATGGGGACATTGGGGAAACTAATTGTAGCACATTATTTTTTTTCATTCCTATTTGACCTCTGACCTTTGGGGATAACACTGTCTTTTGGTTTTTAGAATGAAGTGACTGCAGGCAAATGTTGCAACAAAATTTTGAAAAAAAATTCTGTTCCCAAACAAAAGAATAAACAAATCACACACACACACACACACACACACACACACACACACACACACACACACACACACACACACACACACACACACACACACTACGCGTTGCAACCTCTTCAGCCAAGACCAACAGCATTCAAGACAACGAAAACGAAGGACAAAACAGACAGTCCCTTATCTTCAAGTCAAAATGTGTGTCTTTTGTTCCTGTCGAAGATGACGTAGAGTCCAAACGAAAAGAAGCGGAATAATCAAAGATCAGATGATTTCAACACTGTTTTCTCCCCTGACTCCTTTTTCACTCATACGTTTTTAACACATGTAAAGGAGAACACTGTTCGCCGGCAACTCTCAAGTTCTTGCCATTGTGCTTAACCACAGGGAAGCCTTGAGAGCGAGAATGTGGCCACACGCCACAACCAGTGTTTTGCTCTATATGGCTATATAACCCATGTGAGCGTCTTGAGGCCTAGCATAAGATTGAGCCAGCATTTGATATCAAGCTGATAACTGATCAAAAGAACAACTCTCCACCAATCGTTTCATTTGTTTTTTGTTTTGTTTCTTTATTTCCACCGATGGCATCATCCACAATCTTCAAGTACATGACCTTCCCCTTGGTTGGTGTCACATTTCAGGCCTTTTCACTCTCCCGTGACCCAATCTTTGCGCCAGGTGGTTCCTCCCAAATAGTCTCATTCCTTTCATTTTAATCTGTCTGCTTGGAACCGACTGGCATATACCTTGATGGGCATATGAAAGAAAAGAAGCTAAATCAACTTTCAGACAAAATAGAAATTCTCAAAAACAATCTAATTGTGCCTGCCTATGAATACTCGACTCCTTAACTTAGGTTTTGGCACATTAATTTCTGGTGTGCAGCCTGTAGCGGTGGTTTGTGCGCGTCATTAATCAAATGAAGGTACTATTTTTGGTGCATGGGAACAGAATAATGGCGGAACAGAATTCGAAGAGATTTCTTTTTCGATTTTTCTTCCTCTCAGGGAACATGTATATAGTCTGTGTCGATGAACATGTGGATTTTAAACCAAAAGAAGCTGAATTAAAGAAAACAAAAAACAGATCGTTGAAACTTCGTCTATCTGTTTCGTATAGGTATTTCAATTGTGTCGGGGTTCGTCATTCGTTCGATTTTGTAAACTTCCCAGGAACTGGACCAGACAGCCCGCCCCACATACCAGTGGAAGAATACTGATTGATGGTCACGTCTTAACTGGAATCCCGGGTCAAAGTTGTCACACAGAATATTAAAATGAATGAGCGTGACATCCAAACAAGTTAAACGAGAATCCACCATCTCTCTCTCTCTCTCTCTCTCTCTCTCTCTCTCTCTCTCTCTCTCTCTCTCTCTCTCTCTCTCCATGCTGCCAGTATCAGAACTGAGTCATTGATTGGGTTTGATTAAGAAAACTATTGTCTAACCAATGCATGTGAAATTGACACCACTTATGCATCCACCTATTTACTATCCGTATGGGCGCGTTTGTTCGTGTGTGTGTGTGTGTGTGTGTGTGTGTGTGTGTGTGTGTGTGTGTGTGTGTGTGTGTGTTGCGTGTCTGTGTGTGTCTGTGTGTGTCTGTGTGTATGTACGTGTGCGTGCATGTGTACACGCGTGCGTGTGCGTGCATGCATGCGTGCGTGCGTGCCTGCGAGCGTGCGAGAGTGGGTGAAAACGAAAATGCACCTTTAGCACTGCTGTTGACATGCTTATCTTCGAAGTTCAACTCAATAGTTTCATTTTGTCAGGAGGCATTTAGCAGGGCAGTAAGATAATATGTGCATGCCCTGGTGCCGTGAAAGTCATGTTGCCAGGGTGTAAAATGTGTCACCTTCTCCATATTCAGGAACAACATAACCTGTACTGCAGGCGATCTTGGCAGTGGATTGTTGGGATGAGGCAAGGAGGAGGATTTCTTACAGAAAGAATAGAGAACAGCCCTGATGTGACCCCCTACTGACGACTTGCCATAAGACATGAAATCCAATTCAATTAAATCCAAGACAAATGAGGGAGTTATAAGACCCTTTCTGTTAAAAAAAATTCTTTATCTGATATAAAGACGTAAATCTATATTTAAAAATTTAAAAAGGTTTTGTTACGACAAAAAAGTCCGGTTTATCTGAAACCTTCATCGTATTAAGCATTCTTCTTGCCAAACTATCGATTTTTGCGATTTCATACTTTTACAACTCAAAGTGAATTGAAATCAAAATTAGGTGTCTGTGCACTTCGATTGACATTTTTCTTTTACCTGAAACGAGCAGAAAAAGACAGATGTTTTCGTTTATATTAAGGAATAGAACATATTGATGTTACCTTTAATGCAATGTATTGATTTTAGTTTGTGAAAATGCCTTTATATATTGCCGAAAGCATGTCGTTCACCATGGACATTTTAGTGAGGCTTTCGCATATCTGTACTTATTACACAAGTATCACAATAGAAATTCTTTCATAATTCCATTCTCTGCTTTTTCTTTTTGTGTTTTTTGATAATGGTCATCACGAGCAGATTTTCAAGATTCAACAAAATATTACACTCAACACAGTGGAACTATTTCCATTATTTCTTTGAAATCATTTAACTTTTCCTACAGTACTAATCACAGAAGAACTCTCACCATTACATTTTCCCCCCACACTTCAATAAAATCATTTACCATACTTAACGCGGATCGCAGTGGAACCCATGAAAATTGATATATCGTATCGCGTATGAAATCTCAATTTCACGTCATGTATATCGACATACACATAAATGGATGTTTGTATATATGAAGCATCCAAAAGAGATTCCTGCAACGATTTCTCTGACAGGGATGAGCATCTGAAACCGATTTATTTCAACTCCTGATCCAGCATCGCTTCTTCTCTGTCAGTTTGGAAGCCACGAAGGCCCGTTATTACGTGTTCTGCGTACATCAGGTGTTGGGCTCAGCAGGCTGACAACCTCTGGGGCAGCACACAAGGATAGACCTCACGCTTGTGTACGCTCTACAAAATCCTCAGACGACGTGTCAATGGGTCTCATGTTCAAGAGCAGCCACGGTACGGACAACGCCGTGGCCAGAATCTACAGCTAAGCTTTACATCCACGAATACAAGAATTCTGTACAGTAGAGGGCCTTTTTCTATCTAGCCCTGTTTGTGACTGAAACTCACCGTCCAAGGACGGTATATTGATTTTTTTTAAACTGACACAGGATTCATTCTGTTGTGTCATTAATTCTGATGATTCTGCAATGTCCTTCCTCATAAAAGATAGAAAAGCCAGTTTTTAGCCAAACAGTCGAGTTCCATCCACGTAATGGATGCATCTCTCAGCATTGCTTAAATCGCCTGACCAACGCGGGTGTCTGTATATCTCGGGCCTGGTTGATACCGGAATACACAATGAGAGTAAGAGTTGAGCTGTCATGCAGTCTCAGACTAGAATGGAACGCCTTGCCATCATCTTCCTCATCCTCGTTACTATCGATTAGCATGAATTTAAAAAGAAAAGAAATTAAAGGTTTGTTCACAGATTAAGATGGGAAATGATAAGTATCTTCGCTGCTGATTAGTTGAAGTCTCATTGTGCATATTGAAGGAATCCTTCGCTTCTCGTTAAGGATTGGCTCTCTGTACCCCCCCCCCCCCCCCCCCCCCCCACCCCCCCCCCCCCTCACATATCCGTACTAGGCTGCTGTTCGCCACACATTTCGCTGCTAAGTAAGTTCGAAGCATACACACTGTGCGTCACGCACGGGTCAAGCTACATGCAGGAAGAAGACTGACCTCGCTCAGCAGTGGATGTGAAGCTGCAGTAAGTGGCAACCCTGAGTCGGCAGCACAGCCAGTTGTAGGCCTCCTGCACGGCTCGCAGTGACTGTGACGCTCAAAAGTGGTGTGTGACTTGCCTTAAGCGACAGGACTCCAACAAAGGCAGATAGTGGGGAACATGGGCGATATACTTATCCTCTTATCTCCTGATCTGTGGCTTGTTTAAAGTATGAGGTCCAAGTCTCTTTTGTTGCCATAGCAGCCGGCCCCCAGACTAACCACACACAGACATAACGTTATTCTGTTTAGAAGCACGGTAAACTTAAAAGAACTGTAATTGTGCGAAGCAGGGGCCACCTGCTAAGAGGAGCAGAACCCCCCCCCCCCCCCCCCCATCCCCACCCCCCTTCAAAAATCGTCTTATAAAAGAAATCAGCCCCAAAGTAGATCAGCTGGAATCTTCAGGGCTTCTGGTCAGCAAGGTTGTTTTTTGGCTTGAAGTAGATGGATTTCAGTTCGGTTATTTTTTTTTTTTTTATAATGCAGCTAGTTTCTGGATTCACTCATATTCTAGTCCACGTTCTGTTTTGTTTCGTGTGTCGTGTGATTCCACACTACTTGCATTTTAAATGGTTTATATAAAACACAGGAATAGTTTCTATAGAATACATTGCCTTGCAACTATAACATTTTTGACGTTTCTATTCATTCATAACACCGTAGAATTAGATGTTGTGCATTTTTTCAGACATGTCGTCCGAAGCACTATTCTTTAATGTTGGTGGCACCACAGTTGCATTTTGGTCGTTTTATCCCCTTTTTTTTTCCAAGCCCGAAAATGCCATATATTCTTATAGTTTATCATCATGATTGTGATCAGGACAGATGATGAAATAGATAATGATGGTTATGATTGTGATAATGATGATGATGATGATCCTGATAATAATAATGATGATGATGATGATGATGATGATGATGATGATGATGATGATATGATGGTGATGTGTTATTGGCATCTTAGAGTCATGATCTGTATGTCAGCGGCCCCCATAGAGTGAGGAAGGAGTTCAGGGTCGAAACACTTAAATACAATATATTTAATATATAATATATATATATATATATATATATATATAGATATTCAATTATAAACAAAGCTTGCTCTTATGTCTTAGATTGAAGAAAAAGGGGGGGAGATAAGCATTCATATCTGCAGTGGTAGATCATTCTGCCTAACTAACAATATGTGCTTGAGTGGGTGAATGGGGAAAAATAAAACAAATGCTTCTCAAAATGAGCCTTCAGCAAGCTTATAGTCTCCAAGTAGGAGACGATCTCCAATGGGGAGGAAACCCACTAACATATAACTCCTGGTCAGATACCGATATTTCGAAACCTGATTGTTTCTCCTCAGTGACCGCGGAAAGTGGGGAGACCACTTTCCGCGGTCACTGAGGAGAAACAATCAGGTTTCGAAATATCGGTATCTGACCAGGAGTTATATGTTAGTGGGTTTCCTCCCCATTGGAGATCGTCTCCTACTTGGAGACTATAAGCTTGCTGAAGGCTCATTTTGAGAAGCATTTGTTTTATTTTTCCCCATTCACCCACTCAAGCACATACTGTTAGTTAGGCAGAATGATCTACCACTGCAGATATGAATGCTTATCTCCCCCCCTTTTTCTTCAATCTAAGACATAAGAGCAAGCTTTGTTTATAATTGAATATTTCTTGCAGTCATTGCAACACCAAGCTGCTCTGTAAGTTGCTGGAATGGTGCTCGGTACTTATCCTTGGAATTTATTAGTTTATTGTATATATATATATATATATGTGTGTGTGTGTGTGTGTGTGTGTGTGTGTGTGTGTGTGTGTGTGTGTGTGTGTGTGTTACTTTTAAACCCACTTTTTCACCGTTCTCTTCTCCCTCCACTTAATCTAAATATCCCGTCTATAATGTGTGATCATAGTTTACATGTATTAATTGAGTTGGTTCATTTTGATTTCAAGAACCAGATGGAAAATAAATAAACATCTAGCTTTCCTTGAGAATAAAGATTATAACTCTGTCTCTGTCTCTCCATGTCTCTCTTCTGTCTCTGCCCCCTCCCTCCCTCCCTCTCTCTCTCTCTCTCTCTCTCTCTTCTCTCTCTCTCTCTCTCTGGGTGCGTTTATGTCATTTTGTGTGTGCTTTTTTTTTAAACAAGTATTTGAGAATTCTTGTGTGTGTGTGTGTGTGTGTGGGGGGGGGGGGGGGGGGGGCTTTTATTTTATTTTATTTTTTTACTATCATCAGTAAATGGAGTAATCTAATGCCCAGTTCGTCTTTTTTTCTGGAATTTTTAGTTAGCGCTATAAATAGATGTGTCCATTCATCTGATTATAAGGCACCCCTCCAGTCCACTCCACCCTCACATTCCTCTCTCTTCTCTCTCTCTCTCTCTCTCTCTCTCTCTCTCTCTCTCTCTCTCTCTCTCTCTCTTCCAATACACAAACTCATGCTATTCGAGGTTTCATTATCATACCGTATGTTGCTGTGTACAAGCATTTGTGAGCACTATTTTGCATCTAAAAAAAAAATAACAGCACACAGAGAAAGAGAGAGAGAGAGAAAGTGACGTTCCCTGTTTGATGTCCATGCAGGCTGGCGGCTCATTGGAAATGTTCATGACGGAAGATCAGAAGAGGTACTATCAAGCTATGAAAAAGATGTCGTCAAAAGCCCCACAGAAATCCATACCAAAGCCAAAGGTATGTCTGTTGCGTGTTGTTGTTGTTGTTGTTGTTGTTGTTCTTCTTCTTCTTCTTCTTCTTCTTCTTCTTCTTCTTCTTCGTCTTCTTCTTCTTGATGTTTGTGTGATTGCGTGTCCGTTTCTTTTTCTTTATCTGTGGCCAAAGGTCTTGTCGGTTGGTAGAGTCTGTGTCAGCGGATTTGTGGCGTTTTTGTTTGTTTTTTGTTTTGTTTTTGACTTTGTTTTGTTTTGTTTGTTTTAAGCTTGAGAACGAATGTCGCGAATGTAAATGTCTGTCTGACTCTAAGTATGTGTTTGTCTATGACCGTTTGTATGTAAGTTTCACCTGTGGAATCATATGACAGTGTGTGTGTGTGTGTGTGTGTGTGTGTGTGTGTGTGTGTGTGTGTGTGTGTGTGTGTGTCTAAATTTAAGTCATGTTATCATTTCATTGTTTTTCTTTTTGTCTTGTTTTCGGCTTCCCTTTTCTTTATGTTTATTTTTCTAACTCTTCTGTTCCACTTTTCCTGCAGATGGTGTGTGTGTGTGTGTGTGTGTGTGTGTGTGTGTGTGTGTGTGTGTGTGTGTGTGTGTGTGTGTGTGTGTGAAATTTCAGTCATGTTATCACGTGATTGTTTTTCTTTTTGCCTTGTTTTTCGGCTTCCCTTTTCCTATGTTTTTTTTTCTAGTTCTTCTTTTCCATTCTTGCTGCAGATGGTGTGTGTGCGTGAGTGCGTGCGTGCATGTGTGCGTGCGTTCGTGCGTGCGTGCGTTCGTGGGTGCGTTCGTGCGCGCGCGCGTGTGTGTGTGTGTGTGTGTGTGTGTGCGTGCGTGCGTGTGTGTGTGTGTGTTGTGTGTGTGTGTGTGTGTGTGTGTGTGTGTGTGTGTGTGTGTGATGATGATGATGATGATGATGATGATGATGATGATGATGATGGTCATTTGGATGGTGATACTGGTGTTATCTTGACGGTGATGATCATCTCAATAAACAAACAATTCTCATCACTTTATGCGTCTCTCTCTCCCTCTCTCTCTCTCTCTCTCTCTCTCTCTCTCTCTCTCTTTCTCTCTCTCTCTCTCTCTCTCTCTCTCTCTCTCTCTCTCTCTCTCTCTCTCTCTCTCTTCGTTCCCGCAGCTCAAGATTGCTGCTCTGATCTTCGACATCACGACGGACCAGCGCTTCGACATCGTCATCATGATCATCATCATGCTGAACATGCTGACCATGACCTTGGAGTTCTACGGGATGCCCGACGAGATGAAGAACGTGCTTCAGATCATCAACTTCGTCTTCATCGCCATCTTCACCCTGGAGTGCGTGCTCAAGCTGATCGGACTCCGCATCTACTACTTCAAGATCCCCTGGAATGTCTTCGACTTCGTGGTCGTGGTCCTGTCCATTCTGGGTGAGAGGCAGGGTTGGGTGTTCGAGGCCGTAGGCTCTGAGTGGGTTGGGTTGGTTCGTTAGTGTGTCCCTCCCTGTTGGAGAGGCGTAGGATGGTTGGGTGAATTTCGTTTTAGAGTGGTGGTGACTTGATGGATGAGCTGATGGTTGTGTGTGGATAGGTGGATGGACACGTGGGCTTGGACGTGTGTGTCTGTTTGTATCACCGTATGACTCAAGTCTAAAAGGGACAAAATTAATCATGACTCTAGTTTAAAGGGAGAAAATTGATAATGACTCTAGTCTAAAGGGACAACATTGATCATGTCTCTAGTCTAAACGGACAAAATCAATCATAATTCTGGTCTGAAGGGACAACATTAATCATGACTGTAGTCTCAAGGGACAAAATTAATTGACGCTTGTCTGAAAGACAAAATTAGTCATGACGCTAGTCTAAGGGGACAAAATTAATCATGACTGTAGTCCAAGGGGACACAATTAATCGTAATTCTGGTCTAAAGGGACAAAATTAAACATGACTCTAGTCTAAGAGCAAAAATAATCATGACTCTAGTCTAAAGGGACAAAATTAATCATGACTCTAATCTAAAGGGGCAAAATTAATCATGACTCTGGTCTAAAGGGACAAAATTAATCATGACTCTAGTCTACAGGGACAAAATTAATCATGACTTTAGTCTAAAGGGACAAAATTAATCATGACTCTAGTCAAAAGGGGCAAAGTAATCATGACTCTAGTCAAAAGGGGCAAAATTAATCATGACTCTAGTCAAAAGGGGCAAAATTAATCATGACTCTAGTTTAAAGGGACAAAAATTAATCATGACTCTAGTCTAAAGGGACAAAGTTAATCATGACTCTAATCTAAAGGGGCAAAATTAATCATGACTCTAGTCAAAAGGGACAAAATTAATCTTCACTCATGACAACAAGAAGCTTCCGCGTACAAACATTGTAAAGAAAAGAATAATGTTTCACTCCTGTAATCTTTCAGTCAGTTATGACAATTCTTCTTTCTTTCTTTCTTTTTTTTTTTACATAGATCCTATATACTGTCGCCTTGTAACAGAATCAGCTTTCTGTAACAATAGAAGAGTTTCGCTGTAAATAATTTAGCGTTGAGGTTGTTTTTCACCCACACACCCTTCCTGCTTTCCTTCTCCCCCTCCCCCCATGTTTTCGCCCGAGAGAGTAAATGAAAATTGGATCATGAGGCAGACCTAGCTTCAGCATCTCCAAACACATTATGTGCTCATGATGCTGGCCGATGATGGTCCTTAACCATGACGGTAAAGACACTTTCCAGGGACACCACTTTCGTCTAGGGCCGTGAAGATCTGGAATCGTGCCGGAACGGGCTGAACTGGAATCAGGTTTTTCTGCGTAGGTCTTTAGTCATTGATGATGACATGCAGCTAAACAAGAACGCAACAGTTATCACTGGAGCGTTTGCTATTGTCACAGCCTGGCGAGTAAACGACGTGCAGGAATCTAGGAAGGGAGGTAATCTGTGTGAAGAGCTCGCGTTCGGCGAAAGTGACCCCGCCGTTTTTATGGGACAGATGCCGCTGGTGGGTTCGCCCAAAGCACTTTTGCCCCATCGATCAGGTTGATAGTTTAATCAAAGAGAAAATGCCAAAACTAGAGTGTGAAATGGTTCTCCTGGAATACAGACAGTCAACTCACCGACCGGTATCCTGGTGTGCGCTTCAAATCAGATATTTGATTCTCTAGATCTCTTTCTCCGACCCATAAACTGAGAAAAAATTGACTGTATTTGCAATGGACAGATAAGCGTTACCTTCTCCTGACCTGTTTACATATGTGTGTGTGTGTGTGTGTGTGTGTGTGTGTGTGTGTGTGTGTGTGTGTGTGTGTGTGTGTGTGTGTGTGTGCGTATGTGTATACAATCTTCGACAGGAGTGATGTATTTAGGAAGAGTGGGGTAGAGAGGATGGGGGTTAATGACATGACAGCCTTGCCATATCTCTGTGTGGTCAGCTATGCTACACTGAAAAGAAAACTGAGGTGGTTGGTGTTCTTTCTTTCTTCAGCTTCCTCACTGTCAGAGTTTGAAGACAGTTTCTTCATCTCGCCCACCCTGCTCCGTGTGATCCGTGTGTTCCGGGTGGGTCGAGTGCTGCGTCTGGTGAAGTCGGCCAAAGGCATCCGCACCCTGCTCTTCTCCCTGGCCGTGTCCCTTCCGGCCCTTTTCAACATCGGGCTGCTGCTGGTGCTTATCATGTTCATCTACGCCATCATGGGCATGAGCTTCTTCATGAAGTACCCCAGGGAGGCCGGCCTGGACGACATCTTCAACTTCGACACCTTCATCAGCAGCTTCATCCTCCTCTTCCAGATGTGCACCTCAGCCGGCTGGAGCGACGTCATGAACGGGCTGATCGCCGCCTGCCCGGAGTCGGGGTCCTGCAGCGAGTACACGGGGGCTACCATCTACCTGTCCACCTATCTCATCATCAGCTACCTGGTGGTGGTGAACATGTACATCGCCGTCATTCTGGAGAACTTCTCGCAGGCCACCGAGGACGTGCAGCAGGGCCTCATGCCCGAGGACTTCGATATGTACTACGAAAAGTGGGAGAAGTACGACCCGAAGGCCACTAAGTACATTCCACTCGACCAGCTCTCCGACTTCGTGGACTATCTGGACGAACCGTTACGGCTTCCCAAGCCCAACCATTTCCTGCTGGTGAAGATGGAGATCCCCATCTGCGAGGACGACAAATGTTTCTGCCGGGACATTCTGGATGCCCTGACCAAGAACTATCTGGGCACCTCCGACACCAGCGCCGTGCCCGTGAAACAGAGCGACTTCAAGGACGAAAACTACGTGGCCATCAGCAACACCCTCAAGCGGCAGAAGGAGCACTACGCCGCGCGCATCATCCAGAAGGCCTACAGGAACTACAAGAAGCGGAAAGACGAGGAGGACGAGGAGGAGGAGGAGGAAGAAGGGGTGGCCGGACGTGGGGCGGGGGGAGGGAGTAGTGAGGCGGACAAGGAGAAGAGCAGTGACGTCAGTGGCCCCAGTGTCAGCGGGGACACCACCAGCACCGTGCATCCTTCCGACGACCCTTACGACGACCACCACGCCGTGGTGACCGTGGAGGTGGACATGGACTCCAAATCTGTGGAGCTCAAGGCAGACAGCGATGTGGTGGCGTGATCCCCACCTCTGCGGACTGCTCGTGCCGCAGAGCCAGCCAGCTTCTTGGGCCGGTGGTTCGAGCCTCCTCCAAAGCCCCCCTGAAGTCGTCCTTGTGCAGACTCACGTTTTTCAGTCAGCAGGGGATGCTCCTGTGACCTTCTCCCCCCCTCCACATCTGCTGAACCGGGGGAGGCGAAGGGCTGACGTGAACCGGACTGCTTCGAGGAGCCGGACTCTTCCCAGTGGAGTGAGCTCTGAGGCAAGTGTCCTTTACGCTGCGCTCCCGACTGCCAGACAGAGAGAGAGAGAGAGAGACTGTCCACGTGTAGATGCCACGTTTTGTTCACTGTCCCCATGAGGCGAGGGCAGCCCGTGGACCTCTCTCGGACCCTCACCAGTGTCGTGGCCGGCCTTGTTTCTCCTGCTTTGAATCTCGCCGGCCGTCGCTGCAACGTGTGTGCTTTGCTGCTTTTGGGGACCCCCCCCCCCCTCCCTGCCTGACACCATACTGTCTGTTTCACACCCTCATGAATGCTGTTGCAAGTCAAACAGAATCTGTGCGCTGCAAAGCTGAGATCCAAGTGCTTTTTTTCTGTGTGCGTGTGTGATGAATAGGGTTTGACTGGACGGCATCGACTTGGGTAGCCTGTTGGGTTTAGCTTGTGTCTTTAATCATATTTTTTTTTATTGTTGTTGCTGTTCTTGATGTTGTTTTTATTATTATTGTTATTGTTATTATTATTATTATATTATTATTATTGTCGTCATTCTTATTCGTCTTATTATCATTATTATCATTGTTATTATCTTCATCATCATTATCATTGTTATTATTTTTATCGTTGTCATTGTTATCATTATTATCATCATCGCCATCATCTTCATCATCATCATCATTATCATTGTTATTATCATCATCGTCGTCATCATCATTATTGTTATTAATGTTATTATCATCATATTATTCTTATAATCATTATCAATATTGTTATTTCTATAATATTTGTTATTATTATCATCATCAGTATCAGTATCATTATTATTATTATTATCATCATTACTATTGTTATCATATTACTCTTATTATTATATTACATTCCATCAATATCTTATAGAATCATTATTATCATATTACATTCCTTCAATATTTCATAGCATCATATATTTCAGTTTTACACTAGCAATTGGCGACAGGCGTTTTCTGAATGTATACAGTGATCAGTAACTCAACACACGCAAAATATGCATTTAGAAAAAAAAACCTGAATAACATATGTGAAGCAGACAATCCAGTGTAGATTGTGTAGCTGCGGAACTCACGGTTTCACAATGGATTTTTCTTTTTTCTTTTTCTTTTTTTTGTGAGTGGACTCAACGTGGGCAACAAGCTTGCGACCTGCAAACAGGCCCATACGATCGTTATCGGCAGATCGTGCTGACGTCACCGGTATTGACAGATGGCCCTTGATGCGGCTAAACTTTTCCCTTTTTTTTTCTTTTTTTTTTGCAAAACAGGAGATGCATGCTTTTTTTTTTGTTGCATTTTATGCATGATTTTGGCTTTCGCCAGCGTCTTTCCGTAGACTGTCTGTTCCCCAGTTAGAACATCATCATCATCGTCATCATCATCATCATCATCATCATCATCATCATCATCATCACTGCCCACGTAGCCACGCAAAACTGGCGGACAGCATTTTTTTTT
>CM065717.1:69703288-69715788 GCA_033310375.1 Conus canariensis
GAATGAACTAATTGATCAGAAGTTCAAAGGAGGAAAAAGTATAGAAAGACGGTACGGCAAAAAAAAAAAAAAAAAAAAAAAAGTGGCGACCGAAATAAAATCCTTTTCTTACATTTATGATTCCATCTGAAATCTGAGCCAATTTCAACGAGTTTTGTAACTAACAAAACTCATCGTAGGTTAAGAGAAACTATTCTTTGGTCAAGGCAAGTGCTGCAAGTAACACAACTTAACACAACACAACACACACACACACACACACACACACACACACACACACACACACACGTACACACACACACACACACACACACACACACACACACACACACACACACACATTCAGAGAGAGAGAGAGAGAAAGGAAGAGACAGAGACAGAGACAGAGACGAGACAGAGACGGAGACGGAGACAGAGACAGAGACAGAGACAGAGACAGAGAGAGAGACAGAGACAGAGACAGAGACAGAGACAGAGAAAGAGACAGAGACAGAGACAGAGACAGAGAGAGAGAGAGAGACAGAGACAGAGACAGAGACAGAGACAGAGAGAGCAGAGACAGAGACAGAGACAGAGACAGAGACAGAGAGGAGAGAGAGAGACAGAGACAGAGACAGAGACAGAGGAAAGAGACGACAGAGACAGAGACAGAGACAGAGACAGAGAGAGAGACAGAGACAGAGACAGAGACAGAGACAGAGACAGAGACAGAGAAAGAGACAGAGACAGAGACAGAGACAGAGACGGAGACAGAGACAGAGACAGAGACAGAGAGAGACAGAGACAGAGACAGAGACAGAGACAGAGACAGAGAAAGAGACAGAGACAGAGACAGAGACGGACGAACACGAATAAAAAAAAGGCAGACAAACAGACGCACAGTGGACTCGAAAAAAAAAAAAACCCCAAATAATCCCCCAGAAAATCCACGGGGTATAAATGGGACTAATAAAGAGTGACAGACAGACAGACAGACAGACAAGTAGGCCAGAGACAGCTGAGACAAGGTGGATTCAGAGTATTAAACACAACACCAAAACAACCTGTCAAACAACCCACAAGCCATGGCTGGGACTAAAGAAGAAGACAGACAAATGAACACACAGACAGAAAGATATACAGACAACCAGACAGACATACGGACAGAGACAGACAAACATTGGTAAGGCTGTGAAAATCAAGCAGGGCGGATCCAGAGTCCTATAATGGTCTGTAACCTTCATCCGGCCTGACTACCGTTTAAACCATTGCGAAAGGGCAATAACGTTCAGCAGTAGCCGAACAATATTTCGACCCGAAGTAAGCCTGCAGCGCAGCGTTTCCCGTCTGAGATACTTTTGTCAGAAATGGGATTACAAGCTGTTTAATGCGTGAAGAGAAAACAAAGGTAAAACAACTTTTTCACCTCAGGGTAAAATTCGTCGATTAAGAAGACAAAGATGCTAAAACAGTACGTTTCAGGTCATAGACCCTTTCTCAACTGCACAGGGAAGGGGGCAAGAAGTAAGAATAAAAGGCTGACTGCTACTCACAGAAAAAGAAAGCAATCAGTGGTAGGAGTGAGTAGAGTTAAACAGTGAAAGGAAAACTTAAAGTGGGAGGGGGGTGGAGGTGGGGGTAAGGAAAAAGGGGGGGGGAAAGTGTATGTGTGTGTGTATGAGCGCCCACGGAAGCATGTGCACATGTCCGCCCGTATGTGCGTGAGTGTGTGCGCGCGTGGGGTCGCGTGCATGCGTGCGCCTGTCTGTCTGTGTGCTCGCATGGTTGTAAGATGGTGGAGGGAAAGTGTGGAAGGGAGGAGGGAAATTGGGAAAAAAAAAAAAAAAAAAGGGGGGGGGGAAAGGGGGGTTAAACAATAAAGGGAAAGGGGGAGAGTGGAGAAGGGGAGGAGGGAGATGAAGAGAATGTGTGTGTGTGTGTGTGTGTGTGTGTGAGCGTATGCGCACGCATATGCGTGTGCCTGCGTGTGAGTGCTAGTGTAAGTGGTAAACAGTAAAGGGGAAGAGGGAAAGGGGAGAAGGGAGACAGGGAGGGAAAAATACAGACACAGGGGGGGGGGGGGGAAGGGGGGAAAAATGTTTAATGCGTGAATCAGTTTTTTGACGTGTTCTAGTCGAGAGAGAGAGAGAGAGAGAGAGAGAGAGAGAGAGAGAGAGAGAGAGAGAGAGAGAGAGAGAGAGAGAGAGAGCTCAGAACTCAGAAAACTTTTATTCGATCAAGGGCTGAGATTTTAGTCACAGCGTATTTTTCCAATACGTTCTCGGGTGGGGGGAGAGAGAGAGAGAGAGAGAGAGAGAGAGAGAGAGAGAGGAGAGATGAGAGAGAGAGAGAGAGAGAGAGAGAGAGGACGCACCGACCCACCGGCGGAGAATTGAGACTGATGAAGACAGAGAGACAGACAGACAGACAGACAGACAGACAAGGACATCCAGAGAGAGAAACAGAGCCAAAGAAGTGGAAGAGGAGCAGAGGGTTCAAGGGAGACAACCCCAGCGACCCACCGCCGGATAGCTGGGACTGATGTAGACTGAGGCGGTGTACGAGTGCTCTACGTTGTGGGCCAGAGGGCAAGGGCTGTCGAAGTGATGGCAGGCGTCCTGCTCCATGTGGAACGGCTCTGGCACCGTCAGAAAGCCCAGGTGAGCGTACACCACTGGCTTGGCCTGAGTAATGTCCGCGGCTGGAACACAGCATGTGGTACACTTACGACTGTTTCTTCCGTCACACACACACACACACACACACACACACACACACACACACACACACACACACACACACACACACACACACACACACTACCCTCACCCTCTGCTCCCATCTCTTTCTGTGCTTCTGCTGTCTGTCTGTCTGTCTGTCTCTCTCTCTCTCTCTCTCTCTCTCTGTCTATTTCTCTGTCTCTCTCTCTCTCTGAAGCAGAACTTTATGTATGTGGTTCTCTCTCTCTCTCTCTCTCTCTCTCTCTCTCTCTCTCTCTCTCTCTCTCTCTCTCTCTCTCTCTCTCTCTCTCTCGGAAGCAGAACTGTATATACGCTTCTGGTTCTGCTTCTCTCTCTCTCTCTCTCTCTCTCTCTCTCTCTCTCTCTCTCTCTCTTGGCTATTAGAGGTATCTACAACTCAGTGCTTGCATGTGTGCGTGTGAAGAGTGAGTATTCAGATTATTTTGATTGTCCAAATGGAGTAAAACAAAGATGCTTGTTGAGTCCACAGTTGTTGTTGTTGTTTTTTTAATAAACGAACTGGTTGTGGAATTGTCCCGCAAAGGAAGACATGGTATCCAGATAATACCTGGAGCAGTTGGATTAGTTTTATTACTGTATGCTGACGATGTTGTTCTGTCCGGAACAGTTGTAGGTTTGCAAAATCAACTAAATGTATTGAAAGAAGAAGCGGATCGCTTATGTTTATCAGCTAACTTGGATAAGACGAATATAGTGGTCTTCAGAATGGGTGGCCATCTATCAGTGCATGACAAATGATCTTACGGAAATGCAGATGTTCAAGTAGTTAATTCAAATAAATATCTAGGAATGAGATTTTCAACAAAATTAATTTTCTGTCACTCATGGGAAGAATCTTTCAGAGAAGGGAAAAAAGGTACGATTGAAACTCTGAAATCCATAAGAAAACTGAATTGTACAGACTGTGGTATATTTTGGAAAATGTTTGATGCACGGATAAAACCTCTTCTTACATATGCAGCTGAAATTTGGGGCTTACATGAAAATTCGCAGATGGAAAAAGTGCATACGTATGCTATGAAGCGTTTCCTTCAAGTACCTATTCATTTATCTAACACCGTTTTATATGGAGAGATGGGCAGATACCCTTTGTATAAAAGTACATTTGTGAAATGTATTAAGTACTGGTTGAAGATCTTGAAGCTACCCCAGTCCCGTTTGAGCAGGTAAGCCTATGATATGATGCTTTTAGAAATGGAAAAAGGTAAAGAAAACTGCGCTCATAAAGTAAAGAAAGTCCTTTCAGAACAGGGTTTTGGAATAGTGTGGATGACTCAGGAAGTAGGAAATGAGCAACAGTTCATTGCGGAATTTAAAGACAGGCTTATTTGTTCTTTTAAAGAGAATTGGCACTCAGATATGGAAAGTAAAGAAAAATATCACTGTTTTTTTTTTTTATTTAAAAATGTGTTTCATTCTGAAAAGTTTCTCAATGTCATAACAGAAAAAATGGCACAGAATAAATTACGCAAGATTCAGGTTGAGAACTTTAGGTTTTAATGCCAACAAAAGATGGCTTGAATGTGAAACATCCATAGAATCTCCTTGTCCTGCATCTAGACACATTATTGATGACGACGAACACTTTCTGTTCCACTGTACTGCTTATAATGAAGTGCGGACAAATTGTCCATTTTTCCAGTTAGATATAGCGAAAAGACAAAATGTCGCTGTCGTGCTATCATCAGATAATGAACTTATAATTAAATCAGTTGCTAAATTCATTGCGGAAGCATTGAAAATTAGACAGACGAAGGATAGTGAAATTTAAGATAATGCATCAAAAGAGATATCTGAATGAATATTATCATTCATCGCATGTGGAAGAGATCAGTAAGATACCATGTCATCATTTGTTTGAGTGGATGGTCGAGTCAGTCTTACGATTTTTTTTAAACCTTACTGCATTATCCCTGTGTGTGAAGACATAAGGAAATGTTACGAACTTATTTGTTTTGTTAACCTTTGATTTGATACACACTAGGAATGAATGTGTACTATTTGTTTGTAGGAAAGGAAGAGGGAAATGTTTTTGTTCTGTTACCTCTCCCCCTTGTCAAAAGACCTCTTTGGTAATGACAATAAAATATCAGTGTCAAAGTGTCAAAAGTCTCTCTCTCTCTCTCTCTCTCTCTCTCTCTCTCTCTCTCTCTCTCTCTCTCTCTCTCTCTCTCTCTCTCTTCTCAGTAACCATGACCTTGTAAAGAGACATGGAAGACTTGTTAGCACCAAATAATGAGGTTTTTCCCCCGTAATAACAGCCATTTAAGGCAAGATCAGTGATAATGGCAGCAGGCATCGAGCAGCCACCACAACGGTGGTAGTAGTAGTAGTAGTAGTAGTAGTAGTAGTAGTAGTAGTAGTAGTAGTTCTAGTAGTAGAAGTCGCAGCAGCAGCGGCGGCACTTGTAGTTGAGGTAGAAGTATCAGCAGCAGCAGAAACAGTAGAAACAGCAATAGCAGTAGCAGCAGCAGCAGTTGTAGTAGAGATAGAAGTAGCAGCAGCATCAGAAACAGTAGAAACAACAGTAGTGTAGTAGTAGTAGTAGTAGTAGTAGTAGTAGTAGTAGTAGTAGTTGGCACTAACAGCAGCAGCAGCAGCAGCAGCAGCAGCAGTAGCATTAGCAACAGCAGTAGTAGTTATTGTTGTAGCAGCAGCAACAGCAGTATTAACAATGACAGCTTCAGTAGCAGCGTAGTAATAACAAGGGAAGCTGCAGCTGCAGCAAGGGCAATAGAAAAAGCAGTAACAGCAATACTAAAAGTCGACAGTAAAATAGCAGCAACAGCAAAAGTAACAGTAACAGCAGAAGTAGAAATCATAGCAGCCGCAGCAGTGGCAGTAGTAGTAGTAGTGTAGTAGTAGTAGTAGTAGTAGTAGTAGTAGTAGTAGTTGTTGTTGTTGTTGTTGTTGTTGTTGTTGTAGGAGGAGGAGGAGGAGCAGCAGCAGCAGCAGCAGTAGCAGTAGTCGTAGAAGAAACAGCAGCAGCAGTACCAACAGCAATGAAAAATGCAACTAATATTTGTAGCTGTAGTAGTAGTAGTAGTAGTAGTAGTAGTAGTAGTAGTAGTAGTAGTAGTAGTAGTAGTAGTTGTTGTTGTTGTTGTTGTTGTTGTTGTTGTAGCAGCAGCAGCAGCAGCAGCAGCAGCAAAAATAGAAGTAGTAGCAGTAGTGGTAGTAATAGTGGCAGCAGCAGTAGTAGTAGTAGTGGTAGTAGTAGCAGCAGCAGCAGCAACAGTAGAAGTAGTAGCATTAGTGGTTGTAATAGTTGCAACAACAGTAGTAGTAGTGGTAGTAGTAGTAGCAGCAGCAACAGCACTAGCAGCAGTGGGTACTGCGTCAGCAATAGCCGTAGTAGCAGATGCGGTATTAGCTTCATCAGCGGCAGCAGTTACGGTAATGGTCATGGTATGGTACCGTGATGACAAAACAAAAATGAAAGATAGTTTATATAGCGTCACATCTTGCAAACATAATTATCTAGTGCAAGCGGCCTTACTATCGCAAGAGAATAACAAACGGCAACGTGTCAACATACACACATCCAGTGACCATAAATGTCAATACATCTTTGTTGGTCAAAAGTTGATATAAACACGCATACATGCAATGCAAAGAATGCGATAATTGCAATTAACAATGTCAGAGGTACACGCGCGCGCACACACACATACACATACACACATCTACGCGCGCGCGCGCGCAAACGCGCGCATGCCAAACGCACGCCAAACGTACGCATGTACGCACACACGCACGCACGCACACACGACACACACACACACACACACACACACACACACACACACACAACACACACACACACACACACACACACACACACACAAGCGCGTGATGAGAAAGACAAAAATTACAAAGAGCATACTAGCCTGATAACAACCGTTTTCCTAAGAAATGGCTATTACCCTTCGGAAAAAAGAGGGTTAAGCTTACCCCTAAAGAACATTGCTCTGTGGCGATTCTTTGTCTTCTTGAAGGTTAGACTAGATTTTTGACAAAGCTACTTATTCTGAGTAACTACAACAACAACAACAACAACAGCAATAACAATAACAACAACAACGACAACAACAGCAGTAACAAAATGATTGATACTCTGGCACCAACACGCCATCGTAAGTTTCTTTGAGCAATCATAAATTGTGTTCAACCCGTAGATCAGCACTAACACTAGAGTCCCGGCACGATCTTCGCGGTCGGCTAGGCTGATAAAAAGTTCTTGAACTGTAAAGATATCACTTCTTTAAACGATAGGATACCCGGTTTCTTTATGATATTGTCCCTCAATACGACACCGTCATCCATGAAAATGAAATTCGCACAGAGCACTTCAAAAGCTCAGTGTCTGACACCGTCGTGCTTCCTTACGTGAGATGAAGGTCGCGGTCAGCGTGATGTTTTTGCCCTGGGGAAAACGGCAGGGGTTGGAGTCACAGGGGGTCACGTCCAGCTTGACCAGTTGACCTTTGGGGTGAGAGTCTGGAATAAAAAATTCAGTGTCATAAGTCTTAGGTAAGTTGCTGAAATATCTAGGTGAGGTTTCCATGTTGACCCCTTCCTCCTCCTCCTCCTCCTTCCTCCTCTTCCACTCTTCTCCTCCGATCCCAGTTCCCACCCCACCCCCGTCCCTCTGTGCCCCACCCCCTTGTCCTTCACACCATCCCTTTTCTCATGTTCCCATGTAAGGCAATGTTAAATGTGAAGGCAGATCGTGTGAAGATCCTGAGCTACCCTGATCTTTCCACACTGGTAGAACATTCTCAATATTAATCATTTTTAGATCCATCATCAAGTATTTTGTCAAGGAGGTCAGAATGAAATGCGTTGTATTTGGATCTAAGCCATTCCCAGTCGTGTAACCAGGATGGCAAAAAAAAAGAAAGAAAAGAAAAGATAACGCCTATAAACTGAAAAAATTTCTTCCTTCATTTTTTTTGGGAAGAGTGTGTCATGCACCCATATGGTGCTCAGGCACATTATGTGTGTGTGTGTGTGTGTGTGTGTGTGTGTGTGTGTGTGTGTGTGTGTGTGTGTGTGTGTGTGTGTGAGAGAGAGAGAGAGAGAGAGAGAGGAGAGAGAGAGAGAGAGAGAGAGAGAGAGACAAATCCAAACAAAAAAGTTCAAAATGTCCCAAATTTTCGGCTTTAATTGCCTTCGTCAAGGGGTACAGACTCTAAAAAGAACACTTCCGAAGACCAGGGGGAGCATATCTTGATGTCACTGTGTCTACATGTCACCGGGTCTACATGTCACCATGTCTCTATGTCACCATATCTGCATGTCACCGTGTCCATATTTCATCATGTCTGTATGTCAACGGGTCTTTATGTTTCGATGTGTACATGTCACCGTGTCTATGTGTCTAACCCAAACCCTACCCCGCGGAGGGTCCAGCATTTAAATGGTTGGAGCGTTTCGCCTGCGGAGCTGATGACCGTGAGTTCGAACAACGGATGGGGTCGGATTTGTTTCGGCTTGAAAATATTTCTGATCACCCAGAAGTAAACGGGTACCTGAAGCAGTTCGTGGAAGGTGAAAGGCGACGAAAGGAGAGGAATGGGCTCCGCCTTCCATTAGGCTGTGCCCAAGATACAGTAAATATCTGACAATGCACTGCCCCAACGGCAGACTGGATACTGGAGATTTAACCTTTAAACTTTTTTAAAACCCAGCCTTACCCAAACCCTAATCTGAACCCTGAATCCTAACACACAGACACGGTGACATAGAGACACGATGACATATAGAACCCTGATTAAGTCGAAAAGGGAAATAGAGACAAGCTGACGTAGAGGCACGGAGAGATGAAGTGGAATGCCTTCTAGAGCACCTTCCCTTGTTTCGTTGCATGCATTATATGCCCATTAGGGGTGCAGAAGTAGCTGTACACTTATGATTGAAATAGGCGGAGGAGAAAGTGAGGAGAGGAGAGACAGGATTTGCTGGACCTGTCACACGTGTTTGAATTCATGGACGGTGTCTTGATTATTTTGATATTTTATGAAGGTGATAGCATGACAGGCTTTTAGCCTGATCAAATGTGTTTGTATAGTTGTAAGTTGCAGCGTGTGTGTGTGTGTGGTGTGTGTGTGTGTGTGTGTGTGTGTGTGTGTGTGTGTGTGTGTGCGTGCGTGCGTTCGTGCATACGTGCGTGCGTGCGTGTGTGTGTATGTGTGTATGCGTGTGTGTGTGCGTGTGTGAGTGTGTGTGTGTGTGTGTGTGTGTGTGTGTGTGTGTGTGTGTGTGTGTGTGTGTGTTCGTGCATACGTGCGTGCGTGCGTGTGTGTGTATGTGTGTATGTGTGTGTGTGTGTGTGTGTGTGTGTGTGTGTGTGTGTGTGTGTGAGAGAGAGAGATTGCATCAACAAAATATGAAAACTAATACAAAATGTTGAGTAATATGCAATATTGACAAGAACTGGAAGGAATAAAGAAAGGAAAGAAATACAGTAAGAATAAGAGGGGAAAGAAGAACAAGAGGGAGAAAATCGTTGCAAGAGGAAAAGAAGGACAGAAGGGGAGAAAGAGAATGTTTTGAATAAACAGCATAATACAGGGAAATGACCATAGTGACAGACAGAAGAAATCGGGGAAAGCAGACAAATAAAACAAGAAAAGGAAACAAAAAAAAAAAAGAAAGATGAAGGAAAAAAAACACAAAAAAAGGTGGAAAGAAACAAAAATGTGAGGTGTCAAACATTTTGTGCAATTCCAGATACACTAAACATTAAGGCCAATGGTGAAAAAGGGCGTCCTTGTCTGATGCTGCATAACACATCAAATGGCTCCGAAATACAGCCACCGTGGATATATAGAGCTCACGCTGCCTTTACGTAGAACGGAAACCTATTTCTAGAACTCTGGACCAAACCCAAAGATGGAAAATACATTTGAAAGATTTTTTTTTTGGTATGGAGTCAAATGCTTTTGCGAAATCTATTGCTAGAAGATATCGTGTTTTGCTTGTTTTATTTAGGTAATTAACAACATCGTCTATTGATCTGATAATTTTAGCTTTCTGTTTAAGATGGCCAGCTTGACCTTCGCTGATTTATGTATTCATAACATTGCATATCTATGTATTCATAACAGTGCATACCTTTTCTGATAATTTGTTGTTGTTGTTTTCTGGAAGCTGATAATCAGAACTGAGTAAACTTTACATAACTTCACTTTCACCCACACTTAGTACACACGTGTTCTCTCTTAGACGCATTTGGAGTAATGTTAGATGGCGTATGGATGACTTTTTCTCCCCAATACAGTGCTGGTCGTTATCATGTACCTTTGGGTCAAGGAAAACTACCCAAATTTTGTACAAAAATTTCTTAAATGTGATTTTATAGCATAAACAAAAACTGAACAAATATAAGAACATGACAAAAACAACAAACCATAAACGAGAACCTTCTTTAAAACGCCCATTATTCGCTTACGTTTGTTACTAACAATTTCCCCTGTAAAAACGCCCATTATTTGATGATAGTTGTTAACAACAACAAACAAGGTGATTCAAAAGTTAGAACTGATAAACTTGAAAGGCTTTATTTTCAATTTAATCTCCCTTTGCCAGTCATGTTGGTATGTAAATACGTTTTACAGACCTCTTATTGTTTCACAGACACTCTTGTTGATTATTATTACTAAGACATTCTGTTGATAGGCTGATAGTGTTGCAGTGTCATCTATAGATGTCGAATGTCCGATATTTAAAGATAAAATGAACCATATTGTGTATATGATCAGTTTGCGTACCACTATTAGAAGAGGAAATCTATAATGATAGCCTCTCTCTCTCTCTTTGTCTCTCTCTCTCTCTTCGACGATTATGGTTAGTAATAAATGAAGTGGTGGAATCTGTTTATTGCACAAGAATGCTTTCCATTCTTTCTTCGTTTTTATGTTAGAAATAAGCTTATTATTCTTTATATGTTAATGTTGATTTAAAAAATTCATTGTGTCCTTTCCAGAAATGTATCATGTTTAATTGTCATAGTCTTCTAACGGAGAACGACAGTCCAGTTACAATATCTTATACTTTCTTAACATATGCTCATTTTTTTCAAATGTTCAAATTTTTAGCTTGCTAGCTGCTCCTGACCCCTTTCCAAGATATAGACGGATAATTTTTTTTTAAATGCTTGCTTATCTGTTAACCACGGAATTAAAAATCACTACCACCACCACCGTCATATCTCTCTTTTCCCCCTTCTCTCTCTCCTCAAGACCGTCTTTGCATTTCTGGTCCTGTTCATCTTTACAGGTAGACTAACAACCGAACAAACACAAATAGAAACTATCATCTTCGAGACAGAAATAATAACAGTTTTGACCACGGACTTTCGAGACTGCTTTCCTTCCTTTTTTCTTTTTTTTTCTTTCTTTTTTTTTTTCTTTTTTCTTTTCTTTTTTTTTCTTTTTTTTTCTTTTTTCTTTTCTTTTTTTTTCTTTTTTTTCTTTTTTCTTTTTTTTCCTTTTTTTTTTTTTCTTGATAAGTATGATTCTTACGTCAGACTTCCCTGATGTAAATTGCCTTGTATGTTTGTCTCGTAGTTGTAATTCTGACGACGGAATTTCTTGACATTAGATTTTGATCGTCTGTGTGATAATCATGACTCTGAAATCAGGCTTTCGTTACGCTAATTTTTTGCAAGTTTGTTTGTTTAGAAATTGTGACTCAGACATGGGAATCTCATGATGTGTTTTTGTTTGTTTCTTTCTTTGGTATTTTCATTCTGAAATCCGACTTTCGTGGCTTTAAGGTTCTTTTCTGGTAGTATGATTCTGACATCGGACTTTGGAATAAAAAAAACCCAACTTTTTAGTGATTTTGATTCTGACGCTAAGCTTTCGTGGTGTTAACTGTTTCATTTATTTGTTTGGCAATTATGATTTCAGCATCGGACTTTCGTGGCGTTAAGGGGTTTATTTGGTTTGTTTGTTTTTTGTTTGTTTGTTTGTTTTTGCTTTTTTTTTTTAGTTTCTTTTTATTGTGTCTCTAAAATCGCACATACGTTGCGTTAAGTTTCAGGTCTGTTAGTTTGTTTAGTAATTATGACCTCAGATTATGGCTTTCGAGGCACTCAGTGTTTAGTCTGTTAGCTTGTTTTGCAATTATGATTCTGAGTCAAGACTTTCTTTGAAGTTTTTGGTCGGTTAGCTGCTGATTATAATTTGACATCAGACTTTCGTTGCGTTAACCTTGTTCCATTTTACTTGTCATCGAACCTTTCTGGTGTCAGGTTTTCGTGTTTGGTTGGTCGCTCATAATGATCCTGACATCAAATTTTAGTGACGTCGTGTGTATGTGTGGTGTGTGTGTGTGTGTGTGTGTGTGTGTGTGTGTGTGTGTGTGTGTGTGTTCTGTTTGATAGTCATAATTCTGCATCTCTACTTTCGTGGCGTTAAGTTTTTTTTGTTTTCGTTTTTGGTTTGTTTGTTTTTTTCATAGAATTTACAGCTATTGACGCGACAACAAATATCATAAAATTTTTGGAGCTCAGACAAGGGGAGATAAGGACAGTCCACTTACTGTAACATATCGGGTTGAAAAAATCAACATTGGTGGTGGAGACCAGAACCAAACACGACGATAAGATCAGCAGAGCTTGCATGGCGGCCACCTCAGACACGTTCAAAGGAAGAGGCAGACAGACAGACAGACAGAGAGGGTAAATAATGAAAGAGAGAGAGAAAGAGAGTGAGAGTAAGTAGTCCACTTTCTGAGAGTAGAGTCCCA
>CM065717.1:69718288-69720788 GCA_033310375.1 Conus canariensis
TATTTTCAATATCAAAAAAGCTGACAGTTTCATAAAAAAAAACTTTGATCACATGACGTTATTGAATGTCATTGCTTTATACATTGATAAAAGACATACTGAATGACATCGTTTGCAAATATGGTAACAGATGCTGTTACATGAATGTCGTGTGAGTCGTATAGGTAAATTGATATTTTGTTTTTGTTTGTTTGTTTGTTCTGTTCTACTACTAGGTTGCCTTTGTACCATTGCAAGTCACATCGACCTTGTGAAGAATCTAGAAATGAAAGAGAGCGCCTTGTGTTGTGTTGTGTTGTGTTGTGTTGTGTTGTGTTGCGTTGTGTTGCGTTGTGTTGTGTTGTGTTGTGTTGTGTCGTGTTGTGTTGTGTTATACTGTACTGTACTACAATGTACTATACTGTGCTGTGTTGTGTTGTATTATACTGTATTGTACTACAATGTACTATACCGTGCTGTGTTATACTGTACTGTACTGTCCTGTGTTGTATTGTATTGTGTTCTATTGTATTATATTGTATTGTTTTGTTTTGTTGTGAATGGTAATGTCTTGAGTTTAATCGAAATGTACCATATCGTATCGTACCCTACCGTATCGTATCGTCTCGCATCGTATTGCTTTGTGCTTTGTTCTCCTGTGTTGCATTCCATCGTATTGTAATGTGTTCTATTGTACTGTATTGTATTGTATTGTGCTGCACCGATTGTGTTGCACCGTATCGTAATGTGTTTTATTGTCCTGTATTGTATCGCATTGTACCGTCACGTATTGTAATGTGTTTTATTGTCCTGTATTATATTATCTTGCACCGTTTACGTATTGTAATGTGTTTTATTGTCCTGTGTTGTGTTGTGTTGTGTTGTGTTGTGTTGTGTTGTGTTGTACCGTAACGTATTGTAATGTGTTTTATTGTCCTGTATCCTATCGCATCGTACCGTGCCGTACTGTGATGTGTTTTATAGTCCTGTATTGCATCGTATTGCACCGTTACGTATTGTGTTGTGCTTTATCGTCCTGTATTGTATCCTGTGGCGTCTTACCGTGTCGTGTCATTTCTTGTCGTGTAGTATCCTGTCGTATGTGTTATATTGTATTGCATTGTAGTAATTCAAATTGTACTGAACTACGATGCATTGTATTCTATTGTGTTGTATTGCATTGTATTACTTCAAATTGTACTGAACTACGATGCATTCTATTCTATTGTGTTGTACTGTACTGTACTGTACTGCACTGTACTGTACTGTATTGTAATGTTTTATGATGAACTGTACTGCATCTTCAAACCATCTTGTCATCACATAACCTTTTTTTTCATCATGTCACCTTTTTTCATCATGTCACCGTTTTTCATCATGTCACCGTTTTTCGTCATGTCACCGTTTTTCGTCATGTCACCGTTTTTCGTCATGTCACCGTTTTTCATCATGTCACCGTTTTTCGTCATGTCACCGTTTTTCGTCATGTCACCGTTTTTCGTCATGTCACCTTTTCTCATCATATCACCTTTTTTCTTCCTACCACCTTTTTTTTTTATCATACCACCTTTTTTTTTATCATACCACCTTTTTTTTTTATCATACACCTTTTTTTTTATCATACCACCTTTTTTTTTATCATACCACCTTTTTTTTCATCATATCGCCTTTTTCGTGATACTTTTCTTTGTGCCGCATTTGTTGGTCCCTAATATTTATGAGCAACGGCTAATGCTATTGTGCAGTAAGTAGCAACGCCAGTTTAGGTTTAATATCTCGTCTCACATAGCGTTCGTGTTCTTGCCTCTTTGATATTTTCCTGTTCTTTCGCTCACTCAAATTTTAGCGATTTTTTTTTAACGTTTTTAAATGTTATTATTTTCCATGCCACGTTTCCCTTGAAGATCAGGTAGCAATTCAATGCATACGCTGACAGGAAAGAACACCTTTTCGTACTCATTGAGCACTGAAACTCTACCCTGTCGCGCGAGACAGAGGGTTGAGGAGAAGGTGCAGGTATTTGATCCCCCATCCCTTTGCTTTTTGTTTGTTTGTTTGTTTGTTTGTCGTTGTTGTTGTTGCTGTTGTTGTTGTTGTTGTTGTTGTGTGTGTGGTTTTAAAATCCCTCCTTTCCTTCCCTCCACCCTCATGACATCAACATCCAAAAGCTGGGTGCAACTATCCACCGCCGCAACACCAGCCCACTATACCCTCCACCTACATACACTCACACTGCCATACCCCCTATTACTTACCTCATATACCTTAAAGCTGTCTTCCTTTCCCCTCTTCCTACACCCTCTCCATTTACTACATCAATCTATTCTTTACTCAAATGCCTGTCCTCCCTTCTTCTCCATCTTATTTTCTTCAAATTTCATAAACTATCCTTCTGCATGAGTTTCCCTTACCTCTTCCCTCTTTCTTGTGCATTTGTGTGTTTGTAGGTGGAGCGGTAGGTATATGAGCCCTCCTCCTCCCCCCCCCCCCCCCCCCCCCCCCCCCCCCGCTCCCCCCTTCC
>CM065717.1:69725788-69733288 GCA_033310375.1 Conus canariensis
TATGCTTGCGCATATAGATAAAAGAGAGAAAGATGCTTCAGAAGGAGAACGGTTAGATAACCCTGTCTCCGATTCAGCTACTCAGACCAGCAAACCTGTCCGCAAAATAGCAGGATGACAACTTACATGCAATGGTTTCTTTGGTTGTTGTTGTTGTTGTTGTTTGAGGGGTTGTTGTTGTTGTTGTCGTTGTTGTCGTACCCTGGCTAAAAGACTCCAGGGATCATCCGAACAGCCAAAGTACTTGAACACTATGGTAAAAATGCATCAGCTGGGGATGAGAACATTATGTGTGTGACCGTTTTTGATTACCCTGCCACGTGGGCTGCCACACTCCGATTTCGGAGGATTTAGAGGGGGTGAAAGTGCTAGATTCAGTAGTTGCACAGTGGTTGCGTTCAAACCACCACTGTCTCTGATTGAGTATTCTAAGTATATATCGCTCTGAATTCTGATTCCAAGGTATCTTCAGCAAGTAAAAAGAGCGGTGTGGAAGTCACACCAACTTAGGGACATAATACTTGTTTTCTTCTTTAAAAGGGGGGTATTTGTTACCTCCCCTCCCTTTTTAAAGAAGAAACAGTAAGTGAAGCAGGATCTTGTATCTCTAGCAATTGCACAGAGCACTGTGGAATTAAGAACAACCAAGGGACATAGTACTTCTTTTTTTCTTCTTTAAAAGGGGGAAGTTACCTCCCCTCCTTTTGTTTTTGTTTTTAAGAAGAAACGGTAATTGAAACAGGAAGCGACTTGTTTCTGTTCAACATTTCGCAAGGACGCTTTTGTTGGTAAGTGGTTTAAGTCTGAGAACACCTTCCCCGCAGGCTGAACATTGATAGGTGTCTTAACTGAAAGATATTTAGCAGTTAAGATGGGTAAAAAAAAAAGAAGATGAAGAAGAAGAAGAAGAAGAGGAGAGAGAGAGAGAGAGAGAGAGAGAGAGAGAGAGAGAGAGAGAGAGAGAGAGAGAGAGAGAGAGAGAATTTTGTCTGTTTGACAAACTGAAAAGTTTTCCTAACATCAACACAGAAAGACGGAAAGAAGGAAAGAAAGAAAGACAGTAAGAAAAAAGAATGAAGAAGAAGAGAAAGACAGTCAGACAGACAGAAAGTCAGACAGACTGATAGGCACACAGAGAGACAGACAGACAGACACACAGACAGAGAGATAATCATGGGTGCTTAGGTAATGCACGAAATGGCTGATCGTTAGTTTGAGTCATTCCGTGAAGTAGCTGATAATAATAGTCATTCCGTACATTGGCAAGTCGCCACAGCCATCCCGCAGAATACCTGCCAGCAACGTGCACAACACGAGCTAGTTCATTTCGCGCACTGCTTTTAACAGTTCGTTGCGTACAGTACGCATCTGCCTATGAACATTCATATTTTCCAAAAGTCTCTAGCATAAGTTCACATCTCTCAACATATCTCTGTCCCCGGAAAGAGTGAAATTTGCCAGAAAGAGCTGTGACGTTGAAGTAAACGTAACTTGTCTGTTCAGTCCAACACAGAGCGTTTTTGTTTCGTTTCATTCCCTTTTGTTTGTGGACCAGCTGACAGCAGGGGAGGGGAAGGGGGGGGGGGGGCATTTCAGGGTTGTAACCATGTCAGCATCAATCATGCATGCATGCATGCGGTGATGTGATCAGTGTATCTGACTTCTGGTATCTTTCGGTAACACGTCGTTTCCGTGGTACGGATTCTTTCCAGATCGGCTGTGAGGTCCATGTCTCGCATACATTCAGGAAGATGGAATATGCCAGTGCACGCGGCCGGGAGTCTGACGCTGTGTTTTATGGAAATGTTATTGTCCGACAATACAGGTTTTAATCCGAAAAGAGTTGATATTGTCTTTGCTGCCCTTCAGCGGGTTTCTGACTTGCTTTGTTCATGATGGATCCCAGGAGTGTGAACTGTGTAACAGTTTCTTGCTTCTGTTTATGGACAGTGATGTCTGTACTGATGATGGTTTTGTGGCTAGCCATCAACTTGGGTTTCACGGCTCTGGTTTCCAAGCCGTATCTTGTTGGTGCTTCATCCAGTTTTCGAACAAGCTTGGCGGCTCCTTATTCACTGACTACCAGGCCGTCGACGTCCTCAGCAAATGGATGGTTCGTTATGGGTCCTCCTCCAATATTGACTTTGCTGCGATGAGCATCATTTGCATCAGAATGGTGCGTTCCAGGAATATGATAAAAAGTGTGGAAGACAGAAAGCAACTCTGATCGAACTTCAACCAAAACACCAAACCATTGTCCAATAGCAACCCACATGAGTACTGCGCCAGTCGCTTTGAAGTATACTGGCTGGATGGACGATGTTAAATGTCTTAATTGTGGCCCATAGCGTCTCCTGCCAGACTCTGTTGAACGTCCTCTTTCAGTATATGAAGACCTGGTGGTATCTCCCTCTGGTGCTGGATGGGGCGCATTTCGCAAAGGGTACGCCGGCTAAAGATCTGCTTGATGTTACTTCTGCCTTTACAAAATCAGGCTTTATCTCAACAGTTGCGGTACCTGTTTACGGCTGTTATCTTTGCAGAATGATTTAAACATTGCCTTGCTGGCCTGGCTGATCAAAATGATTGTGCGGTAGCCGTGGTAGGGTCTTTTCTTTTAAAGGGTGACAGTTAGTGGTTACGTCCTTCGCACGGTCCACTCCCAAGGGTGCCAGATTTTGCTGCAGGTGACAGCTGTAATATCAATTAGTGCCTCATCGCCATGGTTGAAGAGTTCTGCAGAGATGCGGTCGATGCCTGCAGCCTTCCCACACTTAAGCGATATCACCGCAGGTACAACTTCTTCACCGTGTATTGAAAAGTCATCCTCATTTGATTGATCCTATACAGTCAGCATATAGAGACAGGAGGAGACGCACAGAGACAGAGACACGTAGACGAGGGAACACACAAATACAGGGCATTAGAAGAGGTGGAACATACAGCAGGGACATTGTAGAGAAGGGGACACTTACATACGACGACCCGTGATATATAAACACGGGGACGTTAAAGAAGGGTACACGTAGACACGGGCATAAGCACAGCAGAGAATACATTGAGACAAGGTCGTGTAAAGAAGGGACACATAGACAGGGACATGTGACGAAGGGAACACATAGGCACGGGAACATACAGAAAAGGAGACACATGCAGACGAAGACACGCAGAGAAAGGAACACATAGAGACAGGGAAGTTTACAGCAAGGAAGACAAAGAGACAAATACATGAAAAGAAAGAGACATATAGAAACGGGGACATGTTGAGAAGACGACACATAGACTCTTACACACGAATATATGTAGACAAACAAAGAGAGGGGGACAAGCAGAAATACGCGAATAAGTAGAAAAGGAGACACATCGACACAGCGACACAACAAAGAAAAGAACACATACAGACGGAGACCTGCGCAGATTGAGGTGTGCAGATAAGGGAACACTTGCACAAGGGAACATAATTATAGACTAGGGTGGCAAAGAGATTAGATGTTAAGCGGACATGAAGAGACGGGGACATGTCGATATGGGACACGTAGAGAAGAGAACATATAGAGACGGGGACATCAAGCAGAAATACAGAGGTATGGACATAGAAATTGGAACATACAGAAAAGGAGACATTTAAAGACAAGGACAGGCAGGGAATGGAATGCATAGAGACGGGGACATATATAGAAGGGGACACATAAAGACAGAGACAGGGAGAGAAGGTGACGCACAGGGACAGGGACATGTAGAAAAGGGGGCACATTGAGACAGAGAAATGTACAGAAGGAAATACATAAAGACAGGGACATGTACAGAAAGACACATAGAAACAGAGACATGTAGAGAAGGAGATACAAAGAAACAGGAATCTACAGAGAAAGACACATAAGACAGAGACATTTAGAGACGAAAATGCACAGAAACAGGGATGTGTAGAAAAGGGGACACGTAGAGACAAAAACATGTACAACAGGAGATAATATACTGAACATATAGAGAAAGACAAATCGAAACAAAGACATGCAGAGAAGGAGATACACAAAAACAGGGATTGTAGAGAAAGACACACACAGACAGGGACATATAGAGAAGGAACTACACCGAAACAGGGACACGTAGAGAAGAGGACATATCGAGACAGTGACACATAGAGAAGGGGACACACAGAAACGAGGACACAGAAGGAGACGCATAGAGACTGGTACATGTAGAGAAAGAGACACATTCAGACGGGGGCGTGTCGGCAAGGGGACACATTGTAATAGGGACACGTTGAAAGACATACACGTAGAAACAAGGACATGTAGAAACGGATACGCATAGAGATAGGGACATGAAGAAAAGGGGACACTTCGAAGTAGGATATTTAAAGATGAGTGACATTAAGAGAGAAGAACTTTGAACGAACATGTAGAGACAGGGACAAGTGAAAAGGAGATACATGGGAACAGGCACACACTGAAAAAAGAGACACAATGAGACAGAGACGTGGAAAAGGATTGACAACGAGAGGTGGAAATTTAGAAACAGAGACATGTGGAGCTGGGAGACATACAGAGGCAGGGACATCAAACGGACATGTAGAGACAGGGACAAGTGAAAAGGAAATGCATTAGGACAGGGACACACAGAAAAAGAGACACACAGAGACAGGACATGTGGAAAAGCGTACGTAACGAGACGTGGACACTGACATAAGGAGACACATAGAAACAGAGACACGTGGAAACAGGAGACAGATAGAGACAGGGACATGTAGAAAAGTGGACACATAGAGACAAGAGCATGTAGAGAAAAGGATGCATAAAGACATGGACATGTAGAGAATGACACTTGGGCACAGGGACATGTAGAGAAGGGGACACATAGAGACAGGGACATTTAGAGAAGGGAACATGTAAAGAAGGGGGACACCTAGAGATTGGGGCACGAGCAGAATGGAGCACATACAAACAAGGACTTGTAGAAAACTGGACGCTTCGATAGAGAACATGCAGAGACGGGAGACACACAGAGTCGCTGATACTCAGCGGACATGTAGATAGATGGACATGGATAAAAGAAGATATACAGGGACCCATTCAGAAAAGGATACAGGCAGAAAGAGGCCATATATAAAAGTTGACACAGAGAAACAGGATTATGTAAAGAAGACGACACATAAAAACAGGAACATGTAAAGAGTAGGACACATAAAAACAGGAACATGTAAAGAAGACGACACATAAAAACAGGATTATGTAAAGAAGACGACACATAAAAAACAGGAACATGTAAAGAGTAGGACACATAAAAACAGGAACATGTAAAGAAGACAACACATAAAAACAGGAACATGTAAAGAAGACAACACATAAAAACAGGAACATGTAAAGAAGACAACACATAAAAACAGGAACATGTAAAGAAGACAACACATAAAAACAGGAACATGTAAAGAAGACAACACATAAAAACGGGAACATGTAAAGAAGAGGACGCATAAAAACAGGAACATGTAAAGAAGATGACACATAAAAACAGGAACATGTAAAGAAGACGACGCATAAAAACAGGAACATGTAAAGAAGATGACGCATAAAAACAGGAACATGTAAAGAAGACGACACATAAAAACAGGAACATGTAAAGAAGATGACGCATAAAAACAGGAACATGTAAAGAATAGGACACATAAAGATAGGAACATGTAAAGAAGACAACACATAAAGACAGGAACATGTAAAGAAGAGGACACATACAGACAGTAACGTGTAAAGAAGACGACACATGAAAACAGGAACATGTAAAGAAGACGACACACAAAGGCAGCGACATTAGAGAAGGAGACACGTAGAGGCAGGGACAAGTGACAAGAGGAGAGGAACACACACACAGACATGTATAGAATGGGGACACGAGGACACAGGGACGTGAAGAATTAACACACATAGACAATGTGACACTTAGAGACTGCCCCCTGTAGAGAGAAAGGAGAAATTCAGAGATGGGGGACCTATTGACAACAAGGGGACACATAAAGATTGAGGCTTTCAACGAAGGGACATGCGGGGAACGGAAACACCTAGAAGCAAGGAAATTTAGAGTAGGGGGACATACACACACAAACAGGGGGGATGGGGGGGGGGGGGGGGAGCACAAAGAAATGAAACACATAAAGACGGTGGACACACAGGGTAACGACACTCAGAGAAGGGCATACATGGAGAAGGGGACATTTACAGAAGGGATATAGACAGGGGAGGGAGACAGGCACTTAAAAAAGAATGACACATAAAGAATACGATGAATGAATGAATGAATGAATGAATGAATGAATGAATGAACGATTTGTTCAACAAGGCCAAGGCCCCATCTGAAGGGGGTCAAATCTATGAGATGTAAACAACAACAACAAAAACACATCAAAATCAAAATGATCAGTTCACTGAAAACTATGTAAAATGTACAAACATGTTCACTCTGCTCGCCCTTATTGAGAAAAGGCTCTGATACGTTGAAACGATTTATACAGGCAAATTGCATAAAGAAGAGCACACATTATAGAGAGGGAACTCAGAGAAGGGGAAGCATAGTAAAGGGGACACATAGAGAGAGGGATGCTTAGAGAAGGGACATAATTATACAGAAAGGGGACACCTCGAGAAGGGGATACATAGAGAACGGGACGTACGGTTAGGTGGACACAGAGAGGAAGGGGAAACAAAGAGAAGGAGATACACAATGAAGGGGACATATTATGACAGGACACAAACAGATGGAACATAAAGAGAAGGAGATACACAATGAAGGGGACATATCATGAGGGCACACAAGCAGAAGGAACACAAAGAGAAGGAGATACACAATGAAGGGGACATATCATGAGGGGGACACAAGCAGAAGGAACACAAAGAGAAGGGGTTACACAATGAAGGGGACATATCATGAGGGGGACACAAGCAGAAGGAACACAAAGACAAGAGGATACACAATGAAGGGACATATCATGAGGGGACACAAGCAGAAGGAACACAAAGACAAGAGGATACACAATGAAGGGGACATATCATAAGGGGGACACAAGCAGAAGGAACACAAAGAGAAGGAGATACACAATGAAGGGGACATATCATGAGGGGGACACAAGCAGAAGGAACACAAAGACAAGAGGATACACAATGAAGGGGACATATCATAAGGGGGACACAAGCAGAAGGAACACAAAGAGAAGGAATACACAATGAGGGGGACATATCATGACGGGGACACAAGCAGAAAGAACACAAAGAGAAGGAGATACACAATGAAGAGGACATATCATGAGGGGCACACAAGCAGAAGGAACACAAAGAGAAGAGATACACAATGAAGGGGACATATCATGAGGGGACACAAAGCAGAAGGAACACAAAGACAAGAGGATACACAATGAAGGGGACATATCATGAGGGGACACAAGCAGAAGGAACACAAAGAGAAGGGGTTACACAATGAAGGGGACATATCATGAGGGGACACAAGCAGAAG
>CM065717.1:69743288-69748288 GCA_033310375.1 Conus canariensis
CAGTGACAGGCTCTTTGCATGGTAAAATTTGCGTGTCATCAGTCAGAGGCTCTTTGCATGGTAAGATTTGCGTCTCATCAGTCAGAGGCTCTTTGCATGGTAAGATATGTGTCCTCTCAGTCAGAGGCTCTTTGCATGGTAAGATTTGTGTCCTCTCAGTCAGAGGCTCTGTGCATGGTAAGATTTGCGTCATATCAGTCAGAGGCTGTTTGCATAGTAAGATTTGCGTCCTCTCAGTCAGAAGCTCTTAGCATGGTGAGATTTCCGTCCTCTCAGTCAGAGGCTCTGTGCATGGTAAGATTTGCGTCCTATCAGTCAGAGGCTCTTTGCATGGTAAGATTTGCGTCTTCTCAGTCAGAGGCTCTCTGCATGGTAAGATTTGCGTCATATCAGTCAGAGGCTCTTTGCATGATGAGATTTGTGTCCTCTCAGTCTGAAGCTCTTCGCATGATGAGATTTGCGTCCTCTCAGTCAGAGGCTCTTTGCATGGTAAGATTTGCGTCCTCTCAGTCAGAGGCTCTTTGCATGGTAACATTTGCGTCCTCTCAGTCAGAAGCTCTTTGCATGATGAGATTTGCGTCCTGTCAGTCAGAGGCTCTTTGCATGGTAAGATTTGCGTCCTTTCAGTCAGAGGCTCTTTGCATGGTAAGATTTGCGTCCTCTCAGTGAGAAACTCTTTGCATGGTAAGATTTGCGTCCTCTCAGTCAGAGGCTGCTTGCATGGTAAGATTTGCGTCTCATCAGTCAGAGGCTCTTTGCATGGTAAGATTTGCGTCTTATCAGTCAGAGGCTCTTTGCATGGTAAGATTTGCGTTCCATCAGTCAGAAGCTCTTTGCATGGTAAGAATTGCGTCCTCTCAGTCAGAGGCTCTTTAAATGGTACGATTTGCATCTTCTCAGTCAGAGGCTGTTTGCATGGTAAGATTTGCGTCCTGTCAGTCAGAGGCTGTTTCCATGGTACGATTTGCGTCCTCTCAGTCAGAGGCTCTGTGCATGGTGAGATCTGCAGCCCCTCAGTCAGAGGCTCTTTGCATGGTAAGATTTGCGTCCTCTCAGTCAGAGGCTCTTTGCATGGTACGATTTGCATCCTCTCAGTCAGAGGCTCTGTGCATGGTGAGATCTGAAGCCCCTCAGTCAGAGGCTGTTTGCATGGTAAGATTTGCGTCCTCTCAGTCACAAGCCCTTTGCATGGTACGATTTGCGTTCTCTCGGTCAGAGGCTGTTTGCATAGTAAGATTTGCGTCCTATCAGTCAGAGGCTCTTTGCATGGTAAGATATGTGTCCTCTCAGTCAGAGGCTCTGTGCATGGTGAGATCTGCGGACCCTCAGTCAGAGGCTCTGTGCATGGTAAGATTTGCGTCCTGTCAGTCAGATGCTCTTTGCATGGTAAGATTTACTTCCTCTCAGTCAGAAGCTCTTTGCATGGTAAGATTTGCGTTCCATCAGTCAGAGGCTCTTTGCATGGTAAGATTTGCGTTCCATCAATCAGAGAGCTCTCTGCATGGTAAGATTTGCATCCTATCAGTCAGAGGCTCTTTGCATGGTAAGATTTGCGTCCTCTCAGTCAGAGGCTCTGTGCATGGTAAGATTTGCGTCCTATCAGTCAGAGGCTCTGTGCATGGTAAGATTTGCGTCCTTTCAGTCAGAGGCTCTGTGCATGGAAAGATTTGCGTCCTCTCAGTCAGAGGCTCTGTGCATGGAAAGATTTGCGTCATATCAGTCAGAGGCTCTGTGCATTGTAAGATTTGCGTCCTCTCAGTCAGAGGCTCTCTGCATGGTAAGATCTGTGTCCCATCAGTCAGAGGCTCTTTGCATGGTAAGATTTGCGTCCTCTCAGTCAGAGGCTCTGTGCATGGTAAGATTTGCGTCCTCTCAGTCAGAAGCTCTTAGCATGATGAGATTTGTGTCCTGTCAGTCAGAGGCTGTTTGCATGGTAACATTTGCGTTCCTGTCAGTCAGAGGCTGTTTGCATGGTGGATTTGCGTTCTCTCAGTGAGAAGCTCTTTGCATGGTAAGATTTGCGTCCTCTCAGTCAGAGGTCCTTGCATGGTAAGTTTGCGTCCTCTCAATCAGAGGCATCGCTTTGCAATGGCAAGATTTGCGTCCCTCTCAGTCAGAGGCTCTGTGCATGGAAAGATTGCGTTCCATCAGTCAGAAGCTCTTTGCATGGTAAGATTTGCGTCTTCTCAGTCAGGGGCTGTTTGCATGGTAAGATTTGCGTCCTCTCAGTCAGAGGCTCTGTGCATGGTGAGATCTGCAGCCCCTCAGTCAGAGGATCTTTGCATGGTAAGATTTGCGTCCTCTCAGTCAGAGGCTGTTTCCATGGTAAGATTTGCGTCCTCTCAGTCACAAGCCCTTTGCATGGTACGATTTGCGTCCTCCTCGGCAAGAGGCTGTTTGCATAGTAAGATTTGCGTCCTCTCAGTCAGAGGCTCTTTGCATGGTAAGATTTGCGTTCCATCAGTCAGAGGCTCTTTGCATAGCGAGATTTCCGTCCTCTCAGTCAGAGGCTCTGTGCATGGTGAGATCTGCGGCCCCTCAGTGAGGCTCTGTGCATGGTAAGATTTGCGTCCTCTCAGTCAGAGGTCTGTGCATGGTAAGATTTCTTCCTCTCAGTCAGAAGCTCTTTGCATGGTAAGATTTGCGTTCCATCAGTAAGAGGTCTTTGCATGGTAAGATTTGCGTTCAATCAGTCAGAGGCTCTCTACATGGTAAGATTTGCGTTCCATCAGTCAGAGGCTCTGTGCATGGAAAGATTTGCGTCCTCTCAGTCAGAGGCTCTGTGCATCGAAAGATTCGCGTCCTCTCAGTCAGAGGCTCTGTGCATTGTAAGATTTGCGTCCTATCAGTCAGAGGCTCTGTGCATGGTAAGATTTGCGTCCCATCAGTCAGAGGCTCTTTGCATTGTAAGATTTGCGTCCTATCAGTCAGCGGCTCTCTGCATGGTAAGATTTGCGTCCTCCCAGTCAGAGGCTCTGTGCATGGTAGGATTTGCGTCCTCTCAGTCAGAGGCTCTGTGCATGGAAAGATTTGCGTCCTCTCAGTCAGAGGCTCTTTGCATGGAAAGATTTGCGTCCTCTCAGTCAGAAGCTCTTTGCATGGTAAGATTTGCGTCCTCTCAGTCAGAGGCTCTGTGCATGGTAAAAGTTGCGTCCTCTCAGTCAGAGGCTCTTTGCAGGGAAAGATTTGCGTCCTCTCAGTCAGAGGCTCTTTGCATGGAAAGATTTCCGTCCTCTCAGTCAGAGGCTCTGTGCATGGTAAGATTTGCGTCTTCTCAGTCAGAGGCTCTTTGCATGGTAAGATTTGCGTCCTATCAGTCAGAGGCTCTGTGCATGGAAAGATTTGCGTCCCCTCAATCAGAGGCTCTGTGCATGGTAAGATTTGCGTTCTCTCAGTCAGAGGCTCTGTGCATGGTAAGATTTGCGTCCTGTCAGTCAGAGGCTCTTTGCATGGAATGATTTGCGTCCTCTCAGTCAGAGGTGCCTTGCATTGTAAGATTTCCGTCCTCTCAGTCAGAAGCTCTTTGCATGGTAAAATTTGCGTCCCATCAGTCAGAGGCTTTCGCATGGTAAGATTTGCGTCCTCCTCAGTCAGAGGCTGTTTGCATGGTAAGATTTGCGTCCTCTCAGTCAGAGTCTCTTTGTATGGTAAGATTTGCGTCCCATCAGTCAGAGGCTCTGTGCATGAAAAGATTTGCGTCATATCAGTCAGAGGCTCTGTGCATGGTGGGATTTGCGTCCTCTCAGTCAGAGGCTCTTTGCATGGTAAGATTTGCGTCCTCTCAGTCAGAGGCTCTGTGCATGGAAAGATTTGCGTCCTCTCAGTCAGAGGCTCTGTGCATGGAAAGATTTGCGTCCTCTCAGTCAAAAGCTCTTTGCATGGTAAGATTTGCGTCCTCTCAGTCAGAGGCTCTGTGCATGGTAAAAGTTGCGTCCTCTCAGTCAAAGGCTCTTTGCAGGAAAGATTTGCGTCCTCTCAGTCAGAGGCTCTTTGCATGGAAAGATTTCCGTCCTCTCAGTCAGAAGCTCTTTGCATGGTAAGATTTGCGTCTTCTCAGTCAGAGGCTCTGTGCATGGTAAGATTTGCGTCCTCTCAGTCAGAGGCTCTGTGCATGGAAAGATTTGCGTCCTCTCAATCAGAGGTTCTTTGCATGGTAAGATTTGCATCCTCTCAGTCAGAGGCTCTGTGCATGGTAAGATTTGCGTCCTCTCAGTCAGAGGCTCTCTGCATGGTAAAATTTGCGTCCTCTCAGTCAGAGGCTCTTTGCATGGTAAGATTTGCGTCCTCTCAGTCAGAGGCTGTTTGCATGGTAAGATTTGCGTCCTATCAGTCAGAGTCTCTTTGCATGGTAAGATTTGCGTCCTATCAGTCAGAGGCTCTTTGCATGGTAAGATTTGCGTCCCATCAGTCAGAGGCTCTTTGCATGATGAGATTTGCGTCCCATCAGTCAGATGCTCTGTGCATGGTGATATTTACGTCCTATAAGCCGGAGACACTTTGGATAAAGATATTTACTTCCCATTAGCCGGTGGCTCTTTGCTTGGTGAGACGCACGTCCCATTAGCCGAAGTCTCTTCAAGACAAGCTGTAAACAGAATTGTCCTTTCCCTCTCAGCATAGTCGTGTCTATAGACACCAGTCATTAAGAATGGCACGATGTGGTAACACTCCTAGTTCTCAGTCAGACGTGATGAACTCAAATTCCACGGGCGCCCTCCATGAAACTGTTCCATCCGGGCTGCCTGTTTTACTGTGTTGTCGTTCTGGAAGGTCCTTGCAGTATCAGGTAGGTCCATTCCCTTAGCTCCCTCTCCAGGAACGGTTATTCTTCTTCCTCTCTCCCTAAGCTCTAATGCTAGTCACTGCGGCACCACAATGAAGAACAGTTCACCAGGCTCCTCCAGGTCTGTCGGGTGTGTACCAAGGCCTGAGTCTGTGCACATGCTTTCCCTGTCCTCTCTGCAATGATGTTAGTCCATTGGTTTCTTCTCTCTCTCTCT
>CM065717.1:69755788-69768288 GCA_033310375.1 Conus canariensis
GGGGGGGGGGGGGGATTAAGGGTAACTATTCTGGGTAGTTTGAAGGAAGGCCATGTAGACTATCGACATTACAAAGCTTACAGCGATACTGAAAAGTCCATCAGTTAATTTTGAAAAGGAGGGGGGGGGGGGGGGGGGGGGGGGGAGGGGGGGGGCTGTTGGCACGGAAGTATGCACTCAGTTTCGCTATCAGGCGTTCAGAACGCCATTTTCACTGACCCTTCTTCAACGTGTTGTCCTTCTGGTGGTCCCAATGTGGTGTTAAAACAGGTGATATAAAACTTTCTCTTTTCCCGCCCCTCAACTGTCCAAGGGGTGGTTATTGATACAACCTTAGTGGATGTACATGTGGACTAATCTGAATGTAAACGAATCATGGAATGGCAGTGCTAACATCAAGGAACGGGTTTTTGAAAGTCATCGAGGGAGAGGGGGGTTTTCCCTTTTGTGGTCGGCTGGGGGTGTAAACAACGGGGGGCCTTTTATTTTGACTGGAGTGCCCCATGCAAAACCCTTTTTATTTTATTTTTTCCCCGGCCCAAACCACTCAAGATCAACGGGGCCCCCCTTTGGGGTTTTTGCAGGAATCCCCCCCAAACGGGGAAACTTCCCAAATACAACTGTTTTTGGGAAAAAATTTTTTTTGGGGAGGAATTACCCCCAAAAAACCCCCCGAGCTAGAAAAAATGTGGTTTTTTTTTCCACTGGGGGGGCCCCCAAAGAACTGGGGGGTTTTTTACTGTCTTTTTTTTGAATCATCCCAAACCCAAAGGGGTGACTCAAAAAAAAATTTGTATTTTATAGGAATCACCCAAAAACAGGGCTCACCCATTTTAAAATGAGTTTTTTGGGGAGGAATCCCCGAAATCACCACGGGGCCTGGGGGAAACCCCTGAGTTTTGAAAAGGGAAAAAACCCAAATCAAAAAAGGGGGCTTTTTGGGGGAAATATGTTTTTTTGGCGGGAATCATTCCAACCACCCAAATGCCCCCGGGGGGCCTTTTTTTTGCGGGAAAAACACCCAAAAAACACCGCTGCCCCGGGAATCATGTGTTTTGTGGGAAAAACTTTTTTTAAAACCCCCCGCTGACACAATGAATTGTGGGGTTTTTTCAGGAAATTATCCCAAAAAAACCATCAAAAAATAGAAAAATCTCTTTTTTCAAAAAATTCCCCCCAAAATTTACCAGGGGGGGCCCTGTGAACGGGGGGGTTTTTTCCCTGAAAATTCCAAATCCCCCCGCCTGACCCAATGAAACTGGGGGGGGTTTTGCAGGAAAAAAGCAGCTAAAAATTCCCCCTTGGGGCCCAAAAACCCAAACACCTTAAATTTCCCCCCTGCGCTAAAGGGCCCCCAAAAATTACCCCCCATGGCCGCTAGGGGGAAACCGCACAAATGAGGGAAAAGAGCCCCCCGGGAAAAGCCCCCAAAAGGGGCCCTCCAAACATATGAATTTCCCAAAAATTTTGGGCCCCAAAACGAGCAATTTTTTGTTTCGAAGAAAAGCAAAAATTCCCAAAGGCCCAAAGTTATTTTTTTTTTTCCCCCCCCCCCCCCCCCCCCCCCCCCCCCCCCCCCCCCCCCCTTTTTTTTTTTTTTTTTTTTCTGTGGTTTGGGGTTTTTAAAAAAAATTTTGGGTTTCTAACAACTTCTAATTGTCCCAAAAGTTTTGGGGGAAATATCTGATGCCCAGCCAGGGGGTTTTTTTTCCCCCGGGGTTGGGGGGTTTCGTAACTTTTTTTCCCTTTTTTTTGAATTTGGGGGGTTTTTTGGGGCCAAAAGGCCTTTTTTTTTTTTTTTTTTTTTTTTTTTTTTTTTTTTTTGGGGGGTTTTTTTTGGGTTTTTTTGTTTTTTTTTTTTTTAAAGTTTTTTTTTTTTTAAAAGTTTTCAGCAACATTTAAAAACCCCCCCCATGCACGCACACACACACACACCACCACACACACACACACACTCCCCCAAAACCCACACAACCCCAACCACACCCCCAAACAAAAATACGCACCACGCACACACACACACACACACCACACACACACCCCCCACACACACACCACACACACACACACACAGACGCGTGTGCGAGCGCCAGCCCCCCCGCGCCAGCGCGAGCTTTTTTTGTCTTTTCTTTTTTGAACTTTTACAAAAGGGGGTTTTGGGTAAAATACCTATATAGAGGACAGACAGACGGGGGTTTTTGGCCCCGGGATGAAAAAAGCTTTTTTGGGGAAATTTTTTTTTTTTTTGTAAATTTTTGGCTTTTTTTTTCCTGTTTTTAAAACGTCCCGCCGTTTGGGTTCACTTTTTTTGGGGTTTTTTTCCTATTGATTCCCCCCCCTTTTCCCCAAAAAAAACCCCTTGAACTTTTTTAAAATCTGCGTGAGTGAAAACGGAACTCTTCTCTCTCTCCCCTCTTTCCCCCCTCCCTCCTCTCTCTCCTCTCCCTCTCCCCTCTTTTTCCTCTCTCCTCTCTTTTGTGTCACGCCCAAAATTTTTCCCCTCGTTTTTGGGGAAAAAAACGTTTGTTTTGTATATGAGTAATCTGGTAAAAAGGGGAAGGGGCAAAAAAAGCAAAACAATGGGGAGTGAAATGTACTTTCATGGCGGGGGCAATTTTTTTAAAAAAAAAAAAAAAAAAATGAACCTTTTGGGGGTTTTCTCCCGGGGTTTTTTTTTTTTTAGCTCAGTTCTCCCCACCGCTTTCATTTGTCCCCCCAAATTTTTGTCGGAAAAAAAATCACGTATGTCTTTTTTCTTTAAAAACCCCCCACCAGGGGAAAAAAAAGTCTGCAAAAAAAAATTTGGCTGTTTTAGGTTTTTGCACACCCAAAGTTCAAAAGATCGAGGAATTTAAAAAACCCCCACACCACAAGGAAACCCCCTTTCCCCCACACAGAAAAAAGGGCCAAGTGCCCCCGAAGAAGCCCGGGGGCCCCAAGGCCCCCAAAAAAGAGCATAGGAACGTATCCAGAAAGGGGAAAAAAAAGTTCGGCATTGGGGTTTTTTAAAAGGGGTGTATCGGTAAAGCTTTGTTCTTTGAAGGAGGGGTTAAAGGGGAAAAAAGGAATAACCCCCGGGGGGGGAAAAAAAAAAAACCCAAAAAAAAAGCAAGGGACTCGTTTTTCCAAAATGTGCAAAATAAAACCCCAAAAAAATTTCCCCCCAAACTGAGGGCACATAAAACAAAAATGCCCTAGAGCATGTGCAGAAAACTGGGGGGAAAGATTAAAAAATTTTTTTTACCCTGGTAAGCACAGGGGGGGGGACATTTAGGATTCCCAAATTTTTAAAAAGGGGGGTCCAGAGAGAAAAAAAAGGAAAAAAAAAAAAAACCCCAAAGGGGGGAAGGGAAAAAAAAAAAGACAGAAAAGGAAAGGGGAAAAAAAAAAAAAGGGAAAAAAAAAAGAGAAAAATTATTTAATCTTTAACCCCTCACGAAAATCCACCAAAACCGGGGTTTTTTTTTTAGGCATCCCCAATTTTTAAATGGGGGGTTTTTGGGGGGAAAAGTGCGTTTGCAAAAAACCCCGGGTTTTTTCAATATACGGTTACTTCCAAAGGGCTGGTGAAGAAACTATTAAAACGAATCAGCATAAGAATAAAGGCAGCCCCTTTTTAAAAGGGAAAAAAGACCAAACCCCCCCCAAAAGGGTTCCCCCCCGGGACTTACAGGCTCCTTCCATCCATGAACAAAAAACAAAAGGGGGGGGAAAGGCAGCAGCCTTTCCCTGTTTTCCCCCCCACCACATTCCTAAAACCCAAAAAAAACCCCCAAAACCCAAACCCCCCTCATCCACCCCAAAAAAATCCTGACACAGCCCTGCCCTTTTTGTGTCATGTGCCCTGGGGGAAGCTTCCGTCCCGTCTTTTTTAATGGCTGTGGGAAAAACGAATTCTTAACATACGTCAGGGAAAAAATTAATGGGGGGGTTTTTCCCCCCCCCCCTTTGTTTTTTCCCCTTTTTTCCGCACCCTCCCCTGTGGGGGGTTTTTGTTAATCGAAAGGGAAAAAAAGAAAAGACAAGTAAAAAGGGAAACACAGTCCCCTCTCTCTCTCTCCCCCCCTCGCCCCCCCTCCCCCTTTTCCCCCTTTTCCCCCCCCTCTCCCCGGGGTTTTTCCCCCCCCCTCTGGGGCCCCTTTTTTTTGGTAACTTTGGGGCGTCCCCCCCGAAAAAATTTTTTTGCATATAAGATTTGCGCCTCTCATTAAAGGGGGGCTGTTTGCATGGTAAGATTTGCCCCCTCTCTTTTCAGAGGTTTTTTCCCGGGGAAAATTTTGCCCCCCATAATTCAGAGGCTCTTTGTTTTGAAAGTTTTTTTTCCTCTAATAAGAGGCTGTTTGCATGGTAATTTTTGGCGTCCTATCATCAGAGCCCCCTTTGCATGGAAGTTTTGGGCCCCCTATCTTTCAGAGGCTTTTTGCATGGAAAAATTTTGGGAAAAACCATCAGTCAGACCCTTTTTGGCATGGTGAGTTTTGGGGGCCCCATCGGGTCAGAGGCTTGTGCATGGTGTTTTTTTACTCCAAAAACCCGGGGAGACACTTTGGTTTTAAAGATATTTTTTTCCCCCATTACCGGGGTGGCTCTTTGTTTGGGGGGAGACAAAACCGCCCATTAAAAAGTCTCTTCAAGAAAACTGTAACAGAATTCCCCCTTTCCCTCTCAGCTAGTCGTTTAAAAGGGCCCAGTCATTAAAAAGGGGCCCGAGGGGGAAATCCCCTAGTTCTCAAAAACGGATGAACTCAAATTTTAAAGGGGCCCCCCCTCCAAAAAAATTTTTTCCACCGGGGGGGCGCCTTTTTTTTTTTGTTTGGGGTCGTTTCTGGGGCCCCTTGGGGGGGATCGGTTTTGGTTTTTCCCCTTAGCCCCCTTTTTAAAGGGGGTTATTCTTCTCCTTTCCCTAAGCTCTAATGCTAGTCACTGCGGCACCAAAATTAAGACAGTTCACCAGGCTCCCCAAAGGGCTGTCGGGTGTTTCCAAAAGGGCCCGAGTTGGGCACATCCCCCTTTTCCCCGTCCTCTCTGCAATGATGTTTTCCTTGGGGTTTTTTCTCTCTCTTCTCTCTCTCTTCTCTCTCTCTTTCTCCTTTCATTTTTCTCTCCTCCTCTCTCAACAGTTCCCAAAGGGGCATTTTTTAAAAAAAGGCCACTAATTTTTTTTTACTTTTGGGATTACAAAACCCCACTTTTCTTTTCCTGCCTATGCCCGCAGTTTGGGGGCAGGGGCCCCCATTCCCCCTGAGGTTTTTTCCCCCATTTTTTGATTGGTGTGTGTTAAAATGTATTATTTTTTGCCCCTTGGGAAAAATTTTTTTTTTCCAGGGGTTGGGTGTTTGTTTGTTTTTGTTGTTTGTTTTTCTTTTGGGGGTTTTTTCAGTTTTTTAGGGGAAAGTTATTACTGACTGTTTTCTTGTTTGAGGGGTGGGGGTGCGGGGTTTAATGAATACTTCGGTGTGGGGGGTTTAAGGGGGGGCCCCAAAGGGGTTTTGCACCCCAGGTTTTGATTTTAATTTCCGGGGGGGTGTTTGGGGGAACTTTTAAAAAATTTTTACTTTTATGAAAAGCATGTGTGCTGTATATATGCCACGCAAAATTTTTGGGCGAAAAGGGGTGGGAAAAATGCGGGGGTAGAGAAGGGCATGTAAATTAAAAAAAACGTGCCGCAAGCGCACACGAAAACCACACACGCGCACAAACGCACGCAGCACGCACCGACGAAGGGCCCCAAACCACACACAACACCCACACACTTTTCACGCACGCACCCCACGCACCCCACCCGCACGCCCGCAGCACGCACGAAAACACACACACACACCACACACAACACCCCACTTTTTTAAAGGGAAAAAAAAAAAAAGGTTTTTTCCCCACCCCCCACCCTTAAAAACGCGTTTTTTTTTGGGGGGTGTTACGTAATTTCCCCAAAAAACCTCCCCCAGACTCCCCTGAGACATTCTGCCACATTTTTTTCTCTTTGGTGGGGCCCCGAAAAAACCCCAATTCCCCACAAGCTAAAGTGTGTTGTGGGGGGTGGGGGGGGGGGGGGTTTGGGGGGGGGGGGGGGCACCTAATTTTAAGCGAGTTGATCAAAAAAATAGATGAACGAAGCAGAAAAAAGAAGCCCTTTTTAGAAGGTTAAATTTTTGGTTCGGGGGGCATTCCCCCCAAACCCTCCCCCCCCCCCCACCCCCCAAAACCCTATTCCCTTTTTTTCTTTTGGCTTACTTGTTTTTCATTTGGTGGTATCAAATAGATCTGTTTTTTTTGCCCTCTCCCCCCCTTTCCCCCTTCCCTCTATTCCTTCCCTTTCTGCCCCCCCCCTCCCACCCCTTCCTTTGTCCCCCCCCCCCTTCCCCCCTCCTCTCGGGGCCCTTTCCCCCATCGTCCGTTTTTGGGGTTGTCTGTAGTGGGGTGAACTTCAGCTAAATTTTTAAATTGATCCGGGGCTGTTTTTTTGGGGTGTACCCCCAAGCAGGCCAAGAAAAGGACCGGGAATTTCCCGGGCCCCCCCCCCCCCCCCCCCCACCCCCCCCCCCCGGGGCCCCCACATCATCAACCCAAAATGGGTGTTTTTTGGTGTGTGTGTGTGTGTGTGGTTGTGTGGGGTGTCGTGTGTTTATATATGTATGTTTGTTGTGGTGTGTGTGTGTGTGTTGTGTGTGGTGTGCTGTCTGTCTGTCTGTCTGTCTGTATGTGTGCGTGTGGTGTGTTTGTGTGTATTTTATTTTGTGTTGTGTGTGTGTGTGTGTGTGTGTGTTGGTGGGGGTGTGTGGGTGTGTGTGTGTGCGTGGTGTGTGTGTGTTGTGTGTGTGTGTTTGTGTGTATGTATGTTTGTGTGTGTGTGTGTGTTGGTTGTGTGTGTGTGTGTGTGTGTGTGTGTGTGTTGTGTGTGTGTGTGTGTGTGTGTGTGTGTGTGTGTGTGTGTGTCTGTGTGTGTCTGTGTGTGTGTCTGTGTGTGTCTGTGTCTGCATGTGTGTGTGTTTGTGTGTGTCTGTGTCTCTGTGTCTGTCTGTGTTTGTATCTCTGTGTGTGTCTGTGTCTGCCTTGTGAGTTTTTTTTTTCAAAATCCCTTGATAATGTTTTAAAAAACCGAAGGCAACAATTACACCGAACCCAACAGACAATAACAGCAACTCAAAAACCCAAAACAGGACACAAGAAGAAGAGAAGAAGACTAGGATCCGGGTTTTCCGGCCCATAAACCAACACATCCGTTTTGTAACCTTCCTGACCGTGTATAAAACAGGAAGGACACAGGCATAAACCGTTGTCTAGCCCTACGACTTCGAAAGCTAGAAAGTACAAGCCGCTGACGGTGGCCCACACAGACATGGCAGCTTCAGCAATGTTGATCGCCCTGACTGTTCTTGCTGGTTGTATGCTCTCTTGGCCTGGCGTTCTCTCCATGATTCAGACGGCTTGAGACAGTGCCCATGCGGTACACATAGGTGGTAAGTTGCTCTTTGATATGCATGTCTATTAGTCTGTTGATCGTTTATACAAACAGCTTTGCTGGCAAGGTTTCAGACCTGATGTGGGCCCCTGCAGTCGGCTGGGCTTTAGACAGCGCGATGTTACTTGCTGGTGGTGTGGGAATCGTTTAGAGTGATAATATTCTTTCCCGATGATGAGGAGAGTATCTGCTAAGTTCTAGATGGTAATGATGTTCATACCATCATAGGCGTATGATCAAATACAGCCGGGGTTACTGAGGGACAGAGAGGGAGAGAGAGAGAGAGAGAGGAGTGGGAGGAAAGAGAGGAGAGGAGAGAGAGAGAGAGAGAGAGAGAGACGGACAGACATACAGAGACAGAGAGAGAGAGTCAAAATTTTAAAAGCCCAATCCCCTTTCTGAAAGCGGATATAAACAGAACTAAACAAAACCAAAGAATTAGTGGCATTTCCAAATCCATCAATCAAATTTTCATAATACATGCTGAAATAAACATTCAAATAAGTCACGATCTCCAAGTTGTTAAGTTGTGAATTTTCAAAGCTACACATATAATAATGTCATCTTATGTTTTGTCGACATGAACAAATTTGAGCTCAAATCTTAGGGAACCTTGTAAATATTTGGCTACATTAGTTTCACTTTGTGAGGTCACTTAGGGCAGGGCAGGGAGAGAGAGAGGGGAGAGAGAGAGAGAGAGAGAGAGAGAGAGAGAAAGAGAGAGAGGGAGGGGAATGAAGGGAGAGAGGAGAAGAGGGCTCTTTTACAGTTTTTAGACGAGAAAATACCGTTTGCTTGGGAGTGAGAATAAGAAGCGGAAGGAAGAGGGGAGAGGGCTTGTCTGAAACAACACAGCAGAAATTGTGGGTGGATCGACTTCTTGGGGGAAAACGGAAATTCCCGAAAACGTACGACCTGTTTCTGAGGAGCCTATGAATAGAAGTGCGTGTCACGTGGTACTTCAACCCGGACGTTGAATAGTATATCGGTTTGTTGTTTGTTCGGAGAGGGGTAACACAATGAGAGATGGTATGATGCTCGACATCGGGAAAAAATCGAATATCTGCCTATTAGTCACAGTAAACAAAAGTGCGAGTGAATTTAGAACTTCATTTAGTTTGTTGTTGTTGTTGTTTTTCCAGACTTTTGTGTTAATCGTTGCAAAGTTATTGCGATCTCTTATTTAAAAGAAAATTAATGGTTGCGTTGCATAGAACGGAGCAATCAGAACATTCTGTTGCAGCACTATTTTTTTTATCGTTGGCACCATCAGGGACAGTGCAATCAGCCACAATGAGCCACAAAACAGTGAGAGAGCGTTCTACAACTGTCGTTTATGCCCCCTGGTTGTGTGGTGAGGGGAGGAGGGGTGAGTTGGGGGGCTTTGGGGGTGTTGGAAGTTGTTTTTTTTTTTTGGGGGGGGGTTGGGGGGTTTATGGGGGGGAAAAAGGGGGGGGGGGGCGGGGGAAGTGGGGGAGTGGGTGGGGGAAAAAAGATATAGACTGCACAATCCTCGTGAGTAAGGATTGACTCTCTCTCTCTCTCTCTTCTCTCTCTCTCTCTCTCTCTCTTCTCTCTCTCTCTCTCTCTCTGATGGGACATTCAACTTCTCTCTGTCTGTCTGTCTGTCTGTCTGTCTCTGTCTCTGTCTCTGTCTCTCTCTCTCTCTCTTCTCTCTCTCTCTCTCTCTTTCTCTCTCTCTCTCTCCGACTGGAGTAGATACGTGCCTTTCTGTTTTGCTTTGCTTTTGTTTTGTGTTGTGTGTGTGTGTGTGTGTCTGTGTGCGTGCGTGCGGTGCGTGTGTGTGTGTGTGTGTGTGTGTGTGTGTGTGTGTGTGTGTGTGTGTGTGTGTTGTGTGTGTGTTTCATGCCCACTTTTAATTTTTATTTTCATTTGTCTTTTTGACTCGTCAAGTACACTCAAGCATCTTCCTTTTTCTCGGTTTGTACTGATGAATCTTTTTCTTTCTCGACTGTACTCTTCTTTTCTTACGAATCGCACCATTCTCTATCATCTCCCCCCCCCCCCCAACTTCTTCCTTTTCTCCTCCCTCCACACACATACACTTACGTCATTTGTTCTCACCACAACCCCAGCACCCCGCCGAAATTTTCGGACTGCTGTCACTGCAACTACAACCCCAAGACGGTGACCTTGCACGTGCTCAACAAGCTGAAGCCGCCCACTATGGACATGACGATGCAGATCACGGCCCACACTCTATCACAGGTCCCTTCTGCATGGCCTGGAGGACAGGCGTCAACGTTCCAAAGGGGGGTCGGGGTCAGGGGGGGGGATGGTGGGGGGGAGGGAGAGGGTATGGTGGAGGGAGAGGTGGCCGGTAGGCAGAGTGGGGACGGGGAGGGATGAGGGGAAGGAAGAAGGAGCGGTAGGGGCATTGGGAGGGGACTTGGCCAGACAGGGTAAGTTGTTGATAGTCTTCGCGCCTGGTTTTGTGTAACATGTATGTGTGTCAGAGTGAGCGAGTGAGTGACTGTGTGTGTGCGTGCGTGGTGGGTGGGTGGGTGGGTGGGTGGGTTTTGTGGGTGTGTGTGTGTGTGTGTGTGTGTGTGTGTGTGTGTGTGTGTGTGTGTGTGTGTGTGTGTTGTCGTCTGTCTGTCTGTGTCTGTGTCTGTGTCTGTGTGAATGTATGTGTATGTAGGCTATATGTGTATGTGTGTGTATGTGTCTGTGTGCGCGCGTACGTATTCGTATGTGTATGTACGTGGCTGTAAAAGAAGTCCAATAAAACGTTCTTCATATCGATTATCACTGCTGTACTTAAAAGGCATCTGGTCGACCCCCCCCCCCCCCCCCTCCCGATGATAACAAACCAAAACATTTCCCTCTCTGCAGGTTCTCCGCCACATACTTTGACTTACAGCTGGGGTTCTATGTGGACGCCTACAACTCCGTGTACGCCAACTACAGCGCTGACAAGTCCTACTGGGAGATCCTTGGTGTTGACATGAAACCTATACCCCTGGGTGAGCAAGCAACTACTTATACTTACTACTGCTGTTCTTAACGCCAGCGTTTAGCCAGCCTGCTGTCGCTTTCTGTCCCACGTGTTGAGAGATGAGTGACAGTCTGATGAGACAGACACACCTTTTGTGGTCGTCTGGGCTACGAATAACAGTGAATGAATGTGATTACTGTTTGTTCGTCTGTGTGGCTATTTCGAGTTCGATTCAGCACCGTTCCTTTTTGGATTGTTCTTAAACGGGTTCGTTTCTCTCTTGGGTTGCACAGACTGCACACCAAGAAATTAATGCACCAAGGCCTTGCTTAAGGAGTCCGAGTATTTATAGACTGGCGCAATTAGATTGTTTTGAGAATGTTTATTGTGTCTGAAAGTTGGTTCTCCTCATTTTTCTTTCATACGGCCATCAAGGTGCAAGCCAGGTGGTTCCGAGCAGACAGATTAAAATCAAAAGAATGGGATTATTTTGTGCATTTGAGCCTGGTGCAAAGACTGGGTGACGGGTGAGTGCAAAGGCCGGAAATGTGTGTCAACTAAGGGGGTAGGGGTTGAGGGGGGTTCATGTATTTGAAAATTGTGATTTCATCGGTGAAGATCCCCCAAAACAATGGAAATAATTGGTGGGGAGTTGTTCTCTTGTTCAATTATCAGTTTAACATTAAAAGCTGGCTCAATTTTATGTTAAGCCTCAAAACGCTTACATGGATAATAGAAAGTTGTAGAGCAAAATTCTAATTGTGGCGTGTGGCCACACACAGGGAGAGAAATGAACCGTTTGAGAACAATGTTTCTATTAGTGGCGGTGGTTTTCTTTTTGTGTGTGTTGTTGTTGTTGTTGTTGTTGTTGTTGCTGCTGCTGCTGCTACTGTTGCTGCTGCTGCTGCTGCTGCTGTGGTGTTGCTGCTGCTGCTGCTGCTGTTGCTGCTGATGCTGCTGATGATGATGTGCTGCTGTTGCTGCAACTGCTGATGTGCTGGTGGTGGGGTCGATGGTGGTGGTGGTGGTGTGGTGGTGGTGTGCTGCTGCTGCTGCTGTGCTGCTGCTGTAACTTCGCCACAACTGATTGTTGTGTGTGAAGATCAAGCCGCTCGTCACAACGGCAGCATGTGACTACAGTACAGCACCGCTTTTTTCCTCTTTCTTTTTTCTGCTCATAGCTGTGCTGTCGGCGACCGGTCAAGTAAGAGCGAGTCGATTTTTCCGGCCTCTCAGCCACGTTACATCCTATTTGACGGGGAACCAATGGTTTCGCTCTTGCTTCATGTCCACTTTCTAAACGCACCAATAACGCAATTTCTATGGTAGAGTTCACCAAAACAGAAACAAATAATAAATCATCTAATCTTAAGGTATGTCTGGTCCTGATAAAATGTATCACAAGACTTTTGATGAAAATAAAAGATTATCAGACAATTCCTTCCACACCTCCAATTGGATTGACTAACGAGAAATGGTATGAAATGCTCCATATGGAAAATGAAGTCAGGACATTCTTTTTTTTTCTCTCTAAAGGAAATTAAAATAAATCTGGCACTTGCAGACTGCTAAACCTTACATCAGTTACTTGTAAACATTGTGAAAGTTTAATTGGGGGATAAATCAAGTAAATATTAAAATTAACAGTCACTTATTGACCAGTGCGCCTTTTTACATTGGGCTGTCTTCTGTAACACAGCTGATATGTACAATGAACAACCGTGTGCTTATACCAAAACAACAAAACACTACGCAATGTTCTGCACTTGCTTACCCAAAAAGTATTCGACAGAGTCATGCATGAAAGGTTATTACATGATTTCAAAAGTGATGGGATTGAGGATACAGACAAATTAGAAGAGACAGACAGAGATAGAGACACAGACAGACAGACAGATAGAAACAGGCAGAGACAGGCAGACATATAATCGGACAGACACACAGACACACAGAGACACAGAGAGAGAGATGGACAGACAGACATAGAGGGGGAGGAGGAGGAAGAAGAAGGGAAGGGTTGAGGAGGAGGAATGGGCGAAGGAGGGGGAGGGGGGGGGGGGGGGGGGGGGATTAAGGGAACTA
>CM065717.1:69775788-69778288 GCA_033310375.1 Conus canariensis
CCTTGGGCAACAATAGTATTAATAATGATGATAATGATTATAATCATTATTGTCATTATTATTATCATCGTCATTATTATTATTATTATTATATCCACCCATCAGGACACCCAACACCTTGACTGATCTTTGAAAACATGAATTCAAGCGAACACGTAGCCTACCTTTGTTACCCAATTTATATTGTCTCGAATATGTCAGTCATACAACATATCAACAGCTTCACGTGGATTTTTCTGATTTTACATGAGCCAGTGACAAACGCATTCAACAGCGGCATTCTAAGCCACATCCTAGATATATAGTTTATACATAGTTTCGTTGCAAATGAGGTCATTAATCTCCTACATGTCCTAATATCTAACCACCACCCCCCATCCCCCCCCCCCCCCTCCGATGAATTTCTTCAAAGCTAGACATTACAATGATTCACAATGGGAAGTTGTGTTACCTGTTCTTAATTCTGAACATATGCCAAACAATCGATGAATATAGCGAACGAATTATTACTCAGATCATAGAACTGTTCAAAAGTACAAAGCCATGCATTTGTGGCCCTTGAGTAGGCTCTCTGCAACAGAACTGAGTCGAGTGGAAAATATAACCAAACAGCTGCACACTTGAACAACAAGTATTACAGGACGACCATTCTGTAGTCATCTTCCCTCCGGCTTGATTAACTGTCCTTTCTACTTGCTACAAAATTTGTGACTTGTTATAAGATTTTGCTACTGCTGTAAGATTTTTGCTGTTTTTTTTTTCTATAACCAAAATACACTGCAAACATAATGTGAATTAGTTAGTTGTGTTTGAAATTCAGTAATAGTTTCAGACAACATTATTTCGTTATCTGCAAGCAAAAGGATGAACAATTTAAAACCATCTAACGAATGTCGAGCAGCGGTTTTTTTGTTTTTTTTTTGTTTTTTTTTAATTATTATTATTATTTCAGTTGCCAAGTCGCTTATAATAATGATGAGAAGAAGAAGAAGAAGAAGAATGGTAATAATAATGATAACAAAACTGGGCTGCACGTGTCGCCAACAATAATCTTATACGCTTAGGCCACTCAGGGGATTTTAATATCTGTTTCGTGAGGTACGGCATGGCAATTACGTCCCTTGATACTGTCATGAAAGGGCAGAGCAAAACTATCTAGGGTGTATTGTCGGCGGCGTTTCCACTTAGCGTTATTTCATTTTGATGCTTTTGTCGTGTGAATGCACTGTGTGACAGACGATTTGGCCCCTGACATACGTATGTGTGTGTGTGTGTGTGTGTGTGTGTGGTGTGTGTGTGTGTGTGTGTGTTTAAGGGTGGGTTAGAGGGGGGAGGGGAGTGAACTGGGGAAAAGGCATGCAAATCTTCACCCAAGACAGTACGCTTGCTCAGTGAGTATCAAGCGGACAGTTCTTGGCTTTTGTGAAGCACAGTTGCAGAGTCACAAGAACTACAGGTGTGAATATGCTGCCAGATCTGAAAAGGCTGAATGCCGTCATTTCAATGGTTTTGCAACTCCCAACTTTATCTATCTTTATCTTAAGACAAAAATCAACCTACGTTTTATATTGAACTATAATTCACTTCATTCATGGCGTGAAACAGAGACACAGTGAAAGCATTTGATATCATTTGCCCTTAATGGAAAAAGGACATTTAATAACACTTTTGTTCGGTAAAATTCTTCCATTTTTTCCCCTTAATTTCAGAAGGTAGGAATGGGTTTAGCTATCCCTGTCCCCAAACCGAACTTGATCCTAACCCTGCGTATGCCCGTAAGCTCTGAGTACCCGATCTGGACTTTCTACTGCTAACTGACTCAAAAGACAAAATCAGTAAATGTTAGATTTTTATGTTTTCAGCTGCAAGAAAACAATAGAATAGAAACTTCCTCGCATCAAAATTTGTGACAGGCGTTGTGGCTAGAACTTACATTGCAAGGCACGCCGTCGCTTCCTCTGTTCGTGTCACGCTTTTTATTATTGCTATCATTTATCATGTCCAGACAAAGGGACATCACTCACAAAGTAAGCCTCGTAGTAAACCTTCCAGTACTCTTTCTTAGTAGCCAAAATTGTTGACACAACATCAAAGTGTACCTTTAGCCATGCCAATACACAGTTCTAATACATCTATACAGTTAACAGTTACTAATTTTTTTTTCTCTCAAGTAAATAGACCATGGGTCGTTCACCGGTTACCGTCCTCCATATGTGCGAGTTCCGTAGATAGCATGGAAGGAAATCTTGCTCACTTAAGATTTGGTGAGATTGAAGGTGATGGTCTCCTGGTCGCTGGGAATGTAGTAACTTATCCCTGCAAAACACAGACAGTTCACTGCGTCAGCTGGTGATTTGAAGGGATTCCTGATTTTTAAAAAATCGTTGCTGCAACCGGTGATTCAGAGTGATTTCTGCAAAACACACACTTCACTACGTCAGCTGGTAACTTTGGGCGATTCCTGCAAAACACACACTTCACTACGTCAGCTGGTAACTTT
>CM065717.1:69783288-69825133 GCA_033310375.1 Conus canariensis
CAGAGAATGGTGGGTAGGAAAGCTATCCGAAACTGCGCTGATAGCACATGAACGAAAACACGTTGGCATTGAGAGTGGTGGGTGTGTTGTTCTTGTTGTTGTTTGATTGGGGGGGGGGGGGTTGTTTGGTTGTTTGGTGGTTGTTGTTCTTGTTGTTTTTGTTCGTTTTTTGGAGGTAGGGTGGGAAGGGAAGGTGGGAAAAAGAATATGGGGAAGGATGAGAGATTGGTGATTGGTGCATGTCTTGGATTTGAACTCTCAACCTTCTCAACACGATTCTGATGCTCTGACCAGTTGGATCATTCAAGTGCCCACAAAAACTTGTGTCACATTTGAGTTTAACGTTCACTCACCTGAAAAAATAATTTGACAGACGGGTGTGACGAAATGGACATCACCAAACTATCCTCCTCACCAATTCTCGTCCCTGTCCCTTCCCCCCCCCCCCACCCACCCACATCCCATTCCCTGCATCTCCCTGCTTGTGTGTGCACTTCTGTGCGTGCATCTGGAACTACGTCTACATGTCTTTCCTAAACCATTTGCCACACCCACAGTTTTTGTCGTTCCCCGCGTGGCGCGAGTTCATCACACGTGAGTGAAGTACGCATTATCTTTCCTGCTGTGTGTGTTGGGCGCCAGTGGGATTTGAACTCACAACCCTGTGGCAGAGTACTTATCACTCTACTCCAGCATTCTGAAAACCAACTCAATACGACTTTGGGTGATGCATTCAACTTGAACACCCACATGCATTTTAAACATGATATGGCAGGACAGGAGTAATCATACCAGAAGAGTTGACCGGGACAGGGAACTTGTCTAAACCTACACGGATACCACCAGAACGACATTACGATCAGATATGCAGTGGGGGAGGGGAGGAGGAGGCATTTTTTTAAGTTGGGTATCAGTAAGATTCGAGCTCATAACGGCTGACAGCAAACTCGGTGTTAGACGTTAATGTCAGCCTTCATGGATCGGGAATAACTGGTGTCTGTTTACAGGGTTATGCTGAGAGAGAGAGAGAGAGAGAGAGAGAGAGAGAGAGAGAGAGAGAGAGAGAGAGAGAGAGAGAGAGAGAGAGAGAGACAGACAGACAGACAGACAGAAAGAGAGAGAGGGGGGAGGGAGACGACGGGGAGAGAAAGGGGAGAGAGAGAGAGAGAGAGAGAGAGAGGAGAGAGAGGAGAGAGAGAGAGAGAGAGAGAGAGAGAGAGAGAGAGATCCCGGTTTGTTTGCAGTTGTTCTTAAGGAGCCTCCGGCTAATAGGACGTAAACCTCGCTCCGACTGATATAACTCGGATCTCATCACGCAAAGAGCTTCAAACTAGTGAGACGTAAACCTCACCATGCAAAGATTCGCCGTTTACCAGAACGTAAATCTCACCATTCATAGAGCCTCCAGCTAATGAGACGTAAATCTCACTATTCAAAGACCCGACATTAGTCTCTCCCTTCAAAAGCCAAAGGCTAATGGGACGTAAATGTCACAATGCAAAGAGACACCAGCTAATAGCACGTAGGTCTCACCATTTAAAAAGATCCTGGCCAATGGGACTCAAGTCTCGCCCTTCAAAGTGCTTTCCGCTCATTGGGACTTGAATCTCGCCATGCGAAGAGCCATTGTGTAATAGGACGTAAACCTTACCATTCAAAGAGCCTCTGGCTGATGGGACGTAAATCTCACAATACATTAGAGAGAGATCCCTACATTGATAACTCTTTAGTTACGTTCGTCGTGAACAAAGCTTTAAAAGAGCAAGGAAGGAGCGGGGACACAAGCATGGGTACTTGCGATGGCATTTTTTTTTTTAATATACCCCCACCGGGGAGAGGGAGACACTGGTGACACGATAAAATCCGTGATGTCTATCTTCTATGCCTATGGCCTTGCCTGGAAAATAGGCCGCCAGCAAGCGATTCCCAGCCATCCCAATCACAGTAAGGTGTCATTCGGAATATTCTACCCTGCTCGAACTAGTTTACAGGATAAAGTGTGATTTTGTCCGTTTTTATTTCTCCTTTATTCAAACATTCATATGACCCCCAGTTAAAGAAAAAAATACATGGATATGGATATATATATATATATATATATATATATATATATATATATATATATCTGTTAAAAATATTTTTTAATGAAATGTTAAAATCAACAAGCTTGTTTCGAGCCTCTTGCTCTCGTCAGGATATCCTTTTAGGGCACGCTATTGGTCTTTTATAGCGTGCGGGACCTGATTCCATTTCTACGTGTGCGAGTCTCATTCGCTGCACGTGTGGTCTGTGGTTCTTGTTGGGGTCTGTTCAGGTGGAGTGCGCTAGCAAAGATTTCCATTTGTGCCTGCAATTGTTTACTATTTCTACTTTTGTATTCAAAGTTGCTAGGTGTGGTTTGCATAATATTAACCATTTTTCTGTGGAGCATAAATTGCATTTTTTTTAAATATTGTTGTATGGTGTTGCTCTTTTTATGATTTTCCATGATATGCTGTAGTCTATTTTTTTTATCTTTGAGTCTCCAAATGTATTTACTCAGCTCTGTTTGGTTTTTGTATTTTTCTTTTTTGAATGACTGTTTATGGTTTGCGTATCTGGTTTTGAAAGTGTTTTCAGTAATCCCTATGTATGTTTCTTTTTCATTTTCTGATGTTACCGTAGCTTGGTATACAATATTGCTGTGAAGACATTTGTTGTTTAGGGGGCACTGTTCTTTTTTAGTGCAGCTGCAAGATGTCCTTTCGGCACCCTTCACTTTTGTGTTGCTTTTCATTTTGTTAGATGAGTCAATTATGTTTTAAAGGTTGGGCATACATGAGTATGATAGTTTAATGGTGCTTTTGTTGAATATTTTGAACAGTTTGTGTTCTTTTGGGAATGATGTTGCCAAGATTTTAAAGAATTCTTTTCCTACGTTTGTTTTTACTTGTCCATCGTATGGGGGGTTATACCATATGATCTTCCTTTTCCTGTTTTTCTTATTTCTGTTCGTGTTATTGTCTGGGCTGTATTGTAGTTTGTAATTGTAACCACTTTTTTGTAATGCTTCTTGGTATTCTGTTGCTGCATTATCGAATACATTTTCATTGCATGACAGGTTGGATAGTCTCTTGTTTATACCGTTGGGTATTGTTTTTAGTATAGATGGTGGGTGGTTGCTTTTGATATTTACGTAGATTGGTATGTCATTGGATTTTTTGTATGGTTTGTACACATGGTCATTGAGGTCTAATGTTATGTCTAGGTAATTCACTACTTTTTTATTTGCTTCTATTGTGATTTTTAAGTTGTGGTTTTTGAAGATTTTACATAATTCTTTTTTCTTGTTTTCAATAGTTCTTGGATTATTGTTTAATGCAGCGAGGCCGTCATCTCTGTACAAACCAACCTGTTTTCCAAGTTGTTTTTGGATGTTGGATAGCATGAATAGTCCGACTAGTTCACATGTTTCGGCACCATCATACGATCCCATGGTTACATCAAATGTGGAGTTTTTGCTCGTTTTTTTTAAAATCCAAGTTTCATTTCTGCTGTGGAGTAGGGTTTTCTTGGTGTGGAAAATAATCTCCATTTCTGACTCTGTTAATTGTTGATAGACTGTGTTGCAATGAGGTGGCATAGTTTTCTCCTTTGTCCATCAATATACACCTAATCAGCAGTCTTGGTTATTGAAAAAGAAAAAAAATGGTGGAAACATTGTTTAAGACCGACTCTCTCTCTCTCTCTCTCGCTCTTTCTCATCTTCTCTCTTTTTCTCTACCCCTCCCTCCACTTCTTCTGCAAAACCTACTTTTCTTTTCTTTTTTCTTTCTTTTCTTTTTTTTTTTTTTTCAAATGAGAAATGTGGAATTTTTTCTTGCTTGTGTGATTGCTGAATTCTCTTTTTTTCCCCAAAATTCCTTATGTATGTTCTGTGTTCATGTAAATGTTTGAAATGAAATTAAAAAAAAAAAAGTTAAAAAAAAAAAAAAACAGACCGACTGGACAATATGTTGATAAAAAAAAGAAACTTCCGAGCCCCATGTAACATATGATTATACAGAACGTGCTTTGCCTGTGACATTTATTCAGTTTTGTGGACGTCTTGACGTTTTCAAGTGCTCATGTTCCAAAAACTTTCTCGATCAGCAGTATTGAACTCGTTCATATAAGTAATATAGATCACAATTCTTTTTTCCTTTTCATATGTCACTCATGTTTTTTTCTGTTTGTTTTCTTGTATGTTTTTTTTTCTTTTTTAATGGATTATTGATGTCAAAGAAGAAAAAAAAATGTGGTTGATCGTGGAATTATCCTTTTGGAAATCAGCTTGTCTTTCACATTTGTTTTCCTCACGTTCAACCCGCTTAGCAGCCAACAGGACAGAACTCAAGAGAATACTGCCAATAAAGGAAGGAAATTCGTGAATAATGTCCTGGTTTGTTTAGATCGATCTTCTTTAACACAGGAATGATGGCTGAGTATGTCCAGTGATCCTTCTCGTGTTGGTGAACATCCCCTAACAATGTCTTGTTTGTTCTATTCAACTTATGTTGTTATTTCTGCTAGGCGGTTCGTTTCGGTAAGCAGCATTCGTTTGGAGTTATGGGCGTGTACTTATTTTATCATGGGAGCAAGACTTGCCCTACTTGTTTCTTATTGATGGGAAAAAAGGGGAAACAGCTCCCTAGATGCAATGAATTGTATTACTTAGTGTCATGCGCACGCTGCACACTGAATCTCTGCTCCTAGTGTCATCCCAAGGACTAGCACACAGTTCCCAGCATAAGGTCCAATGCACGAGAGGAGGCAAAAAGTGCCCTGTACGAGGCTTGAACCATTGACCTATGTTAGCTCTCACTTCCAAGGCAGTATGCATGATCCACTTGGCCACCCACCATCTTACTCTTTTTGTGCTAGGATTTATAGTTCCACCTTCTATTTCTCCATTTAAGAAGACTACATAAGCATAAAACAAGGTGGGCACACCAACCCAGTATATTGTTTCTCTCTCTCTCTCTCTCCCTGCAACTCGACTATGATCCAGGATCGTTACCAAGATAATGACATAAAAAGGCTTTATGTCAGGATAACAGTTTGAAAACAAAACTGTGTCAGGAAAACTTTCCTGCTGCTGTAAGGTGCACAGTTCTAGTGTTATCTCATTACAACTTCGGTGCTTAAGCTGCATATATGCTGCTAAGTATGCATACTGAAATACAGTGTATAAAAGTGTATGCGAATGTGTGTATGTGTGTATGCGTGTGCATTCGCACGTGCAAGCATGCTTGTTTGTGTTCGTATGTATGTGTAGAACAGGAGAAGACAAAGGCAATAAGACAGATGTTCGAGTGTCCATGCAGTGCCGTGAGTTGTTTATTTACCTGTTGTTTGTTTACTTTTTTTTTTTTTTAAAGAATACGTAATTATCATTTCAATCAAAACAACGAGCATCAATAGTTGCAGGTTTCCATGTTTGTATCTTTATTCTTCCAATAATGCCCGGTGTAATCTCCTTACATTGTTGTCTTCTATTATGACATGATGGCATGTCCTAACTTCAGATTTCAATTCAGTTAGCAATGAAGATGGCATAATAACAGGTAAAAGAAACACTCAGAGAGGGAAGTAAGAAACGCATCAGTCAACTCGTTAATAGTTTGATGTACATGAAAACTGGCATACACTTCATCCTGGTTAGAAGCAATGATCTTGGAGCTGCCACCAACAATTCATATCCAGAGGTACAGATCAAACAATCTCTTCCCCGACTTAAAACGCAGTGAAGTAACATCATTCAAATATTCTGATCACAGAAAGGCTATCATCTCACTTTCTTTTCATAACAATGTAAGAGGCCCCTTAAATTGGGAAATTCAACAATTTACATAAGGATATATCATATGTAAACCATCTTGAGGCCTGTTTAAACAATTTCACCCAAGATCACATCAACATGAGTCTCAGTGGCACATTCTGTCATAAACAAACATAGCAACATGACAAACCCAGTGGACCACACAAAGCTTAATCCCACATAAAGCAAATAAGCTAACAGCACTAAAAACAGTGATCTTTAACTGGAAATGTTCAAAGTCAAAAAGAACTGGAATTCAAGTGCCCTTACAACTGCACAAGAGTACAACCTGGTAAACAGTTGATTTTAATGAGGTACATGAATAAAACAGAGCCTATTTCTTTGAACTGTAATACAGGAAACAGCAAGCAACTTAATATCTAGAATAAATAGAGAACATGGAATCATGTGACAAACTGCCAAGAGAACAGGAAAAATTTAACAAAAGATAAATCTAAACAAAAAAAAGCAAACAAAAAAAAGTTCTAGGTATCCATGATGCAAATGAAAATTAATAATAAATTTGTTCTGTTTTCCTTTTTTTAAATCTGAAGAAAATCCTCAAAAACATTTATCATTAATTTTTACTTGAAGATCTACGGTCAAAAATCTGTTTTACTAAATGAAAATTACTTCACTAAATTCCAAGGCTCAGACTACTTTTTCCCCTTCACTAGATGAAGAAGACAAAAATGCCTGTGAGGGAGATATACATGGGGCAGATATTACTCCAGCCCTAACATGCAAAATGGTTCAGCTTCTTACTGTGACTCCTATCTGGTGAATTCAGCAAGGTATTTTGGCTGACAGTTAAAAACATGGTCGCTTCTCCTTTAAAAAAAAAAAAAAAGGCTTTGAATTATACACTCAACAAAAATGTAACATAACTTTCACAGTAAAAGGAGAAAACTCCTCTACCAGAAAACCTGAGGAACTGGTCTCCAATCACCTCTTTAAGACAGACAAAAACCACTTGCAAAAGCAATGGCAACCAAACTTAAAGCAATGTAAACAAAGCTTTCTAGTGAAGACTAATACAACTTTGAGAAAGGGAAGAACCTCACAACCGTTCTGAGAACAAATGATGACTCCAAAAATAAGTTACGCGCAAAAAAGTCTCCCTGTACTTTTAGTGGGTATAGATTTCACCAAGGCATTCGATATAGTCAGAAAAAAAATCATAGAAGAAAGCTTTTAAATATATTCGTTTTCAAGCCTGACTTCATTCAGTAGACAAATACACTGTCATTACTAGCACAATCAGCCAATTTAGGTGGATCTCCGAACCTTTCACATAACTGCCAATCTTATGAAGTCAAAATTCTGAAACCAGGATTGAGAGCTTTGCTTTCGATGTAAAAAGAGGAAAACACTAAAGCTGCCCGCTTTACCCTCTTCATATTTGCAGCAGAAACTTGGTCTATAAAGTTCGATCGAACAAAGAGGAATTTGTCATCAAGACAATTGAACAGGAATCCATAAACATAAGCATTAAAAATACAATTTACAGTCAACACCCTGTTCCTAAACAACAAAAATGATCTACATGCTGCTTTAGCCATCTTTCAAAACTCTGCAAACAAGTCAGTGCTAAATTATAGGAACAAGCAGAAAACCAAACCAAACTGGTCATGTAAAGGTGTGAATGAAGACGGCAAACATCACAAAGCTGCAACAGCAAAAGCAAATGAAAACCCTTGGTCTACACGTAAGAACCGATTCATGAGCTCAACACACAGAAAACAAATGACCAAAGGAAAAAGAAAATATGGAAAGAACTGGACAACGAAAGCAAAGAAAAAATCTGATCATATCTGCACACACAAAAATTCTCATAGCAAATCATTAATCATCTCACAACTCAATTACAGAATACAGTCAGGTGCACTCCCTGACGATGTGCTTACCACAATCACTCCAGAATTACATACATCCCTTTAGAAAAAGAAACACACTGACAAACCCAAGACATCAGAAGGACAAGCACTCCACAAACTGACTTCATTTCCAACACACACTAAGAGAAGAAGCAATTCCCTGGGTTTGTACCGGTCATGGGAAACTGGAAAAGTCCGGGAATTTCGGGAATTTCTGACAGCATTTTCTGGTCATTTGAAAGTCATGGAAAATAAAAATTCAGTGAAAAGGTCAGGGGAGCGGTGAAAATTATTAATTGTGACAGACTATTTCTTACCTGTTTACCATGAAATTGCTACTGGTGTGTTTTTCAATGAAAATGAGTGATTTCTACAAAGAAAATGTACAAATCTTCAAAATCTTTCATGAAAGCAGGGGAGTGGAGGGGGTTGGAGCAGGGAGGGGTTGATCTGCCATCACGCAGCAGAGGACAGAGGGATACCTGATCTTCTAGCAACTAAAGAAAAATAGATTTTTCAACATAATCAATTTCAATGATGATTCATCAAAATATTTTGACACAAATTCAAGCCCTCTTGCTGTTTTTGTTTGTTTCGTGTGTGTGTGTGTGTGTGTGTGTGTGTGTGTGTCGAGTGTGTGTGTGTGTGTGTGTGTGTGTGTGTGTGTGTGTGCGTGTGCGTGCGTGCGTGTGTGTTTGTGTGTGTTGTTTTATTTCAGGGACTGTAGTTGCCGCTCTTGTTCAACATCTTGTTATAGAAGCAGACATCGTCAGATGTAATTTTGTGCGCTAGAGTCAGCAAGAGTTATCGTTCTTTGGTCAAAGTATACCAAGATACTAACATGGTTGGTAACATGGTTACTGCTCAAAAGTTGGTCTCAAGATTTTTTTTTTTAACTCTCTTTTTTTTAGTTTGTTGTACCCATCATATTTGCATCGAACACATGTACAACATAAGGCAAAATTGTACGGGTAAATTGGTCAGCTTTTTTGTCAGTGAACCAAGTCACATGCATCTCATACTAACAAATGGCCCTGAACGAACATAAAGATTTCACACCGTTTCACAGGCTTCTTGAGTTTGCAAAGTGATGTGATGCAGCTCTTTACATCTTATGTGAAATCCTACGTGAAATCCTACATCTAAGGGCTTAAATTTTGGCTGACACTTCGTGGCCAAAAGAGAAGAGTATACACAAATCCTGGAAACAGTTGGAAGAAGCTTCATCAGGCACATCTTTCAATATGGATTGTGCTGCAAAACCTTGAAGCTGTCAAACATCAGGATAGAAGTAGCTTAAAACCACGCAAAAAATGTCAAACACCATCAATTAATGGAAGCAAAGAAGGGCATCTCAGATTCTTAGGATAAAAGCAAAAGAAAAACGAAGCACGTCAAACCTATTTTGCTAATTTCCAAGCACATTTAGCTGGGCTGACAGGTAACATTTGTACAAAATGGAGACTTAAAGAAAAATTTTAATTAAATTCTGCTTGAAAATTCCAGAAAGAAGTCTGGACTTGTATTATTAGTAATCAATGTGAATCCTGAATTGTGCTGTGTTAAGTCTTTGACAAGAAAGCTTGACATAACAATGGACCACAAACACTGGTCGACAGCATTCAGATGCACAAAGGAAACAACTTAATGACTCTCCAATAGAATATGTTGCATGCCAAACATAAAAAAAATCCTTTGAAAGAAAATGGGTATCAGAAACTCTCAAGAATGTGCTGAACACAACACCAATGAAATGGTCTCTACTGAATATTTTTTTTCTCAAATACAAAGATCAAACCAGTATGAGATGAAGTAGAAATAAAAATTTGCAAAATAACACAAGTACAGAATATCACATTGCTTTTTAAGGGTTTTATGAAGACTCAATATGCTTATTTGAATAAAACAAAAAAATCATCTATCATCTAATGATACCTAACTTGCTCAAACATGTAAAAAAAAAAATACTGTTCAGGCTAGATGACCAATACTGATGTATGAGAAAGAACTGAAGCTTAGAAATCATTTATCTGCTGTCAACATATCACTCAAATAAGAGAAAGAGAAAAAAAGAGAGAGAATAATGATATATTTGAGACATACCTAAAGCTGACAAATCCTTTATTTGATGTCAATACACAATTAAATTAACAATAAAGAGAAAGACAAAGAGATCAATGCACCACAAAAATTTGCTAATCTCAGTTTATGGAAGTAAGACATAAAAAATTATAATATGCATCTAAAAACATGAGAACAAGTGAGAGAGAGAGAGAGAGAGAGAGAGAGAGAGAGAGAGACAGAGAGAGGAGGGAGGAGGAGCTTACAGGGTGACTGGGGCTGTACACCCTAGCCAGAGCGTGAATCCAGTCGCCAAGCATGATGTTTGTGCTCTTCATAATTTCCAGGCTGTAACGTGCTCTCTTAAGTAAGCTGCACCAGGAAAATTTGGTTTTTTAAATCAATTTCAGAAAGGAAAAAAAAAACTGCATAAACTGCAGCCAATGAACTAGCTGTGAGAAAATACTGATGAATCTAGAGATCAGCACAACTTGATGAAAACAATGTGACACAAACAGCTGTGCATACATTACATGCTTTAGCTCTCTAGGTACATCACAGGAACCAGTGGAGCTGCTCGTAATCAACAAAAAATGAATTTAATTGAGCAGTACTTACAATACAATAGAAAACAAACTGCTCATTGCAAACAGCAGTTGCCGAAGTTTTGTTGAGCATTGAAAACAGCAGTGATGGCAAAAATGCCTGAGAAACAACGGATCATTTTTTTACATACACACAACGACAAATCTATAGAAGTTACTTGTGAGTTTGCATGAACATGTGCTTCTTTTTACAACAAAATTTGGAATTTTATACAGACAAAGCCGTTTCAGTTGAGTTCAAAATCTTTGTTTAAGTTGTCAACTTTCTATGTTGGTTGTGAGGCTGTACTGATTCTGATGTGAAATTTTGCGGACCAACAATGAAAAGAAGTCAAATTTTCAACATCAGTTCTCAGATCTGGCAAGTCCATTGGAGTAACAACCATATGGGTAAATACGAAGGGAAAAACGTACTGGCTTATAGCCAGGAATTAACTGTAATCTCATCTTTCTAAAAGTGCTCAATCTGCATGATCCCATCTCTCCTAAAAGTATATTTACATGGGTGAGGAAAAGAAATTCAAGTAAACACAATAAGTACATCAGACCTGTTTACCCTAAAACTATATGGGTGAACTTTTCAACAACAAAAATGAGCATATTTTTTTTTACCAAGAGTGTCTACAAAATTCCAAGTTTCTGTAAAAGGGAGAGTGGAGGGGGGGGGGGGGGGGGTAGGCTGAGTGGGGGGGAAAGGGGGGGGGGGTGTGCATTCGTTTCATTTTCACTTGCCATGACGCTGGAGAGGCTTCTTCCCAGTGGTAACCACCTGATCTTGTACTTTGGTAAAACAGGTTCCTTCTAATACAAATTACTTTCAAGCCCGATTCATCTGCATACTTTAGCACAAGTCAATGCTCTCTCATCAGTTTTTTTCCCCCATGTTTCAGGGCATGTTGTCCAAACAACAGACATTGCCTAACATCATTTCATGCACGGAAGTTCGCAAGAGTTGTCGCTCTTGTGAAAGCCTCCACTATGGTTAAGGCCACAAGTGCAATTACTACTCAAGAACTTATCTCCAGACTTGTTTTCATTTTGTTTTCTTTCAGTTCATCATATTCCTCAGATCCTTTTGTAACACATCTGTTTTGTGCACAGGCATTAAACATCTTCATGAATGAAGAAAAAGTAAGTAGAGTATGAAAATAAGTTATTTACGACTGCGTAGCCATCCTATTCACATTAACTATCGTATCATTATCACAAGGACAATGTCATGCTTTAAATCTTTTATGGCACCGAGTATAAGATCTCTGAACTATGAACCAGTCTTGTACAAATCTTCTATATCCAGTCTTCAATATCATCTTTAATGGGAATAAAATCCTGCCCACATGAGTGCTTCGCCCACATGTGTGTGTGTGTGTGTGTGTGTGTGTGTGAGTGTGTGTGTGTTTATGTGCGTGCATGCATGTGTGTGTATGTGTACCTGCATGTATTCCATGTACACACATGTACATACATATTTGTTCATGCATATGTTTGTGAGCACATATTAACATGCATTATACTAACATCTGTTATCCTTGTGCACCAATGTACACGCACACGCATACATACTTGCATATTTTTTTTGCTGAAAAAAAGAAAGAAAGAATATACTCCAGAACAGCCAATTCCTAATTGTTTGCATCAGTCAAGATAGAAGAGTTGAGGTCAGACCTTGACAATCCGCTCCTCCTTGAGAGAGATCATACAAAGGTCAGCCAGGCGGCTGGCCAGAATCACTTCATCCCGCAACACTGGGCACTCCTCTTTTCCTGTACACACACATGCACCACACACGCATGCGCGCGCACACACACACACACCACACACACACACACACCGCGCGCGCGCGCGCACGCACACACACAAGTTTAGTTAAAAATCTGAAGACGGGAAAAGAATTACTCACAGAAAGTGTAGTATACTCGTTATTTATCTACACCATATTTCTTAAATCTTTTTTTCATATAATTTTGTGTGTGGTTCAAATATTTTCTTTTCAAATATTTTCTATACATGAAAAATAAAGATGATACTTTTGGTGATGTTCCCGTCGATTCATGCACAGGTCCACTGACAATTGTCAAAGTCAATCTTTGATGAAGTCAGGAATAAATCACCCTCGTAATTGATTTCAACAATAAAAACGAGCAAGTTCAACAGCAAAAACAAGCAAGCCACCTGAATACTATGTGTTCAAAATTAGTGCTTTGTTCCTTTCAAAAACTAACACAAAACAAGACACAGTCTGTTTTCTTGTTTTTTGGGGGTGTTGTTTTTCTTTAGTTTCAGCGCCACTGTTCTTAGCTACACTGAGTTTTTGTTTAGTCAGTGATGTCACATATGTCCTACAGTTAAAGCAAGCCATCGTATCATATGTGGAGGAAAAAAAAATCATTTTGCCGATTCGTTAAGTGAAAGAACATCTCAACAACAACAATAAAAAGTCACCAAAACTCAGTTTTCACATGAACAAAACATGTTTTCCCCGGAATTTCAACACTGAACATGAACATCATTTTCATGAATTCTATATTGATCAATAGCTTTGCAAAACACATCAAATCACTTCCAAATGATACTTTTTAGAAAAGTTTCAATTTCCCATTCTTAGGCAAAGTTCGTAACCGAATTCAAAAAGTTATGACAAGGACTATTTCTCACACTCACTGTCACAGGACGATTACTGCCCTACAACGCTTTGTTAGTGACCATGCATCAGCAGCATGTCTTTACTCTCTCTCCGTCAAAGAAACTCAGTTATGTGCAGAAATGTCTCCCCCCTAAAAAAAAAAAAAAAAAAGAGAGAAAAAAAAAACAACAAATCTACAAGGGAATTAAATGTACACAACCAATAAAAAAAATGTCAGTCTATTATGAGTTGTTTCCCCTTATCCCCCCCCCCCCCCCCCCCCCCTGCTTTTTTTCTACGAATTTCTGTTCTTTAGCTCTGAAACGTGAAAAACCCTTTATAACAAGACATCACAGCATGTTACATGACATGCTATGACACTCATATTAATCAGGCTTTTTAATTTCACTATAGGCAATGAAAGGTTTCACCATAGATTTTGATTCTAAGTGTTCTGTTCAACAGGCCTCTGCCAACAAGTTTCAACAACATCTTGTGTTACTAGATATAAACAAACAAACAAAAAAGCTGTATTTCCACTTCTGTTTTGATCAATTTTCTTTTCCTAGTATCTCTTACGATCAAAATAAAATGCCAGTATCACATGAAACAACCTCTGGAAACCTGCAAGCAAATGACATGGGCGAATCTCACTATACTTTAACTGCACCCCCCCCCCCCCCCCCCACCACTCAGATAACCCAGCTCACAGTGGCTGGTAACACAAACAGGTTCAAGACATGGATGAATCTGTTGTATGCTGTTGATGCAGCAGGAACATAGCGACAGTGAAAATACTAAAAATTCGCCTTTTTTTACCCCATCTCAGGTCAGATAAAAGGAACCACATTAATTAACCTGTAGAGTGCCTTTAAGCCGTCAGCTGACGCCGCATTAAAAATGCTTTCCCAGTGCCTATGGGCCGTCCACTGACGTCATGCATTTTTCTTGAATTTTCATTCGTTACTATTTCTATCAACGGACTTAAATAGAGTGTGCGTAGTAAGCCTTATATGTCTGTAGTATTAAAATGATATGTAAATGACCACACGTGAGGGGAAAGCCCATTTATTCTCATCACTGACTGGATGACCAGCCAGCACTTCGTCTGGCTTGCAAAGATGGCGGCGCAACCTTCGACAAGCGCAGCGACCAAATCAACGTATTTACACAGCTGAGCAGGCTCTGCTAATGATTTTTGACAAAGACAATAATCTTTTATTCAACGACTCACTCGAGCATGAAGGTGAGATGATGATAGTGATGGAATTGCCAACCGTATTCGTCAGTTATTGTGTCGGGCTGTGTGACCTCAATGTGTGTTCAGCTGACTGGTTTGCCAGCGTCGAACGAGCTCGCCTAGTGTGTACTCTGCACTGCGTGCCAGTGGTCAGTGACGTGGTAGTCAGCGTGAGAGGGGAGCGCGGCCTGCTCGCGGCGCGGCACAGGGCAGAGGGAAAGGTAGGGGAAGAGGAGCAGTGAAAGAGAGGGTTGAAGTCCAGCAAGGGGGCGTGGTGGGGAGAGGGGGGCGTGGTCGTGGACTGACCTGTCTGCATAGAGTGTGAGCGTCTTGATAGACTTCTAAACTGTTTTACTTTCATTTACAGGTGTAGTGTGACAATACAAACTTTATTTTCAACTTTTTTGCTTTGTGTTCTTGTTTGGATGTGAAGATGTAGTGGTAAATACATATGCTTTTGATCGTGCAAAAAAATCTATCCAAATCTAATTGTCTAAATACTTTTTTATTATCAAAATTAAAACAAAAGAAGCCCAGATTCAAAATCTTCATTCAATTTCCTTCAAAAATCATATATATTTCATTGTTATATCTTTTGTAGTTTCTGAGCTAGAATTTTTTGTTAATTATTACCCCCAAATCATAAGATTTCCCTGGCACTGGGAAAGCCTTTGTTTGTAACATTTTCAAGCAGCTTCAAGCAGCGAACGGGTTAAGTGTAAGGTTGTAACTAATTGTAAGTATTTTTTTTTCTGTTACAGAGATGACTTATTTGACCAAAACAGACTTAGCACTTGGCCACCCAGCCTGTAAGGGAACTCCTCCATGCGGCATACATGGAATTCCCTCCCTTGGCAGTATCTCCACCATGCACAGATATGTGCCATTGTATAAAATGTTGGAAAGAGCATAGCAAAGTAGTCTGCATGAAGAGGAGAGTGATCGAGAGGTGCATGTCTACACAAAATATTCTAAGATCAGCAGTGTGTAATGGAAGCCATAAAATAAATTTTAAAAGTGCCAAAATCTCATGTTGGCTATGGTTGTAAGCACACGCGGAGCAAACAGCAGTAGGGAAGTGCTTCGCTATGCGGAGGCTGTGTAAAAATCAATTGAAGACCATTTATGAGTGTAGCCGGGTGCTAACAGTGTGTATTTCTTGGTCACCTGTCGTAAACGAGATATTTTGTTCATGAGTTATCTTCCCCCTTACCTCCCTTGGTTGAATCTCATTTTCATTGTGTAAATTCTTTAAATCATGAATACCTCAGAACCTACATAGTTGTGTATACATCGCTGAAGTCACAAAAATTAATGTATTCTATTCATTACAATCGTGTTTGACTGAGAAGCCCATATTTTCCCTAAAACTGGTATTTCGACCAAATTAATCTTGGCGCCATTTTGAATTGTCCGACAAACAAACCATAGATAATTCTTGATTTCACAAAAAGTATGAGAAAATCCAAAGAATCCATGAATGCGCATTGAAAGTAAAGTCCATAAGCTCTCATTTCGTATATCGCATGCCTATGATCTTTTCTGTACAAGCTTGCGACTATACGAAATGACTGACGGCGCCGGTCCCTTGAGTAAGTCGCCTTCTTTGTTTATTGTAGGAGTTTTGATCTCAATTGTCGTTTTAAGAAATTCAGACTTCCCAATAGAAATGTTCTTCTATGATAGAAGCAACCGAAAATATAAAAAAAATTATCATCCGATGGACCATTCCAACAGAATAACATTTTATCGAAGATCATGTTAGAAGCACATGGCGATGGCCATATGGCGATGAAAGCAAGTTGTGTTTCCGATCAAATTTTAAACACAAAGTTCTCCGCGCAGACGGCATCTTGGATAATGAAATTTATATGTACAAAAGCAGCGAAATGCCAGCTATTCATTCATTACAAAATTATTTCATGCTGTTTGGTATTTTTCATCAAAATAGAGGAAAATATGACGTAAACTCGTTAAAAGTGGGCTCATTCTCGGACTTTAATCACCAATAACTTTACACAGCCACAGGATTGTCAGATATGACTTATTGCATTTTATTCCTTGGGTTCTGAGGTTTTCATCGATATCAAATATGTTTGGATACTTTGAACATACGGCGAGCTAGACAACACAGAAGCTGCGACAGATAGCACAAATTTTGTCATTTGCTGTCTCGCGAGGCTCATTTGGAGTGCGGCGCTGCGTTGCCTTCTTTGCAGTCCGGTCAAGCTGTATATAACTGGGAGCGCTGGGCGAGTGCAAGCAATGTTGCCTAGAGTGGTCCCTGAGAGTGTGTCCCGAGAAAGTGCTCAGTGCACTGAGTGCTGTGCGAGAGAGATTGCTCCCAGGGCTGCGTTCCTGGTTTGAGCTCTTTGCTATGGAAGGAAAATAAAAAGGAGAAAAACTCCACGTCGTCCTCTGTGTCTTCTTGACTGGCTGCTGTCCCTTGGTTCCTGCGCATATGACGAGTGCACCACTGTGGTGGAGGAGTGCGAAGACCTCAAGAAAAAGGGGGCAGAGAAAGACGATCCTGCAGAAGATGGACGAGCTGGTGGCCCAGCTTGTACAGGAGAAGACGGTTATGGAGAGTCAGAGGGATGACCTAGCCCAAGAGCTTAACAATGCCACTGACAAGCTGTCAGCCTGTGAAACGATGAAGGTCAGACTCAGCCAAGACCTCGAGGCGTATGAGATCACGCAGAGGAATATGACAGATAAATTTGAAACCCAGGAATCAGGAATGCGCCTCATGCAGGAGCAGCTACAGCAGACGTCCAGGGAAAGCGCCAACACCTAGAAGCAGCTGATGGCCAAGATGAAAGAGCTGGAAGAGAAGAGCAAGGTCCTCAGCCACACTGAGGCCACCCTCAACCAGACCCTGGTGGAGGCTGAAAAGCGACTCAAGGACCAGCAGGCCTTAGGAGAGCAGCTGGCCAGAGTGGAGAGGGAATACTGCGAAGCCATCAAACAGCTGGATGTGGTGGTGGTTCAGCTGAAGGTGGTGAGTGATGAGAAGACGGCGCTGCAGATGCAGCTGCGGACCTTCGAAGACGAGCTCCAGGAGACTCTGGTGCTGAAGGATATGGAGGTGGCGGGCAAGCTGGAGGAGCTGAAGGAGAAGACCCTGCTGATGGAGGAGAAGGACCGTGAGCTGGCGCAGAAGGAGGAAAAGATCAAGTCGCTTGAGGATGAGGTGGATGACCTGTCAGAGCAGCTCAAGACTGAGTCAAAGAGGTTGCATGAGACGAGGGAGGCCCTGGCTAGCATGCAGGTCAGTATGTCAGAACTGCAGACAAGCCTGGACAAGTGCACTCAGGGGGAATCCAGCAGGGAGGAGGAGGAGGACAGGGATTCCCTCTTGGATGCCCAGGTGGAAGAAAAACAAGAGCACCAAGAGGAAAAGGCTTCACGTTACTGTCTTTTGATAGCAAATGAGACCCTCAAATCATGCACTGAGGCCAAAGAAAGAGAACTGGAAAGCCTGAAGCATACGATCAAGGACATCCGGTTCCACCTAGAGGTTGAGCGCATTGCGAGGGACGAGGAGGAGGAGGCTGAGGACCTCGAGCAGCGCCTGGAGCTCGGCAAGATGGAATTCAAGAACAAAGTCCTGGAGAACCAGAAACTGGCGCACCAGCTAAAGAAAAGTCGCATGCACAACGTGAAAAGATCTGCAGGATCAGAAGCCGTCTTCACGGATGCTTCCTTCTCCAGCTCTGCCTCCGACACAGAACCTGAGAACAAAGACAGGGCGATCAAACATCAGACCACGGTTCAGGAGTATGATGATGAGTTGTATGACATTTTTCATCAGGAGAGGGAGAGGGCCAGCAAATTCAAAACTGAGTGTGATCTCCTCAAGAAGAGTAACGACACGATCAAGATGACCATTGCTTACCTGGAGGAAAGTCTAAAAGCCAAGGACAAATACATTATGGAGCTTGAGACCCGACTCAGTGATCTGGCGAGGGAAAGGAAGAAGTGGCTGACGGAGATTTGGAAGTTGAAGAACATGAAGGAGAAGATCAGGAGCAAGTTTCTGAGGGAGATTGTGAAGTTGGGGAACATGAAGGAGAAGATCAGGAGGGAGATTTGGAAGGTGAGAAACATGGAGAAGATCAGGAGCAAGTTTCTGAGAGAGATAGAGAGATAGTGTGTGTGTGTGTGCAGGCGCGCGCAATTGTATGACCGACCCTGCATTGGCTAGTCTTGTTGCTTACGTGTAGGCCTACTTCATTCCGATCTTTTGTACATGCATACGCGTGCGTGTTTGTAGCGCCAACAATGGCGGAGGCGTTTGAATACAACTTCAGTGAACACAAAAGACGTGTAGATTTGTTGTGCCGTGTGTGCGGCAATCGTGTGCTCAGAAAGGTACAAGATAAAGGATTAAACGCTAGACTTTGTGTCAACTTCTCCAATGATTTGTTGCAGTATTTCACTCTAGATATTTCTGGTGATGAAGAAGGCAAACAGTCCAAGTGTATCTGCCTAAAATGCTACCATAAACTGAAAAAAATGAGACACATGTCAGCACATTCTCAATGTTATACTACAAAAGAAAATGCTGCTCGTGACATAGAGAGAATGTCAGAAATCTGGACAACTTTCGATCCAGATCTTTCTTTGAGTCAGTGTACATCGTGTCGATTCTTTCAATCAGCCAGCCTTCTTGGTCATCGGAAAACGAAGAAGAGCCGACCCGTCAAAAGATCTGCTCAAGAATGTTTAGATCAGTCTGATCTGTGCTTGCACACAGATGAAAGTGTGTAATCATTTTCTCCGTTGGTATCGACCCCCGTGAAAAAGCCTAGAACATTCTCTACACAAACCTCACCAGTCATAGCTAGCACATCCAACTCGGCACTTGAATGTGTTGACATGTCTGATGTATGCTTCGATGCTAATGAAAGTGTGTCTACGTCAGTTTGTCAGTCACCATCAATCGCTGTTGTTGGTGTGTGGTTTCTGTCAATGTGTGTGTGTGTGTGTGTGTGTGTGTGTGGTGTGTGTGTACACTCTCTCTCTCTCTCTCTCTCTCCAGTCGTGAGTAGGCTCACCATGAAGATGAAAATGAGAAAACATTTTGCATTGGTGTGTGTATATGTGACATCAGTTTCAAATGATTTGAACAGGCGAAAGCACAAGGTCAGGTAGGAAGCATTTCATTGTTTATAACTGACATCTGCATGTGTGGCATGCTAAAATCTTGCTTTACTAAAAGCATGGTGCGGTTGTGATAGAATCAGTATCGGCAAGCATCACAAGCACGTAGAGCATGCAGATAAACAAGCAAAACATGCCTAGGCCGTGGTAGGGAAACTGCCAAAGTGTTCCCAGTGAAGCTGACCAGTGCCGACAGTGACTGTTTATTTTGGCCCGTACCGGCTGTCAGGTAGGAGTCCCACGAATAATTTTCTGTCAGTTGTAAAGGAAAGATATGCATGTCCAATATGGTTCAGAATGAGGGTGATAGATTCAGGAATGCATGCTCTCCACCGAGTTGAAATTTCAATTCACTTTGTGTGTTTGTTAGTCTGTTTCAATCGTTTTTTTGTTGGCAAATCTTTGTGGTGCTTGTCAGCAATGCATATGAAAGAAGACGCATTCATGTTTGGTATCGTTCTGTCAGTCAAAGACCCCACAATTCAGTGACATCAATCGACCACAGTTCGTTGCATTCTGGCACAAAGTATTAATGAAGAAACACAGCATCCTGTTTTCAACACACTACCAGCCAGACAGCTAGTATCACATTACGCGTAGGGAGGAAAGCTTGTGGGAGGTTAGTGCGAGAAAGCTGGCAGCTGTCAGCAGAAGTGTGCTGTTTAAACAAACCGTGGCCGTTCCATCCCTTCCCCTCCTGCGACCGATAGGTGGTCAGGGGTTATTGCCCTTGTCTTCAACTAAAGATTCCTCTGCGGACAAACATGATCAATGAACAACATTAGTGCAAGGACAATACTTTTTGACACTCTCATTCCCCCGTAAAGCTGTGACAGCCAAAATAAGCCAACAAGAAACCTCCCATAAAACATGAGAAGAGTTCACTTTAATTGTGTGTGCACTGCCTGAAAACTGTATCCTTGTGACAAACAATCCAGAACATCATCTATTAGCTCCTTATCTTCTATTACTGTTACATTGCTAGATTAATTATTGCTAACTTCTTTATTTTCTAATATAAAAAAGTTGTTTTACAATGGTTAGACAATAACTTGACCTCACATGAACACAACTGGAAATAAGGTATTATAGAAACAAAGCACAATGGGACTTTTCTTCCTCTATTTTGTTTCTGTCTCTTATTCTGTCTGGCAAAGTTATGTAACTCCCACCCCATCCCTTCCAGCTCTTCTGACACACTATCACACTCAAACTTGTTCTGTTATTTTCAGCACCAGCAGTCACCAGCAAGTACATCAGGCTGACATGAGGAACTCCGCAAGAGGAGACACTGCCCTGCTACTGAGTCCTTCCATGGTATTCAGCCATATCTGATCCAACAGACAAAGGTCACAACCCACTAAGCCTGCCTCTGGTGCAGACAATAACAAACCACTCAAAGACGTAGAAGGAATGTGCCCTATTTTGTCGGAATTTTTTTCTACAACCAAAGTCTTCAAAATCTAATCATTCGATGAAACCAAATTTGGCAAAGTGCATGATGCCTTTGTCTGAAATCTCAAACATTCTCCAGTAAATGTGATTCTGGTGCATGTTACTCAGGCAATCTTTTTTCAAGATAAAAATCATTAAAAAAAAAAAAGGAGAACATTTCCCTATGTCAGTGATCATAATATTTTCATCATGAGACTATTTGTTTCCTATCTTAATGATTTGAACTTGCAAGCAGCATCCATATCCTGCCATAGGCCATGGCTGGACTTGTATTCATGTTGGTGTGCTTCTTACAAGAGTTGATGTAATAAACAAGCAACTTAGAGACAGCGTATCTTAACTGTGGGAATATCTTTGTAAAAAAATGTTGTAGCAGTGCTTTATGTCAGAGACCCTGGTCCTGCATGAGCGAGCGACCCTACAACAAAAATCTGAAGCACTGACATATTTGTTAACAGTACTGGTAAACTGGTGTAAAGTAGATATGTTAGAAATGAAGCTGGACTTTTTTTTCCTGTGACCACTGTTGCTTTTACGACCATCAATAAGTCTTTAGTGTTTGCTTGGAAATCCTTAGCATCTTCCTGTCAGGACTGCTTTCAATTTCAAATGCCTTTAAACACTTGTGCAAATGAAAGCAGACGAGGCAGTCTGCTTACATTGTCATGAATACCTGTCACAGCAGAATGAAAGGCACAGGGTGGGTGGGTTAGGAGAGGGCTATGTAGACAGGCTACAAATCTTAAATCATCTGGCCACAACCACTGAAAGTGCCACTTAGTAATTTTTCACTTCTGTATCGGCCAGTTATTTCTTCAGCGCCCAAAGGACCTATGGTCCACCGTTCATCTTCACTGCCCTCTCCTTCCATCTCTCCCAGTTTCATCCCTCTGCCGCTGCAAGCCCCTCCTACCCCACATCCCCCTTCTTGGCTCTTCTTCATCACCAACAATAGCACTCTGAAAGTCCTGACCTCAATTACCGATGCTTTGTCTGCAAATTATTCAATGACTCACATGTGTGCCACTTGAGGTGAGAAGTTCATCCAAGAAATCTATTTTTGTCAGTGCTGTCTCAGTTCCGTTTTTGCTTGACCAACAAGTTGCTTGCATTTGAAAAGTATATCACCAGCATGATATGATATTCTGACTTTACATGCCTGACGTGTTAGTGTGTACACGTGGTCTGGTGCAGTTTTTTATTTTGCACTAAATACTTCATATCTCCACCTCTACTTGGTAGAAATGGCATAAATGGTCCAATCTTAATAATGCTACAATTCTTGCATACAATATCATATAACATGTCTTTATCAGTGTATAAAGCAGAGGTTGTGAGTGATCATGATTTTATTGCTAAAAATATCAAGCACAGATTTACAACAGTTACAACTCAGTGACATCTTCACACACAGAATGACTGGAAAGGTCTTAACAATATTATCATTCTGCCAAGTTTGATTATACTTGTAATTGTTCTTGCTGAGAAAACGCAAACGTTAAAGTTTACACACACACACACACACACACACACACACACACAAACACACACACACACACACACACACAAAACACACACACACAGAATGACTGGAAAGGTCTTCACAATATTGTCATTCTGCTAAGTTTGATTACAGTCTTAATTGTTCTTGCTGAGAAAATGCAAACGTTAAAGTTTACACACACACACACACATGCACGCACGCATGCACGCACACACACACGTACACACACACGTACACACACACACACACACACACACACACACACACACACACACAACGTGCAAATGAAAACAGACCAATAACTGAAACATCATGATTACACAGACACTTGTTAAAGATGCCAGTCAAAAAGATTTCATAAACTGGCCCACAGGTCAGTTATCATAGAAAAGATTATGGCCTCAAAAAAAAAAGTTAACAAAAAAAAAAAAGTAAGCACATTCACCTCCTGTATGACATGCCTTCACATCAAATCTTCATGTTTCTTTTTCATCTCTCCCCCCCCCCCCCCCCCCACCCCCCTCCCCTTATAATGTATGCCTATAGAAATTCCTGCAGGACTACTTTTCAGATGATGAAGGTTTGTCTAAAGGATGAGTGACAGCCCACTGGCATGCCTCTTGCCTGGCGTGTGAGCCAATTTCTGATGACGGGGCTGTTACTAGTGTTAATACTACGTTACATTACTGACCTTGGACAACACGGACAAAGCAGTCCAGTTCCTGTTTGTAGCTGTCGGCAAAGTCCATGGGGTACTTCTCCTCTTGTCCGCTGCCGTCCAGGCCCTGGGTGGCCAGGGTGTCGGATGTCACTTTGTGAGAGAAGTAGGTCCCTTCTGTTCCCACTACCTGATACGCAGTACACACACTCACTGTAACTCTGTTTAATGTGCAGTCTTACTGCACGCATGAGGTGCTGTTTCCCAGTGTTATTCTGAACATGGGCACGCGCGCGCGCGCGTGCGTGCGTGCGTGTGTGTGTGTGTGTATGTTTGCACGCGTGTAAGCATGTGCGTGCGCATTCACAAAACCAGACTGGATAATACTCAAAAGCAGGATCAGGGTTAGTATTTCGCACAGTGAGTCACCTCCGATTACTTTTAAAGCGTCTTTGAGATTATGACAGGGAATTCACAGGCATGCAAAAGAACCTCAAAAGGCTTTTGAGCTGTAAAAGTTACCTTGTCCTGGAACAGACTATTCATCAAAATAAAAAGACAAAGAGCTACAATTTATGAAGACTAAAAATGACTTGAAAGCCCCTACAAACCCTGTGAAGGTAGTGGCAACGGCGTTGTCTGTAAGCCTAGTAAACCGATCCCCAACTAGTGAACAACTCTATTTCAAAGCTCGAAACACTAATACAAGCAGCTCACACCCCCAAGTGTTGATGAATCAATGTAATGATCAAACCAATGACCAAACAGCATGTATACTACACGTGACTGAAGTCATCCCGCGAACCCCTCCCCATCTGCTCCCCGGCATCCTCGTACCTCCATCCTGAAGTAGGGGAAGTCCCGCTGGGTCTCCCTGATCACCTGGATGTAGGCGTGCACCTGGCTGGGGAACTGCAGGGTGATGAGCACGTGGTCCAGGTCGCCGTACGCTTTGAAGTTGTCTGCCTCCTCAGACCGGCACCCGCCCACAGCGATCAGGGAACAGGGCTTCTCACCCAGCAGCCACAGCACATAGTCCAGCTGGTGGATGGCCGAGTCACAGAAGATGCCTCCTGGAATGAGACGATCCATGGTGAATGAAGGAGACATGAGAGAGAGAGACAGACAGACAGAGAGTGAGAGAGAGAGAGGCAGACAGACAGAGAGTGAGAGAGAGAGAGGCAGACAGAGAGTGAGAGAGAGAGGCAGACAGACAGAGAGTGAGAGAGAGAGAGGCAGGCCTGGATCAGTTTCATGTGAGGAGGAGGTTTCCAAAGGAGCTTGAGAGTCCTCACCTCAGCCCAAAATTTTGTAAAGTTGGAGGGTGAAGGTGTAAGCGCTAGGGAAACATTACTGTGTGCTTATTGGGGTTTTTTGTGTTTATTGGGTTTTTTCCTTTTTTACTTGGATTACATGTCTTGTCCCTTTTTTCACATCTGTTTATGGTCAGACAGATTTTTTTTGTCCTCTTTCCTAGTTTTGCTGTGATACTAGCCAAGCAAATGGAACCAAGACCATCAACACTTATGTTTCTGTCATATTATTTTTGTCATAACTGCCCTGTGAAGTGCCATCACTGTGGAGAGGTAAAACAGAAAGAGATAATGAACATTTTTGAACACGGCAAACCAAGCACAGACAGTCCCGCAGTCATCGCATCTCACGTGAGGCAACGTTAAAAAAAAAAAAAAAAAACAATGTATGAACCCAAGTGATATGCTAGACATACAAAGCAAAATAAACTGCTTGGATAAACGACTGGAACATGTACGAAACAATGCATGTGTCCAGTAATGAGCTTTTATGGCCAGCGAGAGTCCTGATACATATACACACTGACAAGTATAATGCACACACCTAGAACCCCCACCCCCACCCACAAAAAAACCTCTCAAAGTGTGCTTATTGGGGTTTTTTTTGTGTTCATCATAAAAAGCACCGTCTCCGTTCACATCTCTAAAAAAAAAAAACCCATAAGAAACAAACTCAGTTACTCTACCTGAATTTTTGATGTAGGTGTGGACAAAGCGAGTGGATGTCTTGGCATCACGAGCATTGTAGTGGACGACTCGGGCACACCCAAGGCTGTGTGACTTTACCATCTCCTTCAGTTTGATGTGGTGCTTCTCAAAACGCCTGCTTGTGCAAAAAGGTTACTCAGTGATTCATCTGTTGGCTGCCTCTAAACAAAGCTCAACTTCATTTCTAGTCCAAGATTCAATGCATTAAGATTATTTTCAAAATCAAACACACACACACAGACATATGACCCATTATTACTGCTTCTTCACTTCATTAATGACTGAATTGTTCCAACTGGTATGTGTACTTGTGCATGAGTATGTGTACATAGGTGTGTACATGTGTGCATGTGTATTTATGTATGTATGTGTGTGTGTGTGTGTGTGTGTGTGTGTGTGTGTGTGTGTGTGTGTGTGTGTGTGTGTGTTTGTAAGTTGTGTGTGCGTGTGTGTGTGTGTGTGTGTGTGTGTGTGTGTGTGTGTGTGTGTGAGTGGGCATGCATACATTTGTGTGTGCATTTGTTTGTTCGTCACTTTAATCTGTTCACTAAAAGTGGTAACTGAATTTCACTGTTCAAATGTGCGTGAACATGTGTATGCATATGTGTGCATTTCCTTGTATCCATGTAGATAAAGTCCAAATGTTGGCATTCCGTGTCAAACCTGAACAAAAACGCTCTGAAAAGAATCAAAACTTTCAAAAACTTTTTCATAAAATTTTTTTCATATCATCATCAAATATCATGTATCTGACACTTGGCCTGTCCCTGCAAACCATTCTAGAGCAACCTAATCAACCAAAATATTCATTTCTCCCTCACACATCTCACACAGTGGGAACATACCAATGATGCCTTTTTCTTTTAAATTCCTTCTACACAATCCTATGATAGTTTTACAGGTTTCTTTTTCATGATTTGGAGACAATATAGCAGAGACCAAAATCCTCTGTATTTGGATGGTACTACAAAATTCAAGAAGAATCAGACTAATGCATTAAAGTACTCCTGTTCAATATGTTTGTACTGCTACTAATGAGAATGCGATATTACACAAAAAACTAAATCATAAGAAAGAATCCCAGAAACAAAGGCGACATTCTTAGACCTATTAAGCGCACTGAAGCCTATGCACAGCACTCGTGTTTCAAGTGTACCATTGCGGCATTCTTAGACCTATTAACCGCACTGAAGCCTATGCACAGTACTCGTGTTTCAAGTGTACCATCATGACAGATAGTGTGAAGTCACATTCACACAGAGTACATCTGTGTTCAAATGCACACTTATGGATTACCTTCAAATGCATAAACATTTTTCAAGTGAATTAAATCTGGTTAGTTTGATCTCTCACTTACTTGAATGAATTAATTTGGGTGCAGTTGACTAGAAAGATAAAAATAAACAAATTGACCAAAAGGAGCGACATCTCTTAGAAGGGCAGGCCACACACTCACACATCCTAAATTGGTCTCCAGTTTATCAAGCCCTTCTCTAGGATTACAGTTGTTAATCATTATAGCCAAGCTTACTACCTAGACCCTTATATGGGATCTTAAACTCATAGAGTAAAACAACAACAACAAAAAGAAACTGAAAAAGAAGAAGAAGAAACAAACAACGAAAAGAATCTATGGCATGGTAGGAGAACTACTGCTGAACTACTGACATCCTACATGGCAGTTAAACCGGGCTGCGCCAAGAAGACCAAACATTCCCCTTGATTTCTCACTCCAAGATTTTCAAAAATCATTAAAAAAAAAAAAAATAAAAAAAAAAAAGATAAAAATGAAAAATAAAAAGAAGACAAATGCAAAAAAAAAAGCCACTTAAATGCCGCAAACTATGGGAAAATACACACTGCAGAATGGGCAACTAGCATCCACTCTAGACAGAGTAACAATGTTCGCTACCTAGTCACCAGATTAAAACCAAAAAAGGCAGGCATGCCGTAATCTGTGATCAATATTTAATGGTTCACAAAGGCAGAAGAACAGTAGACAACAGTACAGAACGATGAAAACAAAGGCAGCTTCAAAGAGAGTAAACAGAAAAGAGGAAAAATTATAAAAAAAATTTTTTAATTTCCCAGAAAGTGGGGAAGTTATCTGTACTATATTTCTCATGGGTGAATATGTGGCTTGAAAATCTTGTCTGGAAACTGAAATACTGGTGATAATGTCAAAACAGAGAAAGTCGACGTCAAAGCATGATTTAATCTAACAACATTTTCTTCTCGGTAGTCTTCCTGAATCTACATCATCTTGCCTGAATTCAGGCATCGGACGCATCCCAATGCACCCCATGCTGTCCTAAGTACAGGTTGAATGACCTCAGCCCTGCTAAGAAGTTGAACTAAACTTATCTAAGCCTGCTGTTTTGGATGAAAACTTGGCAGGTTAATGAACTGGTAATGGTCAAGTCTAAACATAAAGTAAAATGGAGTGTTGCAAAATCAAAGCTAAGATTCGTTGTGAGAGCCACATGCACTAGTTTTTCTTATCGGAAATGGCTTCTAAAAGCATCAGCAGAACACACACACACCAAAATCAAGCAGTAAAACTGTTTTTAAATATCTCGGTGACTGCAGTTATTACAGAAAGATAAATGCTCTTCTGATTTTTTTTTAGTGCTGCTATTCTAACATGATGTAAATCCAACAGCAAATTATTCAAAAGCTTTTCTTTTTTACCTTTTTATATACAAGATACGAGACAGCACATTTGGGCTCCCTTTCATTGCTGCATACTACTTTTTTTTTAAACATATAATAATCTGATCCAATCATCCATGCAATTACATCATCAAAGAGAATACATCAAAAACAAAATGCACAAGCTGATGAGACATCTCCAATATGAATTAATCCTAGTTACTTACTGCTTGCATATGCATGCATGCAGAAACATATTGACCAAAATGTATAAATTGTATTTATGAACACACCTAAACAGATTGACAGATAGGTAGACTGACAGATTGACAGACAGGTAGACAGACAGACAGACAGGTAACAGACAGACAGATAGATAAACTTAAAAGAAAATTTACTTTTCCACCGGACAAAAGGGACTAATAATTTACACGACATGTTTCAACCTCTTTGGTGTTCGAATTGTACCAGGTTTTGTCTTGTAAATTGTTTGCCCTTTTTGTCAGCAGAATAGTGATTTTTCCACTCAGTTTGTTTCAGTTTCTGCCTGCAGTTGCCTCATTTTGAAACTAAGATAGAGAGATAGATAGATAGATAAATAGATTGACAGACACACACACAGACAGACAGATAGATACACAGATACAATCATTCAAACACATGTATAAGGTGCCACTGACAGCATAGCATATATTACATTTGTGTGCATTCTGGAACAAAACATTAGTGAATGCAAGTAATATTGTAGGAAGGGGAAAGGGCTAAAAAAAAAAAAAAAAAAAAACCCACTACTATATTTCCTGTGACATTCACATAATTACACAAAATCTTACAACAGTGTCTGATTCAGGGCAGTTTACAGACCCACACTCTACACCTGAGACTTGATAAACATACCACTCATTTCCATCAGAATTTTGCAGAGATTGTGTAAGATGTATCCAAGAGTGGATGGAATATCATATATGACTTGTGATTTATGCAGCTTTCGTCGGTCAGGTGGATATTAAACAAATGATACCTTGTAACCTATCGGCAGATTCCCTTGAACTGAAAACTGTCACTTTCATCTCCTACAACAACAACAACAACAAGTAGAAAATTTGTTTTACGGCAGAAAAACCTAACTTCAGAAATGCACACATATGCTGGTAGGTAGATAAGCACGATTATGTGCGAGTTCTTGTGAGAAAACTCACCTGTTAAAAGCACAGAAAAGGACACAGCCATGTTTCTGCGCCTCATCATAACACGACTCAACGACATCTGCTGTGAAGGCAATAGGTTTCTCACAGAATACATGTTTTCCTGAAACACATGTTCACAAAGGATTTATCCATAATCATATCAGTTCTCATCCATTTTTTTAAAATTTTTGCTTGATTAAGCAATCAGTTTTTCTGTCTGTCTCTCTCTCTCTCTGAGTCAAAATGTGCTAATCAGGTGAAGAAAGCAAGACCAAAACTTGCCTGTCTACATTTTATACAAATAGAAGCATAAGTGTGCAAAACACAATGTGTACAGAAATTCAAACTGCTTCTCCAGAAAAATATAATGCATGCATATAACAAACTGTTTCATACACCTATCCATTAATCAGATACAATATTATTATCATTGAAAAGCTACAAACAATAACAAAAAACTAGACATTTCTCTGCGTGTGTGTATGCATGGTGTACGCATGCACATGTTTGAGTATGTGTGTGTGTGTGTCCGTGTGAGTGTGAGTGAGTGAGTATATGCATGCATGCATGCACGCACATGCATTGGCATCTTTGTGAACAGACTTGTATGTGAATGTGAGCTTGCATGTATGTGTATGTGTGTGTATGTGTCTGCACCTCCAAACAAATTCTATTCCAGATAAATGTGAACAAGGACGCATTTCAGTGCCTTGGTCACATAAGCAAACAACACAATAAACATGCAAAAGAGACACACACACAGATTCTATGTGCACAACCCTTTCAGACGTGTATCTCCTCAACCCACTCGACATCTGCCGTTTGAATCCAACCTCATCATCTCCATGTCAATCAATACCAACACATGCCATGTTTTCTTCACACCAATCAATACCATCATACAGAATAAACCAAGCAACAAATGAACAGGTTACCTACCAGCTGCCACCGCCCGTTTGATGATGGCTTCGTGGAAATGGGTGGGAGCAGCGATAACCACAGCCACTGTGCTGAAACCCATTGGCGTCAAACCCATAAAGAGGTCTCTTTAATTGAGGGGAGAGATGATGATACAATTGAATACAGATTCTTGCAAACTTGTATTCTTCATAAAATATAAAAGCAACAACAATCATGATAATCATAAGAATAAATAACACTATTGATAATGAAGATTATATCCCTCTGACTGAGGGGTGGGGGGGGGGGGGGGGGGGGTGCGGGAGATACAACAGAAATTCTCACAGGACTGAATTTGCAACTTAATAAATGCTGAAGATCTCAAGCTTATAGGTCACCCCAAAAACATCTTGATACTTTTTCAGAATACAGACTACTGGCTTTGACTGGTAAGAGCAGAATTCAGTCACCATAACGCTGCTATTGTTAGGGTGACATTTCCTACCTAACTCCCAATAATTAAGAAGCTCCTATAGCCTGACTTCAAATCTATGCTAGATCACTTGCAACAACCAAAAAATGATTTCATATTTTAATTTCTTGAGAGGGAGCAGCATCAAATTTACAAAATTTTACAAACCTCAGTCAGTGTTACAGACTTTTAAAGACTTAAAAGGGGCCACTCCCTGTCTTCAGATTCTTGCAAAGTATTAAGGACTGCATTGACCTTGCCTCCATCTCTTCTGTGCCCAGGGCATTAACAAAAACAAAATGAAAATATCAAAATGCAAAAGCTATCTACCTTTACTCATACCAAACTCTCATAACAGCGCATTAACATGCGTCTTCCCTGTTCACCTCTCCTCCCCATTCCACCCCCTTACGCCCAGTCTCAGTTCCATTTCAGTCTTAGCAGTCTCGGTGAGTGTTGGGAGTTGGAAAAGAAGAAAGAAAAAGAAGTAGTTGTGGCTATGGCAACCCAACTGCCCCCTTTTTCTGTTGACCATGAACTTTTTTCAACAAAAAAAAAGCATACACACAAACACAAACGCATGCACACACGCACGCACGTACACACACACACACACACACGCACACACACCAACAGAAGATATTTTAACAAACAAAGCTCTCTCCCAAATGAACCACAGAAACCCAAGAGAGGAAGAAATTTTCATGTGATGTCTAGTAGTCCTTTGCTAAACTAGCAAAAAAAGTTATGTCTTTTGCTGTTAAGACTAGTATGGATTCTGTATGCACAATATGTGAATAAAAACTGGATTTGTTTGATAAAAGGGAAAGGATCAGACATCAAAGTGTACAATGCGCATTATCAGGGCTCAGAGGAAATGTAAAAACTCTAAGAATTCTCAGATGGAGGGAAGGGGAAGGGAGCCAGACCTTGCTGTCCCTCTCCTCCTCACACACACACACACACCTGATTTTACAGCCTTTTTTCTTTTCTCTTCCCTTTGTTTGCAAAACAAAACAAACAAGAATTTGAACCTACCAACTGACACCTTTTTTTTTTCTTTCTTTTTTTTTGCGACATTATTATAATCGCTTTTTTTTTTTTGGGGGGGGGGGGGGTGGGGCCGGCTTATAGTGCAAGATTCACCACTTTAAGAGCAAGATCACCACAGTTGAACAAAAGAATTTGTTGTTGTTGTTGCTATATTATTAAAACTGCAATCATTTTTTTCCCTTTGAGACTTAAGGGCAAATTCACTACTCTAAGAGCAAGATCATCGCACTTCAACAAAAGAAAGCTGACGAGCAAAAGTCAGTGTAAAATAGGACAACTGATACATCACGTACACTGTACAGAACATACATTTCACTGTGAAAACTAAAAGGCAACAACAACAACAACATGAATCCATTAAAAGTTGAGAATGACAGAAATCATTAAGAAAATTTCAAGAAGGCAAACACAATTTGTTACAGTTTGCAAAGAGACTCTACAACCCCTTAGTTGCAAAAAGGAGAGAAAAAGGAATAAAATAAACAAATGAATAAAAATACTCTCATCAAATATGAATTACTAAAGTTTTCCTCTGCTGCTGGAAACCAGCCTGACGATTCCTTCCACAGCCAAATGATTGCCACTTGTTTTGGTGCAATCACAAACTCTACTTTCCTTGAGGAAGATCTGCTGCAGTTATTCTCATTATTTTTAGAATCACACCATTTCCTTTCCCGTCACATTAATGTTTAAAACCACACATTTTTCTTTTCTTGCACCTTAAGATGACCTAAGCAAAGGAAAAATTAAAAGCCTCTGAGATGGGGAACTGACAGTATGCAAACATGTCATAATGTTCAGACTCAGCTGAAGAATTTTCACTTCATCACATTTGCTGAAGTCAAGCAGCAGTGTACTTTATAAATTTTCTTAATTTTAGATATGCATCATGTGTTACATGTGCCATGTTCAGAGCTGAAAGAGACATGACAGATGTCAACAGAGACCAAAAAAAAAGGAAGTCTGTGAGCCATCTGTGTGAATCTACATGTGGTTTTACATGTGTATATACTTTAGTGTTTGCATGTGTCCATGCATGTGTATGTAAATAGGTGAAAACAGACATGGGTGTATACGGTTGTCTCACAGACATTTGTGCGCATTTGACTACATATATGTGGGTCTGTCAGTGCAACCAAAGGTTAATCTGACTGTAGACTAAGTTCAGTCAGTTTGTCAGAGTAGATGTGTGTGTGTGTGTGTGTGTGGTGTGTGTGTGTGTGTGTGCTGTGTGTGTGTGTGTGTGTGTGTGTGAGAGAGAGAGAGAGAGAGAGAGAGAGAGAGAGAGAGAGAGAGAGAGAGAGAGAGACCTGGTGTATGTTTGCCTGTGTATATGTACAACTCAGTGTGTGTGTGTGTGTGTGTGTGTGTGTGTGTGTGTGTGTGTGTGTGTGTGTGTGTGTATCTCTGTGTGTGTACATCTGTGTATACATAAGCAAGTGCACATATGTGTATGTGTGACAAAATCTTGTGATTCTGTAATTGGAAAACAATGCTGTTTTCTTGCTCACTACCTCATCTGGCCTATACATTCAGAATTACCTGGCACAGACAGTATAACCTAAGACAGTAAAAGCCACCAACATATTAAATTCTATTTTTTTTTTTTTTTTTTTTTTTAAAGTCCTTAGACACCAAGCGAGTCACAACCTATGTCTTTACCACCTTAATGAACTGTTTCCAGAGCCTTCATTGCACTAAACTACAATTTTTTGTTGGAGTATTTTAAGTCTTAGACACCAAGCGAGTCACAACCTATGTCTTTACCACTTTAATGAACTGTTCCAGGCCTTCATTGCACTAACTACAATTTTTGTTGGAGTACACTGGAATCCTTGGATGTGGATAATGATAAGGATATTCAAGTGCTTAATCTATAAATAGCTCTAAGCACTTACATACTTCTAAGCACACACATAACACACACACACACACACACACACACACACACACACACACACACACAAACACACACACACACACACACACACAGTGGGTTGAGAGCACAAACACACACACACATTGGGTTGAGAGTACACACACACACACACACACACACACACACACACACTCACACACATTCTACTTTTAAGTGTAAGGCAATAATGAACAGGGATATGGGTTAGTAACAAGTGTAATTTGAAAATAACTTACGGGAGACGGTGAATTTGAACCATGGAGATTGACAGGAAGTTTCTTGTACACACAGTGGGGTTTAAAAGAGAAAGGGCACTCTCTGAAAATCTTAATAGGGACACAAGAGATCTGATGGCGATGTATATCAGCAGAGAACCACAAGGACCAGAAGGAAGCGTACAGCCGAAGGAATTGAGCAAGACATGGGGGAGCTTGACCATTCAGATTGTAGCTATGTTTCAGAACGCCAGCAAGAAGACAAATACAGTAATTGAGCTGCAAAAGAACAAAAACGCAGATCAGAAGTTGATGGCATATCCTCTGAAAAAAGATGCCGAACAGAACTTATTCAGCAGATTTCCAAGTATCACATGGAACAGATGGTGGATATGTACTACTGCAACGATAGTGTCGTATCCTCTGTAATACGAACATTACAAACTTGGAAAAATAAGGCATTGTCTAGCTGAACAGATGTAGGAGCAAACTCAAACAAAAAAAGAAACTTTTTTTTTGCACTGAAAATCAGGTCTCATCACTACTCAATTGGAGTTTGTTGTGTATTATCCAAATATCTGTGTTCTCTGAATGATAAATGGTTGATTGGGAAAATTCAGCAGAAGTAATTGCAGCTTAATGTATGTTATCCAAACTTTAATACAAGAAAAACATGGCTGTGTTTTCTGAACGATAAAGGGTTGATTGGGAAAATTCTCCATAAATATACTATATAGCTGGTTATCATCGAACCATGGTAAGACCATTGGTGTGAAGGGATAGCATTAACAGTAGGCTGTGTGTACAGGACAAAGAGAACCAGGAATAGACCAGATCCCTGAGAACTCTGAACCGCAAATCTGCAGGAGAAAAGGCACCGCCATTAAAGGAAACAACCTGTACAACAGCAAGATGTAAATGAGACCATAAAAGAACAGCACCAGAAATGCCAAAAGTGAGGTGGAAACGAGAAAGAAGAGTAGCATAATCTGCAGTGTCAAGTTTGGCACACACGTTCAGGACAGAAATATGTCCACTGTAAAGGGCAGTAAGCAGACCACCGACTATTTTCAAGAGTGCTGTTTCAGCGCCATGACCAGACTCTTATTCCAAAGAGGAGAGCAAGTTCTTGCAGTGAAGATGATCAGAAACTTTAAGAAATACTATCTTCACAACTATCATAGAGATGTAAGGTAAGTTTGAGAATGAGACAGTCTATTGATTACGAGTTTCTCAGCATCAAAAATGTCACAATAATCAATGAAAATAAAGCGATTTTGTGTACATTTCCCTGGGGCTAAGCAATCTGCGAGATGATACTGTGGATGACTAAGGAATCCCTACTACTCATTCTCCTTGTCTGAGAAATTATCAAAAAATACTTACAAGCTCATCAAAATCACATACATGCACACAGCATTTCAAAATCATTCATCTATCCACCTACATCTACCCCGTCCCCTGTTTCTCACCACTCTCCTTTCCTTCCCTATCTCCTTCCTCCTATCTCATACCCCCACCTCCTTCCCCCAAGGCAGCTGATCAAAACTTACCCTGGGTCGTCCAACACATGCTGACAATCATTGGTATCCACAAACTGGGTCTGCGGCAGCTCGTACAGGGAACACAGTTGCTCGGCTCTCTCCTTCATCCCCGCAACATCAACAAACCACTTGAGGTGGACGTCAGGGTGCGAAGCCAAGTTGGGCAGATGGGTCTCTCCCGCCCGGCCAAGGCCAAAGAGAGCCATGCCTATTTTGCCTTTGGGCATCTTCAGTCTGGAGAGTCAGAGACCTCTTCTTTTTCCTGTAGGAAAACAATCACAGCAACCTCGGGATAAAGGCAGGCTGGAAGACAGACTGTTTGTTTCGGATAGGCAGGAAATCGTTCAGGTCTGCAGGCATATGAATGAGCCAGAAATCTACTCTAATATATGCGAGCTTGATTTGTACAAATTTTATTAATGAGCAGATGCACATGTCCAGCATTCTGCTGCATTCTTTTTGACTAACCTTACACTAGGCTCAATTACCCCGCAATTTTAACATAATTATATTTTCAAAGTTCTAAAACATCATACTGTTCTCGAACAGAGATCTTTCATTACTAAGCGAAAGGAATTATGAAAACAGATGCTTTGAGTATTCAGATATGGTTGACTGACTGAAGTTATCACACACACACAAGCTGACCGTGTCAGGACAGCCCAGCTTGACAACCGAGTGTACTGCAGGCAGGTAGGCAGACTGATACACAGCAAACAGGGACTTGGACATGTTGCAGGGAATGAGCTAAGGTCTGAAAATTGGAACAGATATAAAAAAAAATAAATAAATAAATAAATAAACTAAAAAAAAAAAAAGAACTTGTAAAAGCTTGCAGCTGTGAACATGTAACATTCTCCACAGCTGCTGCTGACAGAGAGTGACCTGAACCACAACTGCTGCTTGTTCAACCACCATGGCAAGAATACATGCACTATCGTTGCATGCTCACTGGATCTCCCTTCTTTCTTTTTACTTTTGTTTCCTCCACTGCGAATGAGTTTGGTGTGTGTGTGTGTGTGTGTGTAGGGGGTGTGTGTGTGTGAGTGTGAGTGTGTGTGTGTGTGTGATGTGGTGTGTGTGTGCGTGTGTGTGTGTGTGGTGTGAGTGTGGTGTGTGTGTGTGTGTGTGTGTGTGTGTGTGTGTGTGTGTGTGCGCGCGCGCGTGCGTGTGTATGTCTGTCTGTCTGTGGGTGGTTGGGTGTGGGTGTGTATGTGTGTGTGTGCATGCATGCATGCATATATGTGTATGCGTGTGTGAAATTCACAGTTATGCAAACAGTGAAATACTACCTTTCATTGCAAACCAAGACAATCAAGATGACGTTATCAGTGTAACAAGTAAATGAAACAAAACTACATCTGTTCCACCTCCATGCAGCAACACAATACCAGCAAATAACACATCAGTGAAAGTGTGTTCTTGTGGTGATCATGTATGCTGTGATGATTTAATGACCAATAACTACCAAAGATCACACACACAAACGCACATTCATTTACATGTGCATGGGCATTTTGCATGCATGACCCTCCCTTTCCCTCTACATACATACACACACACGCACACACACACACACACACACACACACACACACACACACACACACACACACACTTCTCTCTCTCTCTCTCTCTCCAGTCAGCCCCATTCCCAAACACCTTTGTGTCAACTTTCATTTGCCAAACACTCCACCTTCAACAGTAGTTATGCAAAGCAACACAGCTAACAGCAGCCTCATACAAACTTGTTGAACTGTTCTCAATCAAATTATGCATTAAACAGCAGAGCGTACACATCCTGTAACATGCATACTCACCCTTCCCTCTCCTGATCTCGGCTGAGCTGAACAATATGCAGTCTAAGCTAGTGCACAGTAATCTGATCAATACAGAACAAGTTACTCTTACCCAGTGATCACACCAGCTCTAAAGCGTCAGCTGCTGCTAATTTACATGTTCATTTATTTTTTATCAACAGCACTAATGCTTGGCTTGTACATTTTAGTGGTCCTGCTCTCTTGCAACTCAAGATTACTTTCATTCTCCTAGTTAAAAAAAAAAATCCAAGAATTCTATAGGAAGCCTCAGCCAGGCACTCTCAGGGTCTTTGACAAGAAAAGGTTACTGATACTACATGCTGCCTGGCAAACATGTTGGTACTATAACCTCTCTTTTGCACATATGTGACCACATATATACATGTATGACTTCAGAAAGTGTGGTGTGTGTGTGTGTGTGTGTGTGTGCGTGCGCGCGCGCACGTGTGTGTGGAAGATAGGGCATCTCCATACATGACATAGGCTTTGACTGGCACCATGTCTTGTTGTGATCTTGACCTTTAACTCTGGACCTTCACTTTCAATTGGCTTCATGTTCTACCCACAACCAGCAACTGGGGGAGCAAGTTTTTCAGACCAGTGCAGCAAACCTGGCTAAGGCAAATGTGTCGAACAAAAGCAATTGCCTAGTCACAGCAGTTGGTCAAAGTCAAATGAAAGTTAACACCTTGAATTACTGGTATACCCAAACCCTGCATGACCGATCTCTTTACAGAACTTGATTTGAGTGGATACAAGGCTCACTCCGTCATACAGTGAGCTTTTTCCCCTTTTCCAGTTATGTCATGCTTTGACCTGACCTTTAAGTAAGAAAAAAAACTGCTTTTTTTGACAGTAATTATTGTATGAAATTTGATGAGGACTGGCCGAAAGATCTCAAATGTTGTATGCTTACCAACTTTGTCCACTTCTTTTTCTCTCCCCTGACCTGCTCCTTCCCTGTGTTGATTCTGATATGGGCTCAACTAAAGAGACCGCATGGAACCACACTCGTTCTTCGTTTTCATTGTCCTGATGTTTGTTTTCTTGCCTCAGGAAGACCACAGAGGTGGAAATGTGTCATATTTTGTCTTGTAATTTGTTTGTCCCTTTTGTCCAGCCGAATAATTATAATTTCTCTTTAAAATCTTTTACCGTACAATCATGTTCCATCCACTTAATGAACGCATCACTGAGAGTGTTGCTCAGATTTGCAGACCAACATTGCAGGGGTCTGTGCCTCTCAGACCTGGTTGACGCTGAGATATGGTGTGAAAGTACAAGTGTAGAGTACAGCCCTGTTAAGCAGTCTTGGTCCGAAAATTTTACTCTGCAGCACTGTCTTATACTCTGTAACCCTTCATGCCACGCTCTCAGTTTTCTCCCCACATCTATGCCATTGGTGAGTTCTTTTAAGTTACAAGCAATGAAAAAGTTTGAAAAACAAACACACAAAACAAACATTCCAATTTCTTTCAGTTCTGTAATATAAAACTTGCAAACATTCCAATTCATTTCAGTTCTGTGTAATATAACTTGCCTGGAACAACCCTGACTGCTTATTTGGGGCTGATTTCTTTTTCAATCAATCCATAAGATTCAGAGTTGTAAGAAAACATGCCTAAGCATCTTTACACTTTGCCTAACCAGCTATTTCCTCGACCTATCACATTGAAATAAAAAGAATTATGATTCATTCCATTCTGCTGGCCAGCAACAACCAGCAAAATCCTAGTTTAGGGGCCAGTTTGTGCTGACCTCGCTAATTTGCGTTTTCACTGAGAGAAAGTATTCTCTATGACAGTGCCGATCAGTGCCGTCAAGAGAACTGAAAGGGGGGGGGGGGGGGGGGGGGGGGGGGGGGGGGGGGGGTAAATTATTGGATGATGGTCATATGACAAAATTATTGGATGATGGTCATAATGTTGATGTTATATACTTAGTTTTTAAGAAGGCTTTTGATACTGTGCCACATGAAAGGCTACTTGTCAAACTATCTGCTTATGGTATATCTGGCAAACTATTAATTATGGTATATCTGGCAAACTATTAAAATGGATACAAGGATTTTTGACAAATTGGGTACAGCTTGTAAGAGCAGGTGGTGAAACATCAAATAAAGCCAAGGTTCTAAGTGGTATACCTCAGGGTAGCATCTTGGGCCCAATATTATTCACAGTGTTTATAAACGACTTGCCATTATCATTAAAAAGCACCTTAAAATATTTGCTGACGATACAAAACTATACGATAAAACTTCACAATTCTCAGATTTACAAAACAATCTTTATAAACTCCGAAATTGGTCAGATGTATGGAATCTGTATTTCAATATCTCTAAATGTGGTGTGCTACATATTCAGAAAAAACAGCCAAGAACATGCTTATTATATGAGACAAAATGGCAGCTTATAGCAGATAAAGACCCTAAAAGAAGAAAAAGATTTGGGAGTAATTTTTGATTGCATGTTGTCTTTTGATCTACATATTGGCAAAGTAGTTAATAAAGCCAATCAAATGTTGGGAGTCATAAGGAGAAGTTTCTCTTACTTAGATAAGGAGGTATTCCTAAAACTTTATAAATCTTTTGTGAGACCTCATTTGGAATATGCTAATGCGATTTGGTGCCCATACTTGAAAAGACAGTCATCACAAATAGAAAGAGTTCAAAGACCTGCTACAAAGCTATTAAAAGAATGCAAAGATAAATCTTATGCAGAAAGATTACAATATTTGAATCTACATTCACTAAAAGGCAGGACAAGAGGTGACCTTATACAGACTTATAAAATATTTAATGGATTTGACAATGTTTGTGTTGACTCACTCTTTTCTCTTTCACAACATAATATCACAAGAAATGCAGAAGGAAAGATATTTATTCAGCACTGTCGTACTAACAAAAGAAAATGTTCCTTTTCACATAGAGTAGCCCCTTTATGGAATGAACTCCTTACTAACATACAATTTGCAGAAGACACTAACAAGTTCATGAATCTTTTGGATGTAATTCCAAAGTATAAGGAACTTTTCAATCATTTTGATAATTAAAATGCTTTATTTGGCATAGTGTAACAAAATGACAATTGCGCATTCAACACCTGTACTTTAAACAAAAAAGTATTTGACGAAGAGGGGACGTACATAAGCCGTGAGGCCTAGGCTTTTGAGCCAGTCCCTATGACTACTACTAATTTTAAATCAGGCTGTACAATCCCCCTCCCTTCCACCCCTCCCTGCCCAACTAACAAACAAAAAGAAAATCATTCGGGCACTTACTGGGCCGGGAGCTAATTTCATATCACGGGACTGGTTGAAATCAAACCTTGGGAAGTATTGTAATCTGCCTCTATCGGACACTTCTTGCCCTGATCACAAAACCGGACTTCAGAGGAGCGCCGTTTGTTTATGTTGATAGTCAAAACTGAAAGTTTCAATTTCCAAATTTCTACAAACTTAGTTAAATCTACATGTATAAAGAGTAGAATCATCTAGTTTTAGTGGCAACGGGAGTTCCAACTAAGAGAGAACTGAAATCATACGATTTGAGCTCAGTTCCGCAGATGTTTACCTGTACGCGTGTGTACTTCTCAAACATCACCGTCAGTAAACTAAAAACAACAACAAACAAAAACACCCATTGGAGTATGCTTTGACAGGAATTGCTAAAGCTGGTTCGGAACGAAAAAAAACCAAAAAACTGCAGTAAATCTTTAAGCAGTTAATTTTCATGGGAGGTGAATTTTGAAGACAACCAGCCTAACTAACTTACATAGCGAAGGCTTTTATTTTGCGCTCGAAAGCATCGTAGATCATTGTTTGGCAACAGCCGGCAAGATCGAAGCGCGCCACGCGTCAAAACTGTAGCGAGCTTTGTGCTGGGCCTAATTGTAGGTCACCTACCCAGTTTTGTCTTGAAAGTGTGTCGGTTAAACATTGTGAATTTTACCTTACCCGTGCCGTAGACAAGTTAGCAAATGCATTTTAAGATGCTCAAATCAAAACAATAAACCAAACGCTGCACTTTAAGATTCTCAAATCAAAACAATAAACCAAACGCAGTCTCTTCCTTACCTCTTAGTAGGCCTAGTGTATGACGCACGGTTTCTGTGCACGCAGGCGAGCTCAGTGGAAATGCGCCTTGGTGTGAAGTGTTCATTGACAGTCAAGTGGGCCTTGGCCTACTAAACAAGCAGACCAACTCCGGCAGAACGATACGTGGGCTCGACGCGGACGGACCGGCTAGCTTATAGTTTGGCTTAGTTGAAGGAGCTACGTTGTGCTGACATTGACGTCAGTGACAGACCGGTGCTAGGGCCTCCAGTTTATAGGAGACAGTTCTGCCCTAGCACTGCGACAGAACAGCCGTAGACGATAACGGTTCTGACAGTACTACCATTGCAAGGCCCGGAGACTGACACTGACAGTGATAGGCCTAGTGACAAGTGTCTGAACTGACCCGGTAAGGTAGAGTGCGTGTGTTTAGTATATGTGCAACTCTACAGTATATAAACGAACTTTTCCAAAGTGTAGGTAAAACACTTTAGTAGATTTAGTGACTCGAACAACAAGAACTGTCTGTCTTCGTATTACCGCTCGTGATAAGGCCTAATGGAAAGAGTGACGGTGCTTTCAGAAACGTCGACTTGTCTGCTCGCGTCGAACAGGGTGCCGCGACGAGTTACAATCAGATAAATGTTTGCAATTATTTAGTTTACCGGCACCGTATGGGACCCGCATACCCAAGTCAACATCAATAAGATTGAAGCTGTCCAGAGACGAGCAGCACGGTTTGTGTTCAACCGGTACCACAACACATCTAGTGTCACCGCGATGATCGACAAAAAGCAATGGCCGACTCTGCAGCACAGACGCAAGGTAGCTAGGCTTGCCATGCTACGGAAAATACTGGACGGAGAGGCGATCGTCGACAAAAGCTGCATCGTGCCAGCCCCTCCCAGACAGAGAAGGAAGCACTCCCGCCAGCTCAACCAGATGCAGTGTAAAACCCAATATCGACAAGCTTCCTTCTTCCC
>CM065717.1:69825233-69940233 GCA_033310375.1 Conus canariensis
CTTCGGGGTGGTAATATGATCGAAACATAATAGGTACCTCAATAGAATGTACAACACCCAGAAACCTATGTTTGAGAAGGACACGAACAGCCAGTTACGAGGAAATTCAATGAAGCTGAAGAAGAGTGGAAGCAAATTAGCAGTTAGAGCGAACTTTTTCTCGAACAGGATCAATAATACTTGGAACAATCTCCCAGAGTCAGTGGTTTGATTCTGCACCATCAGTGGATGCTTTCAAGGGACGACTTGATGAACATTGGAAGAATTTACCGTCATCGTATAACCCTACCTGCCAAGAATAACTAAACTTCTGAAAAACTGAGCTTGCACGCAATGCTAAAAATCAAAGTTAGTAGTACTAGTAGTAGTAGTAGTAAGGGGACAGGCTGATATACGTAGATCTAGTTGCAAAGGGAGAGGACTGCAGGCGGAAATCTAAACAAATCTTAAATAAATGTTAGCGAACCGCCCAGAGAACGTGGACAAACGAGTCACAAGACGAAACACAACGTGTTTCGACCTCTTAGGTCTTCATCAGGTGAGACATAAAACGAATAAAACAACGAAAATTCACTTAGCTTTGATCGCTTCAGATCACTTCACAGGGTTCAGCGCAAGGAAGAAGGCGTTGAATGAGAACGAGGCTGTTGGAAGGGAAATGGTGAGCGAGTCAAAGTCGTAATGAAGATAATAATATTACTGATAGGCATACTAATAATGGTCAAAATATTGAGAGAAAAAAAAAAGGGACAAGATTACTACCAATCTTAGTGTCAATAAGTATGGGTATGGGAGAAAGGAGAGTGGGTTAGAGGATTCTTAAACAGCAGGGTTGCCGTGGCAACAGTCCCAGAGGCGAAGGCGATGGTGATGTCAATGCCAGTGGTAGTATCAATACTAGCAATAGTATTACTGAATGATACTGCTAACAACGATAGCATGATACTGAAATATATTTAGAAAATACATTTTTATAATAATCAAATAAATAAATAAATGAAACATTAAAAATAATAATAATAAATTAAAAAATAAATAAGTAAATAATAATAATAAAATAATAATAATAATAATAATAATAAATGCATAAATAAGATAGCTATAAGTTGTGTGTGAGGTGAATAGTGGGAGATAAGGTAGTATGTGTGTGTGTTGTGGGAGGATATTATGGGCTGAGATTGAAGTAGTGGGTTGGTACATGTTACTTTAAGGTGTTGATGCTATGAGGGTGGAGGGAAGAAGGGGATGGGTTTACGTACTAACTGGGGGAGGGGGAGGGGCAACATATTCACACCTATACACAATCTCTCTCTCTCTCTCTCTCTCCCCCCCCCCCCCCCCCCCCCTTCACGACCAACGATAAAGGAGCCAGCATTCTATTTATGTGTGTGTGTGTGTGTGTGTGTGTGTGTTCCATTTGTAATATCAGCCTTATTCATTGGTTACCCCCACCTCACCCCTAGCAACCGCCATATCCACCAACACCCCTACACACATCATTACTAGGGCAGGGGGAGGGGGGAGTAAGTCGATTGATGTAGCAAATGGAGAGACTCAGAGAGTGTAGGAAAAGGGAAGATGATGATAGCTGCAACCTATGTCTGAGGGAAACAGTGGGAGGCAGGGTGGTATGGGTGTGTGTAGGTGGGGGATATTTCAGGCTGGACCTGCAGAGATGGAATGGTACATACTACTTTTGGACGTTGATGCCATGAGGGTGGACGGTGCCCAGTTTGGCAATGAGATGAGATTCCTGCATAAGGCGTTCCAAGTTGTCACTCTTAGATTGCCAAAGTGCCAAGACTTTGACATGGTTGATGTTGTGTTGGGCATGGCTGAAGTGTAGAGCGACTGGTTTGGGCCGATGGTGGCGGATGTCGGCCAGGTGTTCAGAGATGCGCGTCTCAAGTGTGCGAGATGTCTCACCTACATAGATCTTACCACACAGCTGACAGTGGATGGCATACACAATGTTGTGGCTCTGGCAGGAGAAAGTGCGTTTAATAGTGAAAGAGCCTGTGGGGCCATGTAGGATGGTGTCTGGTTTGATATACGTAGCCTAGAATTAGATAGACGAATAGGCTCTTTAAAAGTAGAGCCTCAATCGCTCTTAATACTGTACTATACTATACTATACTATACTATACTATACTATACTATACTTTTGCAGATGTGTGGTATAGTGTAGCAGACAGGATACAGTGAACTAAATCCGACCGTTGAAAAGAATCAGTTGATCTAAAGCTAACCAACAGTCACAATCGTCTGTTCATACTTTCGCTTCCCAAACTCCGTAGTCTGTGCATAGCGGCAAAGACTGGGGAGCCTCACTCACTTTGCTTTACTAATGTAAACTGAAAATAGTGGACAATCAGAACATTACAGAGATTTTAACTATGACACAGAGTGTGTGGAAAAAAACCAGAACGAAACAAAACGACAAAACACGACTCCCTTTTCATACGGGAGAATAAACACGAGGGATATTTAGGTCAACACGACGGTCTGACGACTTCACGCTTGGCCGAGCAAGTAGCACGCGTCAGGTAAAAGACGGCTCTTTGTTGCTTGTTCTGAATAACATACGAGCTGTGGGAATTGGGCCGGTCTGAACTGGAGCTCACTACCGCGGGGCCAAGTCAGCCATTGTGCATGACTTGCAGTGGGGAACAAGGGCGTGTGACTCGTGTCACTTGCAGTCGCACCAATTTTTGACCAAATACACAACAAAGTACGCGTTTTCTATTAGCAAAGTTAATTATCAATCTATCCGAATCTGCCTACCAACCAATGTGTGCACACACATAATCTCTATTTGTCTCTCTCTGTCACTTTCTAGATATGTAATTTAAAAAAAAAAAAAAGATTTACGGACATGATGATTCAGTGATATTTTTACCTGGGAGACACCAGAAAAGTGGCATCAGTTTTTATTGTTATGCCAAGTTTAGCTTTGCTAGCACTTCCAAAAATATTTCTCTCTCTCTCTCTCTCTCTCTCAAACACACACACACACACATACAAACACAATGTACACTGACAAATGAAACTGAGCAATTACATACTCAGTTTGAGCCCATATTATATGAGTAAATAATGAAAAGCATTTCAATCACACAAACACACACAACACTCCACAAACTTAGAAAGGCCATGTGGGCAAATCATACTGCAGAATGGACAGCTAGTGTTCTCTCTGGACAGTGTGTACGATCACAGTACGAGGTGCTAGAGAATGCTGGTATATTCTGAATTGTTAACCAGCGAAACAAAAAAAAGTGTAAAAGATTTCCAGATCAAAGAAAGAACAGGCCTCGATAGCAGGGGAGGGGGGGGGGGGGGGGGGGGGGGAGGAGGAGGTGAAGCTAATAAAGAAAGACATAAGTAGAAAAAAAGCAAAACACACACACAGAGAAAGAAACACACAAACACACACACACACACACACACACACACACACACACACACACAGAGCGAGACACACACACACACACACACACACACACACTCACTCACACATACAAACGGTCACAGAGAGAAACAGCAAAAAGGAAATTGCCAGCAAAGAAAACTTCCAGAAGGTGAAGACACTAATTTCAAGTTAACCATACAATGCTGCTTGGACCAATCAACTTTGTGTCGAACTAAAATTCAGCTGTGGGGATAAAGTTTACTTGACTGAACATTTGCATTGCTTGGCTCACAGTCCAGCTGATTTTACATTTGAACTGATCCAAAACTTTTTAGAGACTGCTGACACACTTGGTAAACCTATTATTCCCCTTGTGAAATTGGCCAGTCAGTTAAGTATCTTTCAGAAAGCCACGCTTTTGAGAACATGCAATATTAAAAACAATTCATTAATAAGTTGAATTCATTAATAAGTTGAATTCCCTGCTATCTTAATGTGAACGAACACAAACTCGGGCAGACAGGCAGGCATGTGGAAAACAAGAAAATAAAACCCACACAGACGAAGAAATTCTAGAAATAAGAACAAATTTTGGTGTCTTTATGACTTTTTTTTATTGGAAAAAAGAACAACATCAAATTGACACAAATAGTAATAATATTTTCAAGTTAAAGAAAGATATTCCACAAGAATAAAAATGAACCAAAACACTTCAGCTGCAGTGCATTTTAAAGCCTTTCCACTTTTATTTTAACACCCTTAAAAAATGTAATCAGATTTTCTAAACTTCAAAATAAACATTTAATTTTATTTGAAAAAAATTCTTGAAAGCAAGAATCAATTCAAACCAACAATCTTGAAACAGGAAACAAAAGTCAAATGTTGAACACGAAGATGATGACAATCAGCTCCAAACAAGCAAACAAAAGTCAAAATGTTGAACATGAAGATGAATCGGCTCCAAACAAGCAAACAAAAGTCAAAATGTTGAACATGAAGATGATGACAATCAGCTTCAAACACCCAACACATCCATCAAAGTGACAATATTTATTCATGGGTGCTGTCAAAACTGAAAATGGCATATTCCCATTTTTGTCCCGGCAGAAGTCATTTGCCACACTTGTTATTGGTGGTGCAGACTCAAAGATTTCATAACTTGGTTTCCATTTTCTGTCTTTTCATTGATCTACTTTTCAGTGCAGGATTTACAGGGTTCTAAGGATTAAAATTTCAAGGACTTTTCAAAAACCCAACAGATTTTTCAAGGAATGCAAAATTACCATGAACCAGAAAAACTGAGCAAAATGTAGGACTCGCACTGAAACATGTCCGAATCTTGCTAGCAGTGAATAGCTATAAAGATAATTGAACAACAGTTCACCATACCACCCACACTTAAAGTGATATTTTGCATCTCTTAGTGACTTCTTGTGTACTTTCTTGTTCCTCTTCAAATTTTGATGGGAATGACAACAAATAGCAAGGACTTTTCAAGCACTTCCACACCAAAGTCTAACTCAGTACCATGATACAAAGGGTTAAAATCTCAAGCACTTTCAATATCAAGGATCATATAAACAATGTTGATATGTATAGTTTAAAAGATTTCCTAGCCTAAAGAGCAGATTACCTACTCCTGCTTTCCTGAACAACTCAGTCTGGTTTATTACACCAGTCTACAGAGGAAGATTCAGAGACATGATTTATATTGATTCAACATCTGGCAGACTTGCAATGAAAGCCCAGTAAGAATTACCACATCTGTGGATTTCTTTACAGATATGATCATTTTATACATCTACTTTCAGCTTTTGAGACTTCAAGAAGCATGATTAAAGAAGAAAAATATCTATATCATACATGTACAGACCAGAGTCTGAAAGAGACAGAAAAATGTGCGCAGATATGTGCATATTTTCCGGTAATAACCTTGCTTTCTGTGATGTATTATCTTATGGACAGAACTATCACCTGTATATTGCCTCAAAATAACACAGGTGCTGTTTCTTAAAGTCGTCCCTTAGTTTTTCCATGGGATCATCACACTGTGGTAATTTGTGACTGGCACATACTTCTCACTTTCACGGCCAAAGAATCCATGGCTTCTGCCTTACTCTACAGAAACTTGTGACTTAATGATGTGATTATTTCAAATCCAGCAATTAATGCTGTGTATGGCCCAGCTGGCTGTCAAGGCCACCTCAAGGCCATTCAACAGAGAAGAAAAGTGAAGGTAACAACATCTGTTGTCTGCAAGACTTCTACATAGACTTTCCAAGAGGTTGTACAGGGCAAAGCTGTCAACATTACAGGAAATGAACACAAGCGATTTACCATGAGGCAGCAGTGTGAGTTCCTAAGGCTACAATCTTCAATAAAACTGAGGGTTTCTAGCTGCTGCAGTTAACTCTTTCATTCCTACTTTTATATGAACCATTACTTCCTCTTGTTCCTAGATTCTTATAATACGAGTATTCCCTTTACGAGTATTCCCTTCATTCCTGGATTTAGAGAAAAGAAAAAGAAGCATAAAGTGAGAACTGCCATGTGTGCAGTAGCAAACTGGCCAGAATAGAGCGGCAACAACTTTCCCACTCTGTACGGGGCCATCTGGCATCCATTCCATTCATAAACACTGCCTCGCGAGCGACCTGGTCATGACGTGTACCGATGACGCGACTCGCGTGAAGTTCAAAGCGCTTACCGCGAGAACCGATTTTCCGGGCTGCAGGAAGGAAAGGAGGGATTTTGTGCTGCCCGGTTTTCCAGGCTGCAGGAAGGAAGGGTAGGATTTCTGCAAACCAGAAAACCAGGTTGTAGGGATGAAAGAGTTAAGACAGCTTGTGAATAGGATGGAGCCATATGACAAAATCTATATATAGATGCAACTGAGAAAGGGTTTTCCAACATGCAGCAGTCTCAGAATCTCATGCAAATCAAGCAAAAATGCCTATGCCATGAAAATCATGCACACTGCATCTTGTGTGAAATAACAAATGTGAAGGACAGAAATGTAAAGCACACGGAGTACCGAGTTTGGATTTTGCCTATCCTGTAGACTTAACTCTTTCATTCCTACTGTTCTATGAACCATTACTTCCTCTTGTTCCTGGATTTTTATCATATGAGTATTCCCTTCATTCTTGGATTTAGAGAAAAAAAGAAGTGTAAAGTGAGAACTGCCATGTATGCAATAGCAAACCAGCCAGAATAGAGCGGCGACCACTTTCCCACGCTGTAGGGGCCGTCTGGCATCCATTCCGTTCATAAACACTGCCCGGCAAGTGACCTGGACTCAGCAAAGTTCAGAGCGCTTACCGCGAGAGAACCAATTTTCCAGGCTGGAGGAAGGAAAGGAGGGATTTTGTGCTGCCCAATTTTCTGGGCTGCAGGAAGGAAGGGTACAATTTCTGCAAACCGAAAAACCGGGTTGTATGGATGAAAGAGTTGATAAGATACTGCTGCTAAACCCTGTAAACATCAGGCAGCCATTCAGGCTGGTTTACAGCTGATGACCCAAACTGTTCACCCTGAGACTTGAAACATTACAACTTTTTACAACAAAGTGGCCAGAGCAGAAATGTGAATCATGAATGATTTTCTTGAAGAAGAAATTGGTCACAAGCACTGTCCAAGACAACGTTTTTCCCAACAATTTTTGCAACACTATCTCTGCTTCTCAAGAAAGTCAACAGTGTGAAGCAAGAAACTGCAGAACAGCCCAAATTAAAACGATTCTTTTTGTATCCATGAGAATCTGAGAAGCAGCCGGATGTCACTTTGGAACTGAAAGCCATGTTCGACACTCTTGATAATAAACTGCTGACAGATCCTTCGACATTCTGCCAAGAGTGCAACACTGCAATTACACAAACCGACACTTACGTGATATAGGCACTGACCTGTTTTAGCAAATGAACAGGTTTGAATTAAAACAAAAAGAGAAAACATCAGAGAACAGCCAACAGATAAGCAGAGAGGTGGACAAATTTGTTGTACGCTATCAGCTTGGGCAGGGAGACCTTTTCAGCAGTAAAGGGAAACCTATAAATCTAGGGTAAAAAACCCCCCCCCCCCCCCCCCCCCAAAACCCCAACTAATACCAGCATCCCTATTCTCCAGCAATACCTTTGTATAGCGCTGTCTGAACAAAGAGGAGAGCAATCAATTCTGGATTCTGACATTAAGGATAAGAGTTGTTGCACTGTCCCCATTAGGATTTCAGAAAAAACGGTTTTGTGCAGTAAAGAGTGGAGGTTGTGGTACACCTGTAAGATTGTGACTGCTAATGATTAGCACCGATACTGAATGATCGTGAATTTTGTCACTTTGAAGCCTTTTCCACAAAAGTAAAGGTCATAATGTGTCAAGGACAAAGCAATGAGACTTGTTTATTCCAAAAATTAAAGTCAGTGCATTATTTTGCTGGTAATACAGACAGGCTCACTAAGTTAAGTCTTCACAAATATGGCTTACTGGTTTTTAATTGTTTTTACTTATGCTGTCTGCTCACAGCTCGGCACTCTACAAACATCAAAACCATTTAGTATTTACTTACTAAATGCTGTGTCAGTTGTCAAGTCACAGTAAAATAAAAATGCCACAAATAAATACTCCTATCAAAAAAAAAGAAAAAGAAAAAGCAATCAAACAAGCATACTAAATTAAAAAGAAAAAAGTACAATCATCAAGAATTTTAACCAAGTCCTTTATTTTTTTGTTGGAAAAAAATCATGAGATTTCCAGGACATTTTATGGATAAATTTTAGAATTTCAAAGACAAGACAATGGCCAAAGAGGAAAACAAAGTTCCACATAAAAAACACCCTAGAAGTATATTTCTACCTTACCATTTCCTATCCACTACTCCAAATGCCTTCCACTGAATTTTTTCTGTGCTTGTTCTTCCTTCCTTAGATGGTTTTGTCTGCAGCAAAATGATTCATATGGATATCGACAAATCCGAGTTAGTTTTGTCCTGTATGACTAACAACAATGACAAAGAAAAGACCCCTTCTTTAGAAAAAGCATTCTTTAAACACATAACTCACAACCAGAAGTTTGAGGCTTTTAAAGACCATTTCCTCAAACACAATGCATGCCTCTCGTTTTCAAGGGGACTGATGGGAAGGTCATGCGAAGAAATCTAAAAAGTTCAAGGGCACTCAAGGTGAGTAACAAACCAAAGTCTACACGCCCCAACATCAAAATCTGATCAGACTTGGGAAAGGTGGAGGCACCTGCCATTGCACTTTGATCTTTTATTTAGAGATCTAAAATAAATCACTTTTTTTTTTCCAGTACACCCGTAATACATAAGCTGTACAGCAACTGGCCTCATGACAAATATTTATGGCGGAATGGGCTGTTGGTATTCATGACAGTGCTTACAACCACACATCCAAGTTTTCAGAATAGCGCAGTGGAACAAACAACTAGAGGACTGGAAATGAAAGGTTTATAATAATTCATGTGAATGGAGAAGAGAGTCAGAAAGAAAACAAAAAAAAATTTCAGAAAAAAAAACCCTGAAAAAAGGGAAGACGGACACACTTGGGAACGACAGAACTGAGGACATTTTTTGAAAGAGGTGAGGAAATATTTAGAGTGAGGTTACTTCTTACTTAAGTGGTAACCTTTTGGATTTGAAACTGGGGAGTCCAAAAAATAAAAGGGTCAGTTTTACTGTGGACTGAAAGCATTTTTACTCCCTCCTGCTTCCCCTGATCGATGTATAGTGAAAACAAACTCATACCATCCACTATACGTAGCTGGTACAACTCACAAAACATTTTAGCAATATTGCTATCAGCCCTCTTCAAAAAATGACACACTGCCTCCTTCGAGTCAACTTTTAGCAAAACTCTGAAAATCTTAATTTTCTTGCTCCCATGATGAAATAAATATGCACCCATAACTCCAGGCGAATGCTGCTTATGACACCGAATCACCTAGCAGAAATGATGACACAGAGGATAAAAAACAAACAAGGAGGCATCCCTGGGATGTGACGGGCATGTATTTATTTCATCATGGGAGCAAGGCTTACCTTACTTGCTTGTTATTTACTGTTTACTGTTCTCCACCTCATTTAAGATTTCCTTTCTTTTTTTTCTTTTGTCCAACCACATTTGGAGTTTCAAGAATGATCTTTTGCTATTGTTAGGATCATGAAAAAAGAAAAAGACAAAAGAAAAAAAAAAGAAGTAATAAGATATATACAGAAAAAAAAAGGTATTTCCATAAGCTCAGTGACCACAGGGAAGAGAGGTATTTGATGCTCGACTTCTCTGAAGACTAGTATTAAGAAGAAGGTGCCTATCTCTTCTCCCTCACTGCTTTACCTTTCCCATCCCTAATGAGTTTATACAATGGTAATTTTGATTATTTTAGTCCAGCCAACCATGTGAGATCTTTTCAGGGCTGTCAAAGTGCAAAGGGAAGAAAGGTCACATCCTGAACAGATGAGTTCATCCAAAACTAAAAACAAAAACTACACACAAACAAAATGACTTTCTGAAAAAGAAAGAAGCAACGAAAACAATCCATGACCTGGTAACTTAACTATTCATGTCCTTCCGAGGATACGATAAGGCTGTGTAAAGATCGTAAGCTATTCTGCTTGATTTCTCAATCCCAGATTTAGAAAAAAAAAGTGAAATCAATCAAAAACATAACCCCCCCCCTCCCCCCCATAAAATTGCCATATGGGTAGACACTACAAAATGAACAGCTTGCGCCATATGCTACATTACTTTAAAACAAACAAACAAACAAAAAAAACACCTCCATGGCACAAATTGTGACCTGAAAGAGTAAAAGAGTTTCCAGAACAAAGACAGGAAATGGTCCACAAAGGTAAAAAAAAGAAAAACAAAAAAACACATCCAAACAGCACAAAACAGTAAACGTCCCTTAGGCAGAACAGGTACCCACTAACAGCTTAATGGACTGAGGTGGTGTTTAAAAAAGAGGGCACGAATCTGGTCACCAAGCCTGACTGTGCTGAACTTCCATCTTTCCAAAGCCAGAGCTTCAACTTCTGTGCAAACCCATTCTCCCAGCAACAACTGTGCAGTTAACAATATACCAGACATTAAAACAAACAAAAAACCCAATTGAAAACAAAACAACCCCCCCAAAAAAGACAAAACAAAACAAGCACACACAAACTAACCTCCTCACCATTCCCCACCTCCCCATCCCCCCCCCCCCCCCCAAAAAAAAAAAAAAAAAAAAAAGATGATCAGTTCACAGTTTAATCAAGGAATGTACAGACACTACACTTTTTTCAAAAACTCACTGATCAGATTTCTTGTCACAAAGGAAAACACAACATTTCTGCATGCACAAGCTTAGTGATTCGACTCTCACTCTCAGCTGCAGTTCATCAACAAGGAAATAAAGATACACTTTTTGAAAGGCTCATCTTCAAAAAGTCTTAAGATCTGGCTCCATTCAGATTGAAATTTTATGCAAGGGGTAAAGGGCCATATCAAGGCTGTCACCTCATTGAAGTCAACTCTCAAAGTAGATTAAACACACACACACCACACACACACACACACACACACACACACACACACACACACACACATATTAAAACAGATTTTCCAATAGCATTGCAGATTTTCATTAAAATGGTTCTTCCATAAAATCTCAGATCAGATGAAATTTGTTAATTCTAAGCCAGCGGATTCCAGAAAACAGAGCATGACTGCCTAAGATAATGGCAATATAAAACACTCATCATGCATACGTATAAAACTCATAAATCAATTGCATACTCATGTGAACACAGAATCTGCAATCAACGAGCGAAGATTAAAATAAAAGAGATAAGGCACACACTAAGCCCGTTCCCTCCCCCCCCCCTCCACACACCCCCCCCCCTCCCCATGCTTCACCCTGCTTTAAATCCTCCAAAATGATCAAATCAAAAACAAAACAACAACAACAACAACAACAACAACAACAACAACAACAACAACAAACAAGTAAATGGCACCTACAACACAGAATGATGAGACACTAAATTCTACGGTAGGATTACATGAAGACAGACTGATCCTGCATTAAAATGCAAGGCACACTATGTGTGTTTACAGACTTTCAAAACATACTACAAAAACATGTAATTTCATCTGTTTAAATATATTATGTGATTATACTGGGATTACATATAGTACATGCACTAACAAGAATTCACTGGCACTTTAAAAAAAAAACACAACGCACTCAACGATCTATACAACCCCAGTTACCTTCAAAACTAGTCAAAGGAATCCAGATGCTATGTGGCAACCCACCTGAGAAGACACTGCCCTGCTGCCAACTTTGGTGATGTTTAGTGGTGTCTGTTCTGATCCAATACAAGGAAGATACCACCTACTACCCCACTCCTCTCCTACTGGCGACAATGATCAATTCTTTGAGGAAGCCTGATCCAGTGTTCTTCCCTCAAGGGTGCCACGAATTCCATCTTAGAACAGTGCACATGAACTTGTTGAAACAAAAGAAGTTCAACAAGAACTCATCGCGGATATGTTTGCAGAGAAGAAACTAAAACTGAGGTCAGCTAGCTTGCAACTCAAAGCACTGCTACTGTTCTCTACCAACGCAATAACTTTTATTTTTCTCCCTGGCCATTGTTCTTTCCGCCAGAAGGTCAGGCGATAATGAAAGCAAATTATTTCAAATGCATTTAATCGCCACCTTCAATTAAATACAACATATACTGATAATTCACAAGTCATTTGTGACTTCATGACAACACAAATCAGCTACAGCATACTTGAAATCCTTATCCAAATTGCCCCATCACAAATTCAACACAAAAGGATATAGACTACACATGAATTAAAGACAAAAGGCCTCAAATTTTCACTACACACAATTCTAATACAAAGTCTAGCTGTAGCATGCTTAAAAGAAAAAGGTTATAAATTTACACACAAATTCAACACAAAAGCACACATACTTCTCAATGCAAGTTTACTTATATATACAAAAGAACAGTATATTGGTATCGGAGTGGTATAGAATTTTTAGAGTAAAAATACATGATTATTGATGAAAGTAGTTTACATAATCCATTTTACATTTCTGAACTTTTTTTTTTATCGTTAGCATGGCTTGACTACTGCACTTAATCTCTTACACATTTAATTTCTATGAAGTATTTCATTTCTCTCTATATCTGTCTACCTATAGAAAGTGTTTTAAGTACTATATGGCACATGCTATATGAGAAACCTGCCATGGATATCAAAATATGTAGTATACATAACACTGTTCTGTTCCTTTGAAAATAATAATTACATTATCTTCTTATTCCTGACATGAATTACTTTATGAAAATTATTGTCAGAGGTTTAATTCCAAATTTTTAATCACCTCAGACCAAACTGAAACATGAACTGACCAATATATCTTCAGTAACAATGTTGAAACCTGGGAAAATGCACAAAATTCAAGATAACCTGACTCACAACTTTCTTGGTCAAAGACCTGTGTGTGTGTGTGTGTGTGTGTGTGTGTGTGGTGTGTTGTGTGTGTGTGTGTGTGTGTGTGTGTGTGTGTGTGTGTGTGTGTGTGTTCAGTTTTAATAGTACCGTTAGCATTTTCCTCACTGATCATTTTTATTCCTTTCCATCAATTATAATTATCAATATCATCATCATCATCATTATTAGCATTGCTAGTAGTAGTAATATAATTCTTATCATTATCATTGTTATCATTATTACTATCATTATCATAACTATCATCATTATCATTATCAACACTTTTATTACTTGTACTATATGATATACTTTATTCCACTGGTATTTAGTGTATTTCTTAGATCATATCAACTAGTTTTCACATTTCCTATAACATTATTATCTTTATACTTATTTTATGATTATGATTATTATCATTATTATAACTGTTGGTATATTTCCCAGAGTCTGTCTTACAATATCTTTCCCATTTTCTATATCCTCCCCTTTCTTCTTCTCCATCCTCTCCTCCTCCTTCTGCATATGATCATCATCATCATCATAATCATTAATATCATTATTATCACTATCATTGTTACCATAACCATATTATTGTAACTAGCCTCTCAGTCATTTCCTTTCCTCTTCTTCTGTTACTATCATTATCATCGTTACTACAATTACTATTATCATCACTTATTATTGCTACCATAACCCTATTATTGTATCTGTTCTCTCATTTCTCTCCTGTTCATACTGTTATTATTATTACTACAGTTACTGTTATCATTATTGTTGGTATTATCATTATAGGATTATACTAACATTCTTATTAGAAGTAGAATTAAGTAGTAGTCATAGTGGTGGTATTTTCTTTATATCACTTTATGAATGTTATCATTGCTTTAACTTGTACTGTCTTGCCTTAACCTTGGTTCCATTCCGTAGCTTTAGTCGTTTACCAATGCCAAATTTTGCACCTTATTCGAAGAGAGATGTGACTGTCTGTTCCTCTTCCATTTTCGTTGTCTTGAATGTTATTTGTCTCACCTGTTGCTGACCAAACAGGTATACATTGTGTTTGTTTTGTAATTTGTTTGTTCTATCATTCGGCGGCACAGTAGCTCTGTTTATGCACTTGAAAGAACAGTAAATAATTGCAACTACATAACATTCTACACAAAGAAGCAAGCAAAAATAATATACATGCTCCACTCGGTGCATATGAGGAAAAAATACATAAACGAAACCTAACAAAAAAATCTGTAGCACAATAATTGGGTATGCTCAGCTTTTTCAGCAATGGAGACAATTCACTCACCAGGAATGCATTAAAAGTCATCAGAGAAAAACATAAAAGAAATCACATGTACAGTGATTGCTATCGCTGTGCAGTAAAATATCGAGGTATGTTCTTATTCATCATAGATGATATCGTTTCCTGACTTCAAAAGTAATAATACAGCTGTTTGGTGCGCAGAGGGAAGAAAAACTTGCTGAAGACATCGCTTTGATGGGTTATGACAAACTTTTTATTTCGAATGATGTCTGGCCCATAGAGTCAATGTCATGTTTACAGCCTTGCATTTAAAGACGCCATATCTGGGCAGAAAGTACACACACACACACACACACACACACATACATACACACACACTACACATACAATGGAATCCAATTAACATGGTTAACTCTCGACAGCTTTTGAGATTTTTGCATTTTGCATGAAACATGTTCTTTTTTTCCCCCGTAACATTCTGCGCATTATTACTAAAATAATAATATTTTTGTGATGAATGTGTCTATTTCGTGTTTTTTTTAGGCAATATACTGCTTCAGATAACAAAAATGTTGTTTCAAATACCATAATTCTGGGAAGAAAACCGTCGATCACCGGTGATCGAAATTCAAGGGAAAGAACTGAAGAGAGTTAATGCACATAACTGTTGCACCCACAATCCATGCCATTCTATTTCTCATAATATTGTCATCATATATCAGACTAAACTTGAACACAAACATTTGCAGGTAAAATTTCCTAGTCCCTTACAATATAATGTACTCTTGCTCATCCATTTAAAATGAAGAGGACGTCATGAGTGTCCACCTGAAGTAATGGGCTTGGCAAGACTTTCATTGCAGTTTGAATGATTTGGATCCACAATGTGAAGGGAAGGGGACCGCTGTTGGACGAAGAACACTCAACACTCTGATACTCTAGAATCCCACAGCCAGGAGGTATTGGAACTAGCTGAGAACCCCTGAGTCCTAAATGAAGGCAATCGAAGCCACTGACAAAACTGTGACAAGAAAATCTCGCTGCTTGTTCTTACTTGTTCTTAACCTGGCACAGACCTCATACCGACTGATTCTTAAATGGCCGTAACAGAGCACATTGATTTTGATGACTCGTTTTGCTTTAAACAGAGTGTGATTATGAACTTTTAAATTTTACATTGGTATGCATTTTCAGGTTGATGTAAATAAACACAGCTGTAGGAATATGGGTCTGGTGAATGCACACTTTGATCATCTTTGCTTCGTCAGCTTTCTTGAATTCACACATTTTCCAACTCTGATTCGATCATACAGACTTGATTTGCTTGAATTTGTTTTGTTCCCTAAAACCTATGTAAAGGAGACTCCAATGTAGATGCCGTATGTTTGGTCTACAGACACAATGTTTTCTCTCACACACACACACACACACACACTCTAAGCCAGAGTAATTAATGTGTACATGTGGGGATATTTTACAAATGATTAAGTAAACATCTTTTGACTTAATGATCTTTTGGCTGTTTGCTTGCTTGATTTTGATACTTATTTACCCTGCATCCTCATATAATAATAATAATAATAATAATGTATGGATTTTATATAGCGCAATTCTTGGGATCAACTCATTGCGCTCAGCACACACTCAAACACTCGCACTAACATGTGTTCACACACACACACACACACACACACACACACACACACACACACACACACACACACCTACCGACACAGGCGCACTTATCAAGTTCATCGGTTCAAGCGTAAACAATACAGTTATGCATGCAGTACATAAAAAGTCAGGTCATATTAATAGACACAGCATTCAGATATTATGGTTGAAGAAGGCTTTCCTAAAGAAGTATGTTTTTAACTCTGACTTGAATTTAGATACTGTAGGCAGGTCACGTAAGCTGTCAGGAAGAGAATTCCAAAGAGTGGGCGCACTAAAGCTAAATGCTCTCTCACCGACTGTCTTTAATGAGCGCCTAGGAATTTTCAGAAGTTTTTGAGAAGATGAGCGAAGAGACCGAGAAGTTTGATAGGTGGACAGAGAAGCAGAAAGATACTGTGGGAGTGTCCCATCAAAGAAACAATAGGCAGAAACTGCGATTTTGAACTGCCATCGATATTTGATGGGAAGCCAGTGGAGTTCACGTAACAAAGGTGTAATATGCTCATTTTTACGCTTTTTGAGAACAAGCCGAGCTGCACTGTTTTGCACCCTTTGTAATCGTGCATATCTTATCAGAACATATGACTTGAAAAGGCACAGCCATCTATCCACATTCAGCCATGCTCAGCTGTACACTTGGAACTCTACAAAAGAGAAGAAACTATCTACAGCAGCACACGTTTAAACACAATCGTCAAACTTGGTTTATGGCAGAGACCTGGCTGGTTGTGTGAAGTTGAAATCGCAGTAGACGTCATATGTATAGTTGGAGTACCAGTCCCGATTGAAGATGTAGTACAGCTGCCCACGCAGATCTCCTTCAGTGGTGTTCATGGTGTTCTGAGGCTGCTTCACCACGAAGCCCACTCCCGCTGTGCTGATGAAATAGTCCCCAGACCAGTTGGAAGTACCTGGGCAGAAGGATATTCAATGATAACATAGTTCTCAAACCAGTTAGAAGTACAAGGACATTAAATGATAAAATAGTCCACAGACCAGTTGGAAGTACCTGGGCAGAAGGACATTCAATGATAACATAGTTCTCAAACCAGCTGGAAGTACAAGGACATTAAATGATAAAATAGTCCACAGACCAGTTGCAAGTGCCTGAACAAGAAGGACATTAAATGATAAAATAGTCCCCAGACCAGTTGGAAGTACCTGGGCAGAAGGACATTAAATGATAACATAGTCCTCGGACCAGTTAGAAGTACAAGGACATTAAATGATAAAATAGTCCCCAGACCAGTTGGAAGTACCTGGGCAGAAGGACATTAAATGATAACATAGTCCTCGGACCAGTTTGAAGTACAAGGACATTAAATGATAAAATAGTCCCCAGACCAGTTGGAAGTACCTGGGCAGAAGGACATTAAATGATAACATAGTCCTCGGACCAGTCTGAAGTACAAGGACATTAAATGATAAAATAGTCCCCAGAGCTGTTGGAAGTACCTGGGCAGAAGGACATTAAATGATAACATAGTCCTCGGACCAGTTAGAAGTACAAGGACATTAAACGATAAAATAGTCCACAGAGCTGTTGGAAGTACCTGGGTAGAAGGACATTAAATGATAACATAGTCCTCGGACCAGTTTGAAGTACAAGGACATTAAATGATAAAATAGTCCCCAGACCAGTTGGAAGTACCTGGGCAGAAAGACACTAAATGATACCATAGTCCTCGGACCAGTTGGAAGTACAAGGACATTAAATGATAAAATAGTCCCCAGAGCTGTTGGAAGTAGCTGGGCAGCAGGACATTAAATGATAACATAGTCCTCGGACCAGTTAGAAGTACAAGGACATTAAATGATAAAATAGTCCCCAGACCAGTTGGAAGTACCTGGGCAGAAGGACATTAAATGATAACATAGTCCTCGGACCAGTTAGAAGTACAAGGACATTAAATGATAAAATAGTCCCCAGACCAGTTGGAAGTACCTGGGTAGAAGGACACTAAATGATAACATAGTCCCCGGACCAGTTAGAAGTACCTGGATAGAAGGAGATAAAATGATAAAATAGTCCCCAGACCAGTTGGAAGTACCTGGGTAGAAGGACACTAAATGATAACATAGTCCCCGGACCAGTTAGAAGTACCTGGATAGAAGGAGATAAAATGATAAAATAGTCCCCACACCAGACAGAAGTACCTGGATAGAAGGAGATAAAATGATAAAATAGTCCCCACACCAGACAGAAGTACCTGGATAGAAGGAGATAAAATGATAAAATAGTCCCCAGACCGGACAGAAGTACCAGGGCAAAAGGATACCTAATGATGAAATTGTTCCCACACTGGTTCGAAGTCCCTTGGGAGAACAACATAAAACGATAAAATGACAGTCCCCAGACCTACTGGAGGTACCTGGGGGTAAGGACATCAAAGTATAAAACAGTTCCCAGGCCAGCAGAAAAAAATCTGGGCAGAAATACATCAAGTGACGAAATAGTAGCCTAGTGTGAGTGATATTCACGAACTGAAAATACAAATATTCCAATTTTTGTTTTTAAAGCAGAGGGTAGGGGACAGAGAGAGAGAGAGTGGCTGGAGGGGGGGGGGGGGGGTAGGAGTGGAGTGGGGTGGGATGGTCATCTTCCCCTGGTGCCACTACTCAACAAAGGTGAAAGTAATTACACTGCCTTAGTAAGTACAGTAAAACTAGGTTTCTCAAACAGCAAATTTCTTTCATACTTTGGCATAGACTCATGTTTTCTCACCATGTTAAAAAAAAAAAAAAAATTCAGGTCATGTAAGACCCACTGATATTCCTATATATCAGTATGTTGTCAAACAACAAGCAGACACTGACAGACACGATCTTGCACGCAAGAGTTAACAAGAGTTGTCACTCTTTGATCAAAGCACCCAAGCTGGTACACCAAGACAACACCATCATTACACCTCATAAGTTTGATTGCTGTTTGAGAACGCTGTGTCCAGATTCTTATTCCCAATGTATTTTTATTTAGCTCATTGTATTTGCCATATTTTGTGTGTGTGTTAAACATGAATTTGATTGCTGTTTGAGAAGTTTGTGTCCAGATTCTTATTCCCAATGTTTTTTTTATTTAGCTCATTGTATTTGCCATATTTTTTGTGTGTGTTAAACATGAATTTGATTGCTGTTTGAGAAGTTTGTGTCCAGATTCTTATTCCCAATGTATTTTTATTTAGCTCATTGTATTTGCCATATTTTTTGTGTGTGTTAAACATGAATTTGATTGCTGTTTGAGAAGTTTGTGTCCAGATTCTTATTCCTGATGTACTTTTATTTAGCTCATTGTATTTGCCATATTTTGTGTGTGTGTTGAACATGTGTACAAAATGCAGCGAAATGGTATGGGTAAAACTGGTCTGCTTACAGCCCAACTGACCACATGGGGCTTTTTCTAGGCTGTCAAACTCATACAGGAGAAAAAAAAAAAAAACGTCCTGAACAGGTCAGATCATGAAAATAAGTCATGAAAAAGAAGCAAACAACAAAAACAATCCATGATATGATAACTATACAATCCACATGAACCATGTACAACAAGGCTGTGCTGACAAAGCCAGGCCATCCTTTGATTTCTCGCTTGCCAAGTTATAAAAAACAAAAAATCATGAAAAACATTTAAATGAAAACAAACAAACAAACAACAAAAAAAGAACAAAAGCCATTTGGGCAAAGAGGCACTGAGGACTGGACAACTAGTGTCCACTCTGGACAGTGTGTCCACTACCTAGTCGCCAGGTTACAACGGCACTGAGGACTGGACAACTAGTGTCCACTCTGGACAGTGTGTCCACTACCTAGTCGCCAGGTTACAACAAAAAAGCTGCCATGTCAAAACCTGAGACTGGCAACAAGTATCAAAACTTCCAGAATAAAGTGTTTTGTCTTGTGATTCGTTTGTCCACGTTTTTTGGGTGGTTCGCAAACATTTATTTAAGATTTGCAGAACAAAGACAGGAGAATAGTCCAGAAAGGCAGAAAATGAGTAAATGACTGTAAAGACTGATCAAAATAAAGACAAAAGAAGGCAGAAGCATAAAACATAGGCCAAGTTGTTGTATAATTCATCACCTCAAAACTTTTTTTTTCTCTTGGCCTTTGGACTTAAAATGTGGGTAGTGCACATGTCATCACATATAGATAAGGAAACTGAAAAAGAATCCTAGATAAAACTGAAATGCCTGTCACTATCCCTAACTGCTTATTTTAGGGAACAGCTGTACATAGCATAGTCCTTGTAATTCCACATGGAGATATTAAAGTTAACTCTGAATCCTCAGCTTACTTACCAATGTAAGCATGCTGATCTGTCACCATGTACTTGTTGTGATTGACCCTTGAAAACGGGATTTCTGACTGGTTCTTGGTGTAGACCGGCACTTCAAACAGTTTCTGTGAAAAGAAAGCAGAATAAGCTGATCTATAAAGACATCAATTTAAAAACGTCTAGTGTAATATGAAGGCAAAACAAACAGAATTACATCTGAACACCATGGAATTAGAAATGCCAGGACACTTTTTCTAACTCTGCATTGTAAGCCAATATTATGCATACACAAGCCAAAGTGGCAAACTGAAGGTTACACAGCAAAACATTTAGACAGGGAGGAGGGCACTTGTAAGCAGACAGCGGAGTCCATGAAAATCCTGTTCAGGGATGTCCCGCCTGACGTGATCTTTGAGTTTCTGAGAGAGATTAACGTTTTTCATCTGATTTAAGATTTTACGGATGAAAGATTTTTAACGAAGTTTCTGGTGCATTTCTAGAAGATGTCTTTTAAAGAGATGTGTGAAAGGTGTTTTTTTTTATTTTTTAAATGACTTGTGAGTTGATTTTAACGTGGTGACAGCCCTGATGTGGCCCCTTGCGGTCGGCTGGGCTATAAGCAACATTATCTTATCTTATCTTATCTTACTTGCAAGCAGAGTGGCAGGAAATTGATGGTGCATACACTGGAAGTACTGATGACTGCTCAAGTAACAAAAAAACCTAAACGACAGTGCGTTTGTTTCAGACCCATGGTAAGAGTTTTATGCATTGCTGATCCCCCCCCCCCCCCCCCCCCCCCTTCCGTTCTAGAGGAAATTTTTCCCCACCTTTCCACCAGTCTTAAAGTAGTCACCAGAGTAATACTCTTTTGGATAGGATCATAAACTAAGATCCAGAGTGCAGCAAGTTCTTAGCATACACTGACCCTTAATTAGCCTGGAGACAATTTTTTTCCATCTCTATGCTGACAAAAATTTTAACCAGAAATTCACACAGACCATTTTGTTTTGCTCATAGTTTTCAATTTATTTCAGCTGGATCCATAAACGCATATACATATCATCAAAGATAAGTAAAATCGGAGATGGTTGCAACTTATCATTGTCTAAGTAAGCTTGCAAAATCATCTGTATCCTGTTGCATCACCTTCTTTCATTCTGATATCACCAGCTCCATCAAAATGTCCATCCCCACTGTCTTGATCACACAGTGAAGTTTGTACACCTTGTCACATCAGCTCTATCGGACGAAGACGTTGGCATCTTCCTGCATTCTGTCAAGACTAGATTATTGTAACGCTCTTCTCCTTGGTGTACCTGCAGCCTTACTCCAGCCACTACAACATGTTCAAAATTCAGCCGCATGCCTTAACTTCAAGGTGCCAAAACAGCATCCTACTTCGGATCTCTTGAAGAAATTACTCTGGCTCAAAATCGAGCTCAGAATTCAGTTTAAGTTGGCGTGTCTATGTTATAAGGGGTTATCACTGGTGAAATGCCTACATATCTCTCTGATCGCTTCCAAATATATATTCCTACACGTCCCCTCTGTTATTCCTCTGATGACCGAATTCCCTCATACTAACGAAAGCAGCACAGTTCTAGAGCATTCTCATTTTCTGCGGCAATACTCTGGAATTCACTGCCTTTCCATCTATGTTATGCCCTTTCCTTCCCGACTTTCAAGTCTGCATTTAAAACATATCTGTTCAAACGTATCTGTTCAAAACATATCACTTGCACACTTTGCTCGTGTACAAATGAGCTGTTCACCGTGTTATATAGTGTGTTCATGTATGCGACATTATGTTCCAGTGTGTGTGTGTGTGCGCACGTGCATGTGTGTGTATGCGCGCATCTGCTGTGTGCATGTGCGCTCGTGCATGTGTGTGTGTGTGTTTATGTGTGTGTGTGTTTATGACTCGTGAACGCAGAATTGTGTGTGTGTGTGTGTGTGTGTGTGTGTGTGTGTGTGTGTGTGTGTGTGTGTGTGTGTGTGTGTGTGCATGCATGTGTGCGTGCATGTGTATGTGAATGTGAATGTGTGTGTGTGTGTGTGTGTGTGTGTGTGTGTGTGTGTGTGTGTGTGTGTGTGTGTATGCTGCTTCTTTTTGTAGATGTTGAATTGTTAAAACTTGTAAAGCGCCCTGTAGCCTACGTTGTTAGGATGGGCGCTATAGAAATTGTCCTCATTATTATTATTATTGATGGAAAATGAAGATGTCGAGCAGAAATCTGACCCTGCAGTGAGGGCAAATTTTGGACTTGGAGGCCTAACTTAATTGAAAGTATGTTGTCAAATCTTCTGTTTCAATCGAAAATGGAAAAAGTTATGTCTTCTCAGATTCCCATGAAAGATGGCTTCAAACGGAAGCCATTTCTCATCATGAATCAGTTGAAAGAGACAGTGCACTTGCTCAGTACTTACACAATATGTTGGCACAGCATAGTGATCTGAGCTTCTTACATGTATGTTATAGCGGAAAATGGGCAGCCAAAGGTTATAAAAAGAACCTGCAGACATGGAAGATGACAGAAAAAAATCTAGAGCAGACAAAAGGGAAACTCTTTGAGGAAAAAAAAAACGGGAAATTTTTTACTGTTGGTTTCTTCGCATGAAAGAGATAGGAGTGATAGACTAGGCAGCTTACCACTTCGATGTTTATTTTCGGATAGTGGGTGTAGTGCAACATCTTGAGGGAGCAGAGGTAGGCGTACATATCTTTATGTGTGTGCTTCCATTGGCTGGCCAACAGTCGCACTGATACCTGTCGATCAAAGGCTGCATGCCGCAGGGCGTCATCAATCACTGGCCAGTACCTGCAGTGGACAACACTCTTATCATCTTTGGGGCCATGCATGTGTGTGTGTGTGTTTTTGTGCATGTTATTTGCAGGGATGTGGACATTTCAAGTCTTCTCTGCTTGTTTGGATGTATGTGTGCATGTATCTGTGCATCTGTGTGTGCATGCATACTTGTGAATGTGTATGTGGTGCAAGTAGATCCATGTGTGTGAGGACGTGTGTGTGTGTGCATGCCTGTGCATGTTCAAATAAAGTCAAGTTGTTTATATTCCACTGAATAGTGCTTATGGCTGAAAGCATGGTTAAGTTAAATCAATGCTATATACCAATCAAAAGTAAGGTCCATACCAGCCACCTTGGCAAAGTGATTAGCGTTGTGGACTCCCAGCTAGGATGTCATGAGTCTGACTGCCATCAGAACCATTCATTTGTGGGATTTTTCTGCCCTGACCAGCTCCTACCTCGAGTTGAGTTAGCTATGATCTCAACTGCAGGTATCTGTATTTCTCGTGCCTGGCTGATGCCAGGATATATTAAGAAAATCAGCGCAGAGTGCAATCATGCAATCTACGACCAGAATGGAAATCTGCAGCATCTTCACCTATCAGCGTTAAAGAGTCTCAAATTCTGTAGCTCTTCATGCCCTGCTCTCATGTGACCTCAACTCCGATTGCCTCTCCACATCTATAGCTTGGTTTAATTCTGTCAGGGTCACTGGTAGCAGCAAATTCATGGGGAATGTTGTTGGATGGATGTGGTGGCGCCCTCCGGTGGGATAGCTCACTCACGCTGGTTCCGAGACTAGGCAATTATTGTTGTCATTGGGGGCCTTAGTAGATGGTGTCGATCAGAGCAGGCACTACCGAACACTAACAAAGTGACCCAGCAGCAGTCCAGTGTTTCCTCTGGTGGATTGCCTCATAACTCTTGACACTGACTGTTCCCTGTGGATTACTGGCGCTGGGGCTCTGGCAGGTCTAGCCAGGCTGTGGATGTGGAGTTGAAATGAGCCAGGTGGGTGCAATGCCACTGAGGTGGCATAGAAGACAGGACAGCAACGAAAACAAACCAAAACAAAAACAAAAGTAAGGTTTATAAAAGACCAGAACTCTAATGAGATATGTTTCATGGTTCATTTTCAGTCTCAATGAGCCACAACTCAGATGACGACAGATGCTTCTTGGCAAGAGGATTTAAAATGTTGAATGTGCATATGGAAGCACAATTTGCAGTCAAGATTACTCCAAGATACAATTTTTTTTCCTGACCATGTTCTGCTCCCATTCAGGAACAAGATTTTATCTCTGCTTTTTCACAGCCTCAGCACTAACCAACCCATGGGAAGCAATCAAAATTAGGTGGTCCTAAGGCCCTTCATCAAAGGAGACACTGCACTGCTGATGAACTACTTTAGTAAGTTCAATGCTACCTCATTTCATAGGCACAGAAAAATGTCTACTTTTAGCCCTCATATGACAACACTGACTATCAGATTAAAGAGACTGTCACCAGACGCTTCCAGTGACAGTTCCCATCAACCTGCAGCTACTGAAGACTTTTAACATGAAGTCACATGAAAAGCACCAATGGAGAGGATAACAGAACCTAGGTCACTATCAGAGCATGATATGAACTGATGAAGGACCGCAGATTCTGATACCATGTTTTTCTCTTCATTTATCCCCTATTCTCTAATGATCAATGACTACGATCTATAGGTTCCATTTCTGTTTGTAATATGCTCTGCCTCATTTCATCATTTATCCCCACAACTGTGCATTACAGATAATGATACCTGCAGTGCTGGTTGGGAAATTTAAGCAACACTGGCAGAGAAGCATCCATCATGTGGATGAAAGTCGTTTGATGGTCCTATTCTTTCCAACAGAGCCCACAGTACACTCTCTGAGTTGGACCTGGCTAGAGCTGAATTAGCCCACAATGATGACGCCGATGAGCTTTGAACACACAATATCTCAGCCACAGTCTGCGACACTACCCACAGCACCTTGGTGGCTCAGTCTAAAACTCACTTGTCAGGGTGCTGGAACTGCGTGGTAGGACTGTAGTCCATGACAGCAATGTACACAAAGTGCTTGGCCTGACCGATCACTTCCACAATGGCGTCAATGTCCGTTGTCCTCCCTCTAGGACAGAATGGTGGAGGGGAACTCTGCAAGAAAAACAGAAGAAATCAAATAGACAGTGGTTAGGAAAACTCCTGAGATTTTCATAGATATTTTATCTTTCAGTGAGTGAATCAGTGGCTTTCACCCGCAAATTTGTTTTTAAATGTCACAAGTCGATTTTGACAGAAGAACGTTTCTGACTGGCGGCAAACTGCAGTGCGGCTATTTTCAATAAGAGTGCTTCCTTCATTCTTGGAGACACTGCCTTTGGAACCTGGCTATTGCCCCCAAGACAGTAAAAAGTGCAGCTAAAATTATATGCACCCCTTAAAGAAAAAAAAAATCATGACAATTTTTTTTCAAAACAGTAGTAATTTCACTGTTGACAAGACAAAGATACTAGCTTTCAACCTGGCATAATGAATAATTCCAAACTGTAAGAGTTACTTTGGCTGATTAAGTGATTACTGTAGAAATACAGAAACAAATCTGCCTGTTTTTACATGTAAATGATTCAATGTTTAAAAAAAATTCTGGTGAGAGAAGCATGCACACACACACACACACACACACACACACACACACACACACACACACACACACACACACATTTAGTGTTTTCTTTTTCCTCTCAGTTAAAAAAATCACAATTACAATATAAGAAGAATCAACCTCTAACATTCTTCAAAGTGAAGAAGTCTAGAAATCCAGCCAGCAGCAAGTGTCACTCACAGACATGTAAACAAGCGCCTGGGTGCCATTGAAGTGCACAGTGGCAGGAGAATCAGCGTTGATGTCGGTGCTAAACGAAATCGGCCATTTGGCTGGCACGGTGGCATTAGACAAACCCAAGTACCAGTACACATCAAAGATTTTTTGCATATCTTTGGCCAGACAGGGGCAGTCCTGCACCAGTATACCCAGTTCCTTGACCTGAAATCATAGGCCTTTGCATTAATTCTCTTGGACAACCGACACTTCCTTACATACTACTACATCATTCATTAAAGAAAAAAATCTTGCTGTGTATGTCTGTGTCATCAAATCAATTCCTGAAAAAATGGCTGGACATCCAGACCTAGCAAGTTCAGCAAATATTCTCTTTGTATTCTACACACCAATGTTCAGTTTAGATCAATTCCAAATTCTTTTGTATTTTTACAAGAGGTCTATTACCTCTCAACAGTCTTTTACGTGGTTTTTTTTAGCATCTTTTGAGCAAAAACTACGCAACAACATTAAATTCCTCAAATAATTTTTCTATGTAAATGTGTTTGTTTAGGTTTGTTTTAGTAAATCATTCCATCAAGAACAAACACTATGTTTGTAAATGTGATAACTTCTACAAAAAACCTTCGATCACCAGTGATCGAGGATCATGGAAAAGACCTGCAGGGAGTGAGAATAACTGACCAAAATTCAGTTTAGATCAATTCCAGGCTCCTTTGTATGTTTGCCAGAGATCTATGAAAATAACTGAAGTGGGTAGAGCAGGCGACTTCCACTGCGTACATACAGGTAATCTCCATGATTGACGTCAAGCAGTTTAGGGTAAATGCTAGAGAAGCAGTCACTCTAGCCAGAGGACAATGTGGTCAAGTGTTTAAAAATGTACGGACAATACCAAAGCTTTCTACTTCAAATCCTATGAAGGATTTTTTTTTTTTTGTCTTCATTTTTTTTTGGTCTTTCAGAACTGAAGAGTAAAGAAAGTGGTGTTCTTTGACGTCTGTTCAAGCTCATGCTGACAGTATAAAACAGCTAGTTATATGTTACATGCTATCAAACCAACCACAGAATGTCCTTTTAGGGCTGACATCACAAAGGTATCTCATCAAGAAACACACATACGCACACACACACACAACAATAACAACAACAATATAAACATCCATACCTACACTAATTCACAACTTCTAAACAAATACACAACAGTAACATCATTATCTACCATCAATTCACAACACAGTAGCTAACTACTGATGTACGTAAAATGCATAAAGTTGAACCTTGCTGAGGACGCCAGCCAGCGACTGCGCTTTATTCATCACCCTTGGTTAAAAAAAAAGAAAGAAATGGGAGTGAAAAAAAGTTCATCAAAAGCACATTTCTTCACAAATAACAGAAGAACAAATGTAACAAGGGCAACTAAACACTGCAGAATGCACAACTAGTGTCCATTCTGGGTAAAGCTTTTAATGTCACTACCTAGCTTGATAAATCATAACAGAAATGCTTAATGCATCATCGTAAAATGAAAAAAACGTTCCAAGGCTTTCCACAAGAATGACTGGTGTCTGGGTCTCTGGGGCAACAAAGCAGTGAACCAGAGAGGGACAGAACAGGGGAACTTGCCACATTAACACTCTTCCTGGTCCTATCTGTGTATGTGATTTGATTTTAGAATGTGATGTATCCCTGTTAGAATGCAATGTAAAACCATGCAATGGATTAGGCCTGAAGTCAAGCTGATATTGAGTTTATGTGACATGGGTGGAACTGACTGTCAATGCCTTCATCCTTATCAACCCCAGCATCATTGGATGGTTGGTATAATTTGAGTAAACTTGACACTTAATCCATCACTTACAAAACTTTGGAAGCATTTAACCACATAAACAGAAATGGTGTTTGCCTGAAAAATCTCGGTTCAGTTCATTGCAAGCCCATTCAGCACAGGCTCAGGAATGAAAGCTAAGTGAATAAATTACATTAGCAGTAGAGCAAGGAGCAGTAGTAGTACTTAGTAGAAGCAGTGGAAGCAACAGCAGAAACACCAGCACAGCAGCAGTTGTTGCAGAAGTAGCAGCAGTGGAAGCAGCAACAGCAGAAGCACTGGCAGTAGTGTTTGCAGTGTGCATATGTCAAATGTACACAAAGATATATGTTATTAATGTGAATGCACCAAAGGCACCAGAAGTCTGTAAGATTTGTGTATCAGATCACTACACTCCCACTCTCTGGAGTGAACCTAAAAAGACAATCCTGTCAGAGTACCAACAACTACAACCAACCAGTTACTGGACCGCATCATACAGAAATCATTGAAACAAGCAGGCCATTTCTCACCTGAGTGAGCGACCTCCAGTCAAGATTGGCGCTGCCAACGTAAAAATGCTGGTCATCCACAAGCCAGAACTTAGTATGCAGAACGCCGCTACTCATCAGTCGAGTGAAGTTCAGTGTGCGCACCTCGGCTTTGCCTGCAACATGCATAGAATTGAAGGAATTTCTCATTTTCAGTATCCTTTGGTTTTTCATCATTTTTTTCCTTCATGATTTGAAAAAGACTTCAGCAACTCCCTTCCTTTCTCATCATTTTTTCTTTTTTTTTTAGGGGAATGTTTGTTCCTGTTACAGATACAATTTTCCTGAATGATCTGCTTATTCTTTTCCATAACAATTTGTCACAAAATTCTTATTTATATCTTCTGTTTGTTTGTTTTTTACCATAACTTCCCAAACTCAAAATCCTATCTTTGATTCACCAGGCAAAATGTCCATGTTTTCTTTTTCTTTTTTTTTTTTTTTTACTTAAAGCAAACTATTGGCAATTTTACTGAAGACATTTGTTACTTTTAAACATGTGTGTTAATTAAAAACAAACAAACAAACAGTTCTGCTGTCTTGTAAATCATTAGGAGTAAACAGGATTTCTTAAATGATCAATAAATTTGACAAAATTGTGGGGAGGGAAAAAAGTGATGGTGACTCAAATTTGCTAAGCAGGCCAGGCACATGTTATAAACATTTTCAAACAGGGCTATGTCAACATGGTTTTTTTATCCCCTGATAAAATTCTTGAGACACTGAATATTTTAAACGTCTTTCTGGCCACAGGGTAGAAGCATGACCCCGCCAACAGATTGAATAAACGCCATCATTCCTGATACCGTAAAGCCGAGGAAGGTTAAAAGGAAATTACTCTTTACTTGTATCACTAACCACAAGAAGGGCCCGAAATATCAGTCTCATCTCTCCTGTGAGGTAATCATCACCTTAGAACTAAAACCAGTTGATATAAGTAGACCCTTTCAGTTTCATGTTCAGTTAAGTACACTTTCATGATCATAACCTTTCAATGATTTCTTCGTACATATTCCAACTCTCTGTGCTAAGCCACCATGTGATTTTCAATTTACATGATTTTGCATATGTATGCTCTCTTTTTTTGAACATGATGTGAAATCCTGCATTGTCTGCTGAACAGGTGACATAGCTCTTCCTTGGCTGGCGGTAATCACGACCAAACATTACACATAGGGTCAGGTTCAATAATTTTGTGTGACCCCATATTAAAGGCAAACATCACAAGGATCACTTTGTTCCATTATTCATTTACTCCAAAATGATAAATTTACCTCCCCACTGAATGTTCCATTTTGTTTCACATACAGTAATTCTAATTTGAAGATGATGCATGTGCTCTGTTGTCAAGTTTAGTATCAATTCGTGAAAAATCAAAATTTGTTGCAAGGAATAAAGCAAACAGTCCGTTTACCCCACACATATGATATTCACCGAAACTTTGATGTAACAAAGGGACTCACCTTGTTTAGATAAGATATAGGTGTCATTGCTGGCAGCATTCTGTGCAATTTGCACAGAAACTGTTTTACTCAGCTGTAGTAATGAATTGAAGATGTCCTCCCCCTGCATCAAACCACATGAATACAGACCGAAAAATTGAAAATGAAGACACACACACACACACACACATATCAGAGACACTTTGTCAAGTCTGTGGGTCCATGGTAAACTGAAGAAGAAAAAAAAGCCAGAAAACACACAAACAAACAAAAGAGCAAAATGCAAACCAAGCACATGTATACATCCACATCCTTGAACTCCATGCTCTCCTTTTTTTTTTTTGTCTCTTTATTGGACCCCAGTTAGCAATTTCTGAGGAACACCAACAAGCTGACTTAGTGCTCCTCTTATGATTGTGTGCTAAAGACAAGTTTACACTGACTGCTGCCCATGGGGCTGTGACAGAAATTGTCTGGATGTGGCTATGCATCACAGAGCCAAAATGAGCAAGACAGGACTAGAAGAAATACTACTGAAGGGGGTACAGAAGACAAAACTGAAAAAGGTAAAGAAAATAATCATTTCAGTAGAATGGCATTTTTACTATTTGCTGAAGCCACTGTAGACCAGAGAGGGACACCTAAATTCAATGATCAATATGCATGTTTGCAAAACTAAACAAAGGATCGTAGCTCTACAATACGAACCACAGCCAAGATGTGCAACTCAGAATGTTCTCACAATTTCTCTCTGGTTAAATCTAGTTTCTCTGGTGTGTTGAACAACAATTCCTGCATAAATTTATCATGAGCATGCTTACACACACACACACCCACACACACACACACACACACACACACACCACACACACACAATGTGTAAAATAGTGTTTAAATTCATTTTTTAGCAAAATTTTATTGTGCTCAAATACATGAACACACACAGTGATGCCAACACATGCATACACATATGCAGAGTGATGGAAACAGACGCACACACATACACACACACACATAACCAGAACAAGGAAACCATCATAGAGGCATCTCGTTGCTAGTCACCTACTTCTTGAGCAGAGCTGTCATAGAAGGATATGTCAGGGCCCCTCAGTGTCCAGTAGAAAGAAGCAATGCGCACAGACTTCTTTGCCAGTGCAAGCAGCCTCTTCAAACCAGAGTATGTGGAAAGGTGCTCAGGTTTGCCTGGTTCAAAGGTTAGATTTTGTGGAATGGATTCTACCAGGGTGAACCTGCACAAGGAAGCTTCAGAGTTTATATGCTATACACACCCACCCACGCACACGCACACACACACACACACACACAGAGAATTTTTACAGGGAAAGCCTGCAAAAGAAAGTTTCAGATAAATATACACACATATAAACACACACACACACCACACACACACACACACACACACACACACACACACACACAAACACACACAAGAAGGAAAAATGAATGACAAAGAAGAAAAGAAGGAACAACTTGCACGATAACTATAAATACATAGAAAAATAACATCAAAATATCACCATGCACATACATAACACCAGAAGACAGCAAAGACAGAGGCCTATGGATCAGGTAGCAGCAAGGCAACTTACACACATGTATCCATGCATGTCACCGGCGAAGACTGCTGACTAATGTAATCAGTGTCAGCAGGAGTGTTTCCACATGCAGCATTCTGCAGGGGCTCCCCATCACCTGGTGGATGTTCACGTTCGAATATCATCAGAAACCTGAGAATAAGAGGTCCAGCGAGGGCTAAAAGCAGTAAACTACCCATGAGAAAGACAACAGCATTCCAGTTAATGCTGCATGCCCTCCCTTTTGCACGTGTCTTGCTGTGGATATGGACTTCAGGTTCTTCTGATGTTGACGTGTCTGCAAGCAGTCCATGTGGGTCATCAGGAGAGACGTAAGGAAAGGTCTCTTCCAGTGTCTTGGAGCTTGCACTGGAGTACTTTGGCTTCATAATGACTTTGTCCTCACTGTTGCTGTTGTATATCTGAGGTCAGTATGCAGATTTGATTCACTGAAATAAAAACAAAAAGAAGAAGAATTATTGGATGTTCAACTTTTCAGTTTTCAGTCCTGTCTCTTCTGTAAATCAAATTGATATACATACACTGAGAAATCGACACATTTTACCAGTAAGCAAAACTTGCATATAGATGTCAAGAAAATGTTCTCCTGTACTGAACCAAAACCTTGATTTCTTATAGTTATATCGTGAACAGCTCCCAGATGTTCAGTATGCCTTCAGATCAGAATGCAGTATCACTGACATGGTCTCTAAGGTGAGACTCTGTCCAAGGGAAATTGGTTTGAGATCAGACAGATCTTTATTGTCTTCATCATCCCTGCAAAAGCCTTCAATATGTTCAAAACTGATAGGGGTAGCATTTTGGTGTCTCCTTGCAAAGCTTGGCTGTTCCAGAAAATTTCTTCACCTCTTTCGCTTGTTCCATGATACGTTGGGGAATGTTCTGTCCAGTGCCATTATCTCAACAGTGTACAGCATCTCCAACGAAAAAAGCTTGCACACTTGCTCTTGACAGAGCTATTCGGCCTGCCTTCTACATGTTAGCTAAACCTTGCTCAGATGCTGAGCATGACCTGGACAAAGTAATTTACTGGAGATACAGACTGGATGACCTCCTATGACCGAACACCACACTTGAAAGACTACTTACTGAGGTGCCCTTGACCATGCACATATCTGGACCCTAACAGCACACCTCCAGCTTCAGCAGCCTCTCAACGTTCTCGGGCTCACTGTCAATCTCAATGAGTCAGAGGTCTTTTCCTTATCAGAGTGTCCAAGGATCAGCAGGGTCTTCATTCAACTATCAGCATTAAATCTTGCCTGATCACTACTAGGTTATCAAATATAGATTCGATAACATGCCCTCAGTGTTTTTTCCATTTACAGTTTCAGTAATCACAAACATTTTCTGTGGTTAGATTCTGTAGATTTTGTTACAATGTCTTACATAATACAAGTAATTTTAATGTGATATGTTTTCATACATAATCTTTATGATCGGTAAACTGTCTGAACTCAATTCCTTTCAAAAACTGGTTCCAAAATGTCTGAACTGGTAAGAATTAACAGCACTAAGCCGAAGAAAACTGACCACTTCAGATATCTGGGGACTATCATCTTTCCTGATGATTCTCCGGGCAAGGAGACATAAGCAGGTGTCAGCATAACCAGTCAAGAGATTGGTCATCTCCGCTCTCATGCATTTAAGTGACAAGACATTCAAGTTGTCAACCAAGATCACCTACACAAGGCAGTCCTGCTCACAGCCAATGGGTGAGAGTCATGGACGGCTGTATTCCAAGACTGTCAAGGAGCTTGAGCAGTTCTACAGACAGCCCTATGCTCGATCCTGGGTATCAGCTGGTGGACATGGTGACTAGGTAATGCCAGCCTTGTCAGCAATGAGACCATGATTCTGATGCCTGACTGACATGGCTGGTCACGTGAACCTTAAATAGACAGCACCTGCATGTCTAGGCAGATTCTGTGTGGGATACCTGTTCATAGCAGCTTGCTAAGATTAAGACAGTCTGAAGTACTGCTGCATTGCCTAAAGATCTCCACTTCTGTGCTGAGTACAGAAGCAACTGGTAAGAGCGAGCCATGACGAAGGAGGCCTTCATTTTCCTTGAGAACAACCAAGAGGAAATGGGTCACATACACCAGAGGATGTCCACATCTCCTTCAACTTACTTCAAATGCTTTCAACTGTCCTCTTACATGCATCTTCTTCTTAACACCCAGACTGTCCAGCCATATCAATGAAACTGCACAACTGACATTGCAGGATCAACAGTCAACTGATGATGACAATGACCACTGATATTGTATCTGTGCATCCATGATCCATATATTTGGCATAATATCCTATGGGAGGGGGTACACAATGACTGATTTTCCACTGATAAAGCTGGACAATTGTATTGTAATATTGTATTGTAAACAATGATCATTCTTTGTTCTGTTCAGCTTTTTTGGTACAATGGGGCACCTGTCTTTAACCCGGATATAGTTCTCCACTGGACCAGTGGTTACATAGCAGGGTAATCCACTGCCAACAAGGTTGCTTGGCTTCTGCTTGGTAACAACCTGCTCTGGAAGCACTGCCAACACCAGACGCCCCCACCCCCACCCCCCCCTCCTCCCCAAATCTGAAGAGGAACGGCAGTCAGAGATGCTCTTGCAGATCCTGTAGAGGTGGCGCATCCAGCTCTTGCATGACCCTTTCACAAACTAGGGGGTTGTGGAGTGCAATCTCTTGCTATGAAGCAAACTGATGCTCCATTCTATTAGCATTCCACTTCAGGTTTCAGATGATGGCTGCATACTCAAAAAGGGGGGCGTGGCATGCACATATACATAGAAGTTAAATAATCTCACCCCAGTTCAGTTGTTGGAAGTTGTTGCAATCACCGGATGTTTCTAAATCAGCAGGACTGAACAGTATGCACCCTAGGGTGCTTTGTGAGCTAATGAGTTAGCAGTCTTTGCCTGATGTGTCTAGAACATCACTCTGTGAGAGCACAGGGCCTCACCGATGGAAAACCCTTACTGAAAAAAGGACACAAAAGCAAAGCTGGAAATTGTTAGCCAGTTAATTTAATCTGAGTACTTTTTCAAGCTTTTGGAGAAAGTCATGAGACACGCTATGTTCCCTCATTTGGAACACAACAGCTTGCTCTTCCAGTGTTAACATGGCTTTGTAGCCAAGTGTTCTTGCATTTATAAGCTTTCTTGGGGTTCTGGTTGACTGGACAATGACTGCAGATTAGGGTACTCCCATTATACCACGTGGCTGGATTTTTTTTTTTTTAATTGGTTTCAACTCTATTCGCCAATGGCTTACAACTTATACTGAAAACATACTGCACTGGCAGTTTGTCATAAGGTGGATCAATGATTTCCCTTTTTATAGGTCCTTCTTAGAAAGTTAAAGGATCATTTTCCACATGGAGAGGTGCTGTGAGTGGGGTACTCCAAGGCAGTGTCTTAGGCTACCCTCCAAGGCAGTGTCTTAGGCCCAGTTTTGTTCCTCATTTTTGTACCTGACCTACCAACCTGATGTGGTCAGCAGTTTATGCAATATGATGCCAATGATACAAAGCTATAAAGTGCAGTTAGTACCGCAGAAGAAAGAGACACCTTCAAAAAGGTTTTAGACAATCCAGTTGTCTGGGCTGATAAATGGGCTGAAACATGTAAAACCTGCAGCTTCAAAGCAAAAAGTAAAAAAAAAAAAAATTGAGTATAGTATGAGTAATGATGGTGAGGACTCAGGAGTGAAATTAGAAAAGTCTGGTGTTGAGAAGGATCTAGACGTGCATGTCAACTGGGAACTGAAAATGAAATTTAGTTTTTTTTTCTTGGCATTTCAAAATTCACATGTACATAAACCCATGAAGAAACTGGACCTATTCACTGCTTATAAATTCCAGGATACTGAATCAGTGAAACTAGTTTCAATTTGCTGTACACATCAAGTCGCACTTTGAATTCACTTAAGAGTTTGGAGCCCTAATTTCATGGATAAAAGCTGACTGCGAAGGTGGAGTGGAAGGCACACCCGGAGAATTACACCAGGTCTTGGATGTGATCACAAAGATTGATGACTGAAGTTTTTAAATTTACTTGTGGTTTCTATGACAGTAAAAAGCCCATTTGAAATGAACAACCACTAGAGGATATGATGTCGAGCTAAAATTTGAAATGAACAACCATTAGAGGATATGATGTCGAGCTAAAAAAAAAAAAAAAAGCATTGCAAAAGATGCCTCAAACAGTGCTGCTTCTTCTCTCAGAGAACTGTCATCTCATCAGACAGCATAGCTGTGATCACATCTACAACAAATAGTTTCAAGACCACACTACACACACAGCTCTTAAGTGACACATTTCCTGTGCTGATGTCAGCCTCGCACTTCCACCAAATGCTCTGGCCTTTACCACCCATCAAGGAATACAGCAATTTAGGTCATGATCAAATGACCCTGTCTGCTACACTTAATTTCAGATGGCCAAGTAAGATTGCTCAAAAGATCAGTTACAGGCCTTTGGTCTAATATTCAGAGGCTTCCCAGACCACCCCCCCCCCCCAAAAAAAAAACAAACAAAACAAAAAAAAAAAGGACTTTTTAAGGAGGTTTTAAAGTTTTTCATATAAAGTTCAAGGACTACAAGACAGAACATAGCTTTTATGCATAATTCAGTTGGTTCAATCAGTAATTTAATCAAGCAGAAGCTAGTCAGTAACACATGACAGAGAAGTGGACACTTGACAGATGAAAAATTAACTCGATCTTTCAAAAGATCACACACACACACACACACACACACACACACACACACACACACACACACATTCTCTCTCTCTGCATATATATATATATATATATATATATATATATATATGTATATATAATTAATATTTATATATATATATATACACACATATATATATATAATATACATACATACATACATATAATTGTTCAGCATTATATATATATATATATAGAAAAGAGAGAGAGAGAGAGAGAAGAGAGAGAGAGAGAGAGAGAGAGAGAGAAGAAAAAAGAATCTTCATCTCCATCCATCTAAAGGCTACAATCGACTAAGAGCAAGATCTATTGTAACCATCACCATGGCCTGAGAGTGAAAATGAAACTACTGAAACTCTGCTGGAAGGCAGCAGAACAAAGAACGAAAGGTTCCACAGTTGGAAAAAAAAAAAAAGACTCGATCAATGAATCATATTTAAACGAAAATGGATTTTTTTTTTTTTTTTTTTTGTAAATCTTTACTGAATACCTTACGCCACTTTATGAGTCAACCCCTCAACGAGACCAATGGCGGGGCGCGGCAATCCGGGTTACTAGACACAGATGTTACTGAAGTGATCATGTAGCGATGTCAACAAATGCACTGATTATATGATCCCTGCTCGGTTCCTCTACTGCAGTTCCTCCACTTGCATAACATAAACAAGCCAAAACAACAACAACAATATTTGGAATAGACCTACCTCACAACAGTTTCCTGGGAACGATAGGTGTGACATCAGCTGACTGAGATCACGCGGAAGCGAAGTTTGTAAGACAAAGTACTCAATGCACTTGTGACGCTGACCGCGAAAACCCAAGGCCAGCAGCTGATCATCTCACGAGTTGTCTATCCTGATCGTCATTTGATAAACTTCCCAAAATCGTTTGTCTCCAAACGGTTGTGGTTAGACATGTTTGGAATGAAAACATGGGGAACAACAAGTACGCTGCGTGACTGGATCGTCTCAGGTGCGCTTTGAAAGTCGCTGCACATCAACCCAATGTGATCCAGCACTTAGTATCCGATCATACTAGAAACACATGCTTATGCTAGGACTTTGATACGCCTTTTACTCTCGGAAAGATGATGCAAAATCAAGTTTGAACTCTGTCACATGTAGTAGTCAAATTCTCAGAAGTGGGTTGCACGAGAAATAATGAAGGCAAGATTTTTATCAGACATTGCCATACTAACAAAAGAAAGTCTTGTTTTGCTTTCAGAACTGCTAATTATTGGAATGCACTGCCTAATATGCACCTGACATCAACAGCTTTAAAAAACTCCTAGATGAAGACCCAAAATTGAAAGACTTTTTAGTGTGGATTGAATATAATGTTATTTATAAGATAGGCATGCAACCAGACCGAAATAAAAATTGAAAAATAATGAGGGGACGCAAATAGGCCGTAAGGCTTAAGGCAAAAAAAAAAAAAAAAGCCGGTCCCAACTACTACTACTACTACTAGTACCATTACTATTAACCTGATTTGGTAAACCAACGCAGTTAGCCTACGGGCATAACACCAGCAGTTTACTGTTAGCCACAATGCTGATTGATGGAAGTTCCATGTATTGATGAAATGAATGTTGCATTGCTTTTGGTGTGACTGAACAGCATGACACATGCATCAAAACATAGGCACGACTAGGCAATGTGATACCATAGTGTGAAAGTGGTGAAAAAAAGGATGTTGAAATAAATAATTTAAATTGAAACACTTGTGGGTGAATAATCGCCATAACGTCAAGCAGATAAGAGATAAGTGGTTTTGATTTGAAGCAGTGAGTGTAATGTGTTAAAGTGGGCAAAATTAGTTCACAAACTGTGCTTGAGACATTTAATTGCACATATTCAAACATGTTTCATCATTTCATTAGAATTTGAGTTTTGTATATTTCAAGATAAAGAGTCAAGTTGAGATTTACTTCCAACTAATCAGGCCTTGATATTTGACTGAGGAAAGTCACCTTTCAAAGGGAGGTTATTTAGTACTGTGGCAAGGTTTTGGATAGGGGATGTTTAACTCCAGTATGACCCTAAAAAAACCCCAGTAATCTGGATAAATTTATGTTTGCCTCATGTGAAAGAGATCATGAAAAACAGTGGTGCCTGATATCCTGATCTTTCAATCAATTGTTTTGAACTTCATGAATTATATTGAAATTTCAAGTCATCTATTATGATGACTTCAATAGTTTTTTTTTCTTAATGTAAATGAATTAATGATAGATGATTTTGTATGTTCATGCTGGACGCAATGACAATTTTTCTATCGAAAAATATGCAAAGACTGTTAGAAGTGTTGTTTTAAGTGGCTAAGCATGTATATCTATAATGACAAATTTTAAATGCAGTTAAAAGTATCCAAGTGTAGGCATGTTGTATTCTCTCCATAGTAGCAGGTAAAAGAGTCTGTTTGAAGAAATAGTCATTGCATGTTTACAGTTAGCTATGGATGGCTGTGAAAATGCAGAGCTTGCTTTCATCTTTGATGATTGTAGATGGCAAAAAGAAAGTTTCAAACACATGCAAGTTTATCATCAACCGGTTCAACATAATGCAGGTGTTCAGAATGTTCAGACAGGTCAAAGGCTGTGCAACAAAACTTTTCATGTGCTTTGTATTGTCTGTTTTTTGTGTTCGTTCAGTTTTAGTTTTTACTAATTTGCTGTCCCTGTCGGTGAACTCTGCATTGAACTGGAGAGAAAACGTGATGATAGTAGGTCTTTTCAAGTTAAATGTTTTTGACTAGTGATGAAATCTGAAACATGTTTAATTCAGTTGGCCAAAAGCAATGAAATGTAACTTATTCTGTCAAGCAATTAAAGTCATTATTGAAAGAGCGGCATTTTCATAACATTGTGCGAAAGGAAAGGAATGTTATAGCGGCAAAAATGTATGAAAGACTGTACATAAGGGGAACTTACACCGACTAGGGAGAAGTCAACTGACAAAATGACATTCACATAACATTTTACCCAAACAAAAGATGTCACAGTCATACATATAAATTTGTAGAACTTTATATCAGCCACCCCCAGTCGCCCCCCCCCCCCCCCTCCCTCCCCCCTCCTCTGCCTACATTCCCACAACGGTGCCGGATATTTCTATCCGTAGAAACCAGGCAGTGGATGCAGCCTATTTCCTTTGAAATCTAGAACAGGAGGTTGCAATTTCCTCTTAAGAAAGAAAATAGTTTGGGAGCCGGGTGATGGGTATAGCAATATCTAAACTGATACTAGGACAGATTGATACTTGACATTGTTGATATTAGACTGCAATTTATTAGTGGCATTTGACATAAACAGAAATTCATACATGCTTATATATATGATCAGACATATTGCATACAAATAAGAATTCTGTATATCATTGGAGATCATATGAAGAAGCATGAAAGGAGCAGAAGCATATAGAAAAAAAGAGGAGGTGTAAATTAAATTATGTTCTCCATTTTTTTTTTACAAAGGAAAAAAGCCTTGCTGTACAGGACTTCTGCTGGTTATTACTTTCTAACAGCCATATGATCCCAAAAATGAAGTTCTAAAGGGTCGTCATTGATCATCTGAATCATTTTATTTACATTTCAGTCATGTATCCAATGTCACCAACTTACCTTTGTAAGTCAGGTGCCTTATGTATCTCTTGCATAGAGATTTTTTTTTAAGCTTACCTTGAGTGAGGAACACTGTATGCAGACAGAAATTTTTGTTTCACTGTGCTAAGAAGTAAGCATTATGCATTTCGATTTTACACTGATTGGGAAAACCCCATAAATGATTCTCAGATGTGTGTAGCCTATTTTTTATCTTCTGTAGTTGTGCACACTGTAGAATTCTAACAGGTTAACTCAAGTGACTACTAGCACTATTTGTCGGTTCTAAAGGGTTGACCAATGCCTGAAGCAAATGCACATCAGAGGAAGCCCGGCTGTATTTGAAATTGTTTTTTTGTGTGTGTGTGTGCAAGAGTGTGGGTGTATTATTGTGGTTGTAGGCAAATGGATATTGGAAAAGAAAAAAAAAAATTATATGTTTACTTTACTTTGGTGTTGGAGTTAAATGTAACAGCGTTTAAGGGGTGGTTTCCTTTTAAGTTGTTCAGTTTTCTATCGGGAAGAGTTAACTCAACACCCAAGTGGCAGGACCTTTATAGTCATGCTTGTTGAAATTGATGTCAAATACATACCATTTGGGCTTTAGTTCCAGAACTTTTATGTAGTGAAACAGAATATTGCTCATTTTAATACTTAAAAAAAAGAGAAGAAAATGCTAGTTCTCTGAAAATGAAAGCCAGCGCCCCCCCCCCCCCACCCCCCCCCCCCCCCTTATTTTTACAAATTAGTTTATGTCTAGAGATAGCAGAGGCTTTCAAAATATCACTGGAGGATGTAAAGCTCATTTTCTCTCTGTGTGAAGTGAACCATTCAAACATTCATGTGTTATGAAATATGGTGACCTACTCTGGTCATGTCGCATATCATGATGTGTCACTTTGGCCTCAAAAGCTTTGGCAATGTTTGATGCAAGCACAGCCCTGAGGCTAACATCAAACTGTTTTGTTATGCAGTGCATGTGGAAGTCATGTGGAAGTGGCCTTCAGCTTATCATAACTTCTTGGTTCTTAGCAGTTCAGCCTTCATTCTTCTGGCTTTAATTGAAGTTAAACCTTCCGAAGATGGAGTATGGCTACTTATATGGTTAGGTGATCAAACATAGTCCTTTATGCCATCCTGTCACTTTGTTTGTACACGTACCTGCTGTTTTTGTGATAAGAATGGACTGGTCTTTTTCATGTTGCAGATGGAGATGGTTGTGACCTAAAGCTGTCACAGTCTTACAGAATCCTTTATTATTATCGGGAGATGACAGTTATCACACTGTCCTCACTATCTGCAAGTTCTACTGGAACGTACTTTATATTTAATTGAACAACGAAGCATCATGGAGACATCAGATGGGCAGGCCGCCACACTGCCCACAGAAGAACACTGTCATCCTGAAGGACATGAGGAAAGGAAGGGTTCAGCCAGGCAAGCTGACAAGGATGAAGATGCTGCTGACGAAGAAGAGAGGCCTGCCTCCGCTCAAGGTCTCCTTGTGGAAAGGGTAGCTGTCGGAAAGGAGAACGCTGGTGCCGATGATGGGGATGGGCACGCTGCTGTTGAAGCAGACTACATTCCTCTTGGCTCTGTGGACTCTGTGGTCGAGTCAGGCATTGAGATGGACCCATCTGATGGTAACTGTCTTACTGCTGTAATTCTGATTGGTGTCATCTAGCCTAGTGTATTCTAATACAGGATACTGATTTTATTTAGCATGGTGTAGTTCAGATTGATGAGCACAGTTTGGTTTGATTGACCTTAGTTCATTATGCCTTTATGTATGGTCGAGTTTTTCACTTTTTCTGGTTTATTTGTTTTCTTACTTGTTTTTTTTTCTTTTCTGTGTGTGCCAGAGTTCATGTCTGTATTCTGTCTTTTTATGCAAATACTGAAAGGACAAGTGATAAGGGAATACGATTTACTTAGAGTAGACCTGTAACATGACAAATGTGTGGAATAGATTGATGGATAGATTGATTTGTACATCAGAGTATTTCTTGATATTCTAAACATTCGTCTTTTTGATTTTATTATCACAGATATCAGAGATTTGTTTGTTTTGTAATTATTAATGCTTTCAAATGAGTCTTTATTCAATAGAATTTCCTTCATTTATCACTGCCATGACAGTGTTTGATATTGAGGTTATTTGATAAATCATGAATATAGGATTGTGGTATATTTAGGTAATAAGAGGATTTTGAATTTACACATGTGCACACACATGTACGCATGCACACATACATGCATGCACATGCATATGTATGCATGTACACACACACACACACACACACACACAACCAATTACGAGGACACATGAGTGATTGTGTGTAAGTTTGCGTTATGTTTTGTATATTTTGTTATTTCTTTTCTTCTTTGTGAGTTCTGTTTCTTTCTTCTTTTTGAAAAAAAAGCTAGAGCGGGAATGAAGTAAAATTTGAAGCTTCAGTGCCGTGTTAACCATAAAGATTTGCTCAACCACATATTAGCTGCTGGAATGAAATCGTAAGACGAACTTGTGTAATAATGATAACCTTTTCCGTCTGTCTGCCTCTGTCTCCCTCAGTTTTCTTCATCCCATTATTTCTTTGTGTCTCATTCTCTTTCTTTGTCTGTCTGTCTCTTCTGTCTGTCTGTCTGTCAGTCTCTCTGTATTTCTCTCTGAGTCTGTCTCTCTCTCTCCCTCTCTTGTATTCTTATTCGGATTCCCTCCCTCCCTCTCATGCTTCCATCTGATCATTGCCTGTAGCACTAGTAAATGTTCATGACCCCTTTCCAGAGGAGGACCTGGGCGACACATCAGGGTTCAGCGCTGAGGAAAGGAACCAGCTCTTTGCTCGTGGTCTGTCCCATGAGAAGGAGGGCAAGAGGGATGCAGCCTTGAGGTGCTACATAGGCTGCCTGTCGGGCCTGTCCAAAGACACGCGCTTTGTCCTGCTGCCCCAGTGCTTAAGAAACGTGAGTAAATTCCAGAGTGGAGAGTGAGGGGAGAGAACATTCGGACACATAGAAACACACACATGGACACACATCGCACTACCAATGTCACACACACACACACACACACACACACACACACACACACACACACACATGACTCTCTCACACACACGCACACACACACACACACAAACACACACACACACACACACACACACACACACACACACACACACACACACACACACACACAGCAGTGGGGGTTGCCTCGTGATGACCTGACATTGACTTCTCCATGTGGATTGCTGATGCCGGTCTGTGGATGGAGGGGGAGGTGGGAGGGGAGGGAGGGGGATGAACAGCATGAGTGCAGTGCCATTAAAGTGGTATGGAAGACAAAAGACAAAAAAAAAAAAACAAGAAAAGAAAAGGTATTGCTCTTGTGCCTGTGTTACCCAAAGAAGGTAAATCTTCATTAGTTGGAGATGGATTATTTTGCGAGACATAATGTGTTGCACAAATTCCAACATTATTATATATTCATGTTTGATCCATGAACAGCTGAATGTCCTTTTCCTTTCTCTATGTGTGTTACTTTCTCTGTATGTGTATCTGTTTCAGATAGCGGAAATCTACTACCAGAATCAAGAATGTATCCTTTGAACTCTTGGTTAAACAGTACTTGTATTATGTAATGGCTTACCTTCTTTTACATTAGGTTTTATTTGCAGTTGAGACAGGGTAATCCAGTTGACAGACACAGAACAAAGTTATCCAATTGATAGACTTAGAGCAAAGTTATTCGGTTGATAGACACAGAGCAACGTTATCCAATTGATAGACATACAGCAAAGTTATTTGGTTGATAGACACAGAGCAACGTTATTCGGTTGATAGACACTGAGCGGTGTTATCTAGTTGATAAACACAGAACAAAGTTATCAAGCTGATGGACAGATAGACAGATAACAAAATTATCTGGTTGATAGACACTGAACAGTGTGATCCAGATGCAGAATAGAGCAGCAACTCAGTCTGTCACCTCAAGTGTTCAGACAGATGGTCATTGGAAGTCAAAAATAGCTGTACCCCATTCCAACAAAATTACCCACAGACCATCTGTTGTCCAGGTAAACAAGGTGGCCATAAAGTGTACAGCTTTGACAGGGTTTGACAAGCAAAAACTGCTTCATCTGCCATAAACTGACTGAATTTGTCTTTGTTTGGATCTTGAAGTACTGTAAATCAAGTTAAATCTGACTGAGTTGTTTGGATCTTGAAGTACTATAAATCAAGTTAAATCTGACTGAGTGATCTTTGCCTGTCATACAACTGTCACTAGATTTATGTTAAATGAGAGTGTTTGCTCGTGCATGTGAATTTCTGATAATTCATCTGTTGTGAAAAATGTTGGAAACTTCAGTGAATACTGAATGTCCGTCGCTGCGATAAAAAAAAAAAAAACATGACCCGGCTTGGCACAAAAATCTTTAAATTCTATCTCTCAAAATGGCAGTTATGGCATATAACAACTTCAAAACAGTACGTGTCTGCCTGTTTTTAGAGTACATTTATGATACTTATGGAATCATATGTTGCATTGCTTCTGAGTTTCAAACGCGTATGTGTCTCATTTGGATAAAATTTCAAGATACAGATGATTTTTTGCTTCTGAGTTTCAAACACGTATGTGTCTCATTTGGATAAAATTTCAAGAGACAGATGATTTTTTGCTTCTGAGTTTCAAACACGTATGTGTCTCATTTGGATAAAATTTCAAGAGACAGATGATTTTGTGGGAAGGGATCACAGAAGATGGAATCAAAATCTCTTTTTCTTAACTCTGGAGCAGATGACAAGGCCATTCATTTCATCCAGGCGGAAAAACTATACTACGAAAACGCCTTGATCAACACAGAGGAAATTCAAAAGAAGCTGGGTGAGATAGATTTGAAGGAACTGCCTTTAGTTTGTTCCATACCTTCAAAGCTTAACACAGATCAGGTGTGCATGCTGGTTTCATGCTAAATGTCTGCTTGAGTGTACCAGAACTTCAACCATCTGTAGGCCAGTGCAAAATTTTCTTCGGAAACAAACGACTTATCTCCCTTCTGTGATTAATTGATAGTGTAAGGGAAATAATTCATTGTTGGTTTACTTTTCTTTGTGAGTGACAAAGTGATTTTCATAGCGACATTTTTGTTTTGCTTTCGATCACTGAAAACATGCCATGCTTTACTCTTTCAAAATAAGCATTTTTCTGAAAGGGAGTTAGTTTGGCTTTTATGTTATGCATCAATGTCTTCCTGATAAATAATGAATTTTCAGAACTTTACCTTATTATTAAAAAAAAGTATTGATGAAATTTCAGAACTTTACCTTATTGTTTAAATTAAAAAAAAAAAAAATTTTTCATGAGCTCATACAAACGCAAAATGTCCATGGTAAACAAAAGGAGAACAGTGTTGGTATGAAAGTTAGATTACGGAAAAATGTTAAACTGCTTTGATTTCATCAGAGTGTATTCTGTGGAGAAATGTGTGTCCATATTCTGTCAGTCCTTGAGATCACCAAGCACTGGTAGTCATACAGTTTGGATCATCAGTTTCATAAAAAAAAAAAAGAAAAACACATAATTTGTGCCTTATTGCTGGAGAAAAATGTTTGTGAGAGGTAGGAAATGAAGTAGATATGTATTCTTTCAGATGTCAATAATTGTATGCTTTAAATATCGTTTGATTCTTGGTAGACAGAGGTAGCATTTTTTTTTTTCATTATCATGAAGAATTTCTTTTAAAATGTTCAGTTATTATGATTGTTTTTGACTTACTTGTTACTCATGAATGCATGGATGTTTGTGCATGCATGCATGCATTTGTGTGTGTGTGTGTAAGCTCGTCTGAACACCAGAAAGAAAAGAGCAAATGGTTTCCATAAAACTCAGATTTTATATGGTAGAAAAGCCATCCCAGTGATATATGTTCATCTGTTCTTGTGTGCAGATGCTTCTTTTTGTGTGTGTGCCTGTGCATGTGTTTAAAATAAATGTGTTTGTTTATTATTTTTTTTTTTTTTTAAAAGCAAAATCTTGAAACTCAGTTGTGATAAATGAGTAGAAAAGAATCGTGCCTGCAGTGAAAAATTAGGGGAGATAACTCTAAACAAATGAATGAGAAGCGTCTGAATGCAGTGAAGATGTCTTGTAGTAGACCTTTACCTTGGTGTTCCAGAGGAGCTGACAGGGAGTCAGGGAGACCAGGCACAGACAGGAAGCAGTGCACCAGACACACTTGCCATGGAGACTCTGCGAGCAGAGGAGTACGAGCACCTGGCCAAACTGTGCATGGACAAACAGCAGTGAGTGTATTTCACACCTTCAGGGGCTCTGCAGACTGAAAATATTATTATCATCATTATTATTATTATTGTTATTACTGTCATTATTATAATTATTATTACCCAAAGTACTTACAAAGTGCCGGTCCTTGATTTGAGACCCAAGCTCTCAATGCTTTACAATCCATGCGCACCTTTACGCAACGGGCTGCCTACCTGGGTAGAGCTGACTGAAAATCTGCCTGCTGGCCCTATGTCATTCAGCCATTGTCAGTCACTCAGTTTTTTCTTTCGATCTTTCCTTTTTTTTTCACTGCCTGCAATTTTATATGTCATCCATACCCCGAGGGCCAGACTGGCAATCTGCTCTGAAAGTGTGTGATGTGATTTTACGTGTGTACAATATATCAAGCGTGCATTCACACACAGAAGCTTGGTTTATAGTCTCGTTTGAAGAAATTTTTTGAAAATGGAGCCAGAAGCAATGTCAACTGTAAGGAACATTCCCCTTGTGCCGAAATGCCCCAGCAGGGTTTCGAACCGTAATCCCATGTTCATCAGAATCACAAGTCCGGTGCTCTGCTGACTGAACTGTTCCAGTCCCAAATGCAGTCATATAAACTGCACCTATGAAATGATGATACTGATTACCTCTACCCTCATTGAAATTATACCGACATGTTGTATACACAAATCATGTATGGATACTTGTATCCCCAGTTGAGCACAGGTGCACTTGGGCACAGAGAGGCATAGGTAGAGTCAGTCATGCTTACAGTTTCTGTCTCCTTCTCTCTTTCTCTTTGCACCACCCATCAGTCTTTTTAAGAGCATATTACAGCTACAATGCAAACAAATTCTCACCACTTTTGAACATGATGATGAATTTAAAAGACTACAACCTGAAACATGCAATACAGAATTTTGGTGCATCGTAGAGTGAACAAACTAGGCTTGCTTGTCTTTGAATTGTTTCTTGGAATAAAAAAAAAGAAAGAGAGAGAGAAGGAGGTTGTTAAAAGGGGGAGGGAGGGGGGGAGAAGGGGGAAGGAATGAAAAGGGAGATAACCAAAAGACATATGGCTTTTTGAACAGAAACAGCAAATCAAATCATTTTGCTCGTTGCACGCTGAGTCGTAGGGGCCACTCCCCGAACCACTAAAACAAGCTAGAATTACGTGCATACTTATCATTGTGGCAGATTTTTTATTTGTCTCTGGAAATCATTGAAGGATGTTGGCATCTTGAAAACATTGATGTGTATGTTATCCATATGAAACTGCCTGAGCATGTGAATAGTATGGCCAGTTTTATGTGAGAGATGACATTCTCCTGCCTTCCCCCCACTGAGCTTGTCCTGTTGAATAGGAAAGACAGTGCTTGACATGGGTAGATGGGTCTTCTTTGTGTATGCTTACAAAGAAAACTTGTCTTTTTTTTTGTCAGTGAGGCTCCTTGAGAAATCCGGGCAAGGCAGTGATCAAACATGTGATTTTTCTAACTAGTAGAAGAAAATCTTTGGAAAACGGATCCAGAAATCCAGTTTATGGGGTACATGAAGAAATGGTCATTCATAAAACAAGGGAGAAGGTTAAGCTGACTGTGTTTTGCTTAACTTCTGGTTGTGATTTCTTCACCTAGCGAGGCAGGAGAGATGACTGTTTGCAGCTTGTTATTTTGTAGGTTTGTTTGTTTTTTAAATTCCACCGAACGCCATGTCTGACTACTTTTGGTATGTTCATGTGCTTGCTGATACAAGTTCCTGAAAGCAGAAAACTGGGGTTAGTATGTCTGAGAGATGTCAGAGAAAAGAGTGTACTGCTTTTCACCAAACCTTCAGCCAGTCACTTTGCTTGCGTGTGGGGGTGGGGGGGGGGGGGGGGGAAGAGTGGAAGCGTGGCATAATACATACTATGTTTTTATTTTCTGTTTGCAGACCTGATCTGGCCTTGGAATATGCAGGAAAGGTAAGAAAAACAACCTCTGTCGAACAGCATTAGCCAGAAATGTAACAGTTGGTGTCCTGAGCATGCTTGATCACAACTGGCACCACTGAACATTGCCAAAGTGTCTCGGCCACAGTGCAGTGACTCTTCCGGTGGGTTGGCTCGTGATGGCCTGATATTGGTTGCTTTTAGTGGGCTGTCCATGTGGAATCTGTAACAGGGCAAGACTTTGTGTGGCAGTGTATGGGGAAGTGGAATGATAGTCATGGAAATAACGCCACTGAGAGGGCACAAAAGATGAAAGAGAAAAAAAAAAGCGTCCGTCACATTAATGACTATTTATGGTGCTGACACAAATGGCAGTTGAAGTTTTGTCCAATCGGCTTTACTGGTGAGGATTCCTGCTTTCTTGACAGGTGTTGATAAATTTGGAGAGATGGAGGTATACCTGGAAAATGTAAAAAAAAAAAAAAAAAAAATCCTGGTATAGGTTGAATGTTCGTGTGTGTGTGTGTGTGTGTGTGTTGGTGTGTGAGAACCTACATGTCCTTGAATAGTATTGCAAGTTCCTATGGGTTCTTATTTTGGAACGATGTGTGGGTAGTGGGAAACATTTTGGATGCATTGCCTGGGTATGAGAAGATTAAGATGTGGATAGCTCATCAGAAATTGTGGTATACACACTTTTATTTGAGAACAGAGAAAAAAAATGCGGTGTCATGCAAGCGCATGTGTTTGTCATGTGTTTGTTTTAGACAAGATACTGTTTGTTCCCAAGAAAGTGTTTGAAATTTCAATGTTAAGAAACAAAGGTTTAGTTTCTAATGTTGAAAGTATGTGGTAATCTTGAAAACGCCATTGTCTTTGTCTACCAATAACAAGGCTTATCATGGACAAAAATGGAAAATATCTACTGTTGAAAGTATATGGTAATCTTGAAAACGCCATTGTCTTTGTCTACCAATAACAAGGCTCATCATGGACAAACATGGAAAATATCATTGGAAGTGAAATGCAGTCAGATTTTAAAGAAATGTTTTCTGACAGCAGAATTCAGATCGTGAAACATCAGAGTGTTTCCAATGCCGGGAATGGAAGTAAACTAATTTAACACTGCCCAGGCAGATATTTGGGCATATAATGCAGTATTTTTGGAAAACCAGCACCCCACATTTGCGTTATAGTTAGCAAAAGTATGTCTGCACCAAGGAATTTTGACACTTGTTTGGACAGGAAAGTATTCTTTAAAGATTAAAAATACTGTAATTGGAATATTTCTGCGTGTTATTTCTTTGATTGGTGAAATCATTCTGTCATTTAGTGCAATATTTCTGATTTAGTGTTTCATTTTGTGATCTTTCTGTTTATTTTTCAGTGCGCAAAACTGAGGCAGCAGCTTTTTGGTGAACACCATCCCAAAACTTGGGAAAGCCTGGATTTCTTTGCCTCCTTGTATGCTGAAGTTGGCAAGCAGCAATACAATAGTGCGTACTGCTTCCTCAATTGTACAAAAAAAACTTTCTGTTGCATATGATCAGTTAAAGACACTGGTGAATTTATTATTTGAAAGCTCAGTGCTGAAGTAATAATAAGTGGAATGTCACAATGATGTCCCTCAGAAATCCATAAAATCTGGTTCCTCATCAATGGCACCATGCTGGAACTTAAGCTGTGGTGTGTTGCTCACACACTGTAATGTGCTGAAGTTTTTTAAAGTACCGGTAGAATGCAAAATTCTAAAATCACACACAAGCTTAACTGTCAGCTATTCTTTCCTGAAGACCTCCCCCCAAATGTAGTTAAAAAAGAAAAAAATAAAGTGATCTTGAAGTCAATATAGAAATCTGGAATTGAAAAAAATTGATTAAAAAAAAAGTGTGTGTGCTGTTTGTTATTGCTATTGAAAGAGTGAAGCAAAGTTTGCCAAGTAGAGTCAGTATGTTCTCCCAGAAAAGATCCATTCTATTTCGTGAGCCAAGGGATATTTCACCGTAAAAGACCATGTCGCATGATTTTTGTGTAGCCTCAAGTATTATCAAGCTCTTCTTGAGTTTACCCATGCCATAAAAAATGTGTACCCAGAAGGTCAGCAGGTGTGGATTTTTGTTTGACTTTTGTTTGCCAAGTCTCTTTTCTGATGAAGCTGAAGGGGGAAGATTACCCGCGCACTGTGGTCCAGTGGGTGAGCAGATGTGGTGTAGCGTATATGGGCTAGCCGCATGTGGTGATTTCTGATTAAGCTGAAGCTGGGAAAAAGGGATGGATGGAGCAGAGGAAGGGGCGATGATCTTCAACCACACACAGAGACAACATCATACACGCATATGCGGCATACACACACACACACACACACACACACACATGACACCACACACACGCACACACACACAGCACCACACACGCACAGTGTGGTAAGAATTTGGTAGTATGAGAGGGGAGCTTGACTAGGATGTAACGCTAGGTAGTGTAGATAGAAGAAGAATTCTAGAACAAAAACAAAAATCTCACCTGTAAACGATGGAGAATTGTCCCTGTCTCTGCCGTCCATCAGAGACAAACGGAGCAAATGCAAAATTGTGCTGGCAGCAGCAATTAAGGAGTCGTTGAATGTGATCTATGTGTGTGTGTTTCTGCAGATTCCATGCAGGATTTGGATAGTCCACCGGAGGACAGCTCTGTGACTATTGTGACAGACAGTGAGGGCTCAACGCCGTCCACCCCACCAGCGATGGGACTCCCGTCTCCATCCTCAGACATCGCAAAAACTCAGGTACAGTGCTTTTTTTTTGTTTTTAACAATACTGATCTTGTTTTTGCACTCCTCTGTTTCTGCCTCTCTCCCTCTGTTTTTGCACTCTGTTTCTCTCTGGCTCCCTCTGTTTTTGCACTCTGTTTCTCTCTGGCTCCTCCCTGTCTGTCTCTATCCTTAGACATCGCAAAAACTCAGACACTATGCATTATTTTTCAACAAAACTTACCTTGTTTTTGCAAACTTGTTTTTGCACTCTGTCTCGCTCTCTCTCTCTTCCTCCCTCTCTCTCTCTATGTTCCTCACTCTCTTTCTGTCTTTGTCTCTCTCAGAATTTAGAAATTCTATGCCTTTTTCAGAAAACTTACTTTATACTTCTATGCTGTGTGTCTGTTCCTGTCGCTGTCTCTTCCATCATTTTTCTGTGTTTTTTTTTTTCCCTCTTGCCCTGAGACAGTGGAAGAAGAGGTGTGGGTTCTGCTTTCCATGAGTATTAGTATAATGAACGTTTAACTCATGAAACCAGATGAGTGCCTGAAGAGTTTTACAGTCTATAGATACGCACATCAAACAACACAGCAAATAGATAAGAACAAAAGCAATACACAAAGCGTGCTACTCCCTGACATTGCACCACGTCCAACTGTGCACAACCCAACCACCTTGCTTACTCACTCCTCCAAGTCTTCCCAGTGTTTCTAAACAAAAAAACGTTACCAAAGAACAAACTTACCAAACTTTCAACAACTGAGCACATACACACTCTACATTGGCACAAGCGCATGAAATTTCAGTACATCACTCAATAGTCACTGAGGTGAAGTTTTGAGGCATGATTGAAAAGAGCAGAGAGGTGGAATATCTGAATTTATATAGGAGTTCATTCCAGATGAATGGAGATTAATAGGCCAAAGAGCATTGATCAAAAGCCTTAGACAGAAGGAACTAGGAAAAGGTGAATAGCAGTCAAAGAGCGGAGGTCACCAGATGGGTTATACAGGTGCAAGAAATCAGTCGCAGTCTTGGGAGGATTCACTGTAATTGTAGGTGGGAGAGATGCAACTTTTGTGGGAGTTCCTTTGCTGACTAGCTGGTAAGGACAACATGATGGAATTTTATCGTCACATGTAGAGGAGTGTGAAAAGGTACAGGCAGCATGGTTTGGGATGTTTTGAAATTTACTAATGAGAGAGATGTGTGAGCCAAACAAAAAAAGTTTTAATATAATCAAGAGAGTCCAAATGTGCGGACAAGAGTTTTGAGATGTTTGCTTGAAGAAAGTGGCAGATCAAAGCTATATGAAGTTCAAGAAAAAAAAACTGATTGTGACAGCAAAAGCTTGTCTGAGTGTCACATGAAGTTAGGAACAGAAGAAAGACTGATGGATGATGAAAAAGAGAGTTGATTCAAATGATTTGATGGATAGATCACAATCATTTGAAGTATGTCTTCGCTCAGTTTGATTTTGTTCTTCTTCCTCCAGTGTTGGAGGTCAGATACACAGCAAGGAGTGCTTTCAATCAGTGTTGGAAAGTTGGAGAGAGGTGTGGAAAGATGGAGGTAATTGTTGTCGAAGAAACTACAGTGGAGGAAAAAATATTGATTTTTTTGTGGAGGAGAGATGACAAGTGTACAAAATGGAAAAGACATACCCCAGGATCGAGTCCAGGGGCATACTCTACAGCAAAAGAGTTGCCCTGAACATGGTGAAATCTTTTCATGGAGTCTGGTGTAAAATGCTTGTCTCACATCATGCACGTCCCAACACTCTTAAATGATGATGTGTTTCACTGTGAGTGGTACACGACATGGAATGCACTGCAGAGCTTTTTCACCTTTTGAAAGATAAGAATGGGTGTAAAAGGAGTGGCCTGTATGCAAACGGCACAAGACTGTTAACTTTTTAGGTCCAGAGAACAACTGTTTGAACAACTGGACTAGGCATTCAAATTCAGATGCTTTTTGAGGTAATAGACATGGGGCCCATCTGAATGATGCTCATGTGTAAAAGGTGTCAAAATCTATGCACTAAATGCACTTCTGGTGTAGATTGTACATTATTTTACAAACAACAACAACAACGAACACTTAATACTTCAGTCTACTAACAAAGATGCCCATGAATATGTAATGTGTTCACAGAGCAGGTAAGCAAGAATGGGGTTTATTACTGTGCCACTGAAAGTTCCAACACTTTTTAGCACTAGCAGGTCATTTTGGTGAGACTAAAATGCGCACAGTCTTCACATTGGAACCCTTCAAGTTGGTGAGATGTGGAAAGCAAAAAAAGTTTCCAAAATGCATCACTTTCCTAGAAAATAGTCTTTTGTCCCAGCAACAACATCTGGGTGATCTGTAAGTGCAGATGTTTGAATTTTTACAAGTTCCATATTGTCAGTATTTCTTGTTGTTTTCTTCCGCAGACAGGGAAAAGAAGCAAGTGCGGTTTCACGAGTCTGTGGTAGACAATTCCCACCAGAGAATGCAAGGTCAGTCAGGATCTTTACGGTGTGAATTTGTCTGTGTATGTGCATGCCCTGGTGTGCACATGAAAGGAGTCTGGAGCTGTATTGAGCTCTCAGTTCAGTGCTGGGGGTTGAAAAAAAACATTGTGTATGTCAGCAGTAGCACATACGGCGGCAGTTTCATATCCACGATAGTATGTTTCCTTTCTTTCTTTCCTTTTTTCTTTTTTTTTTTCCCCCTGAATACAGAGTGGAGCCTCTCATGTTAGCACGGCAGATTGGTCAGTGTAGTGATGTTGGCTGCCTAGAACTTAGAAGAAATGTACCATCGTGTTTAGAATGACTGTTAACATCTGTTTCAATATTGTTTTCCTGATTGTTTTACCTTCAGTTAGTGAGAACGAAAATGACCAGTTCATTGTGCGAAAAGGACAGGAAGTCGTTTTAAAATTAACTGAAATGAATAGACCTTGACGAACAGGTGAACGCTTGGGCTGCAGCCACTGTGTCAAGAATGCTTGCACGAACTGCGAAGGACAACAGTTTCAAATACAGATAAGTTTTTCCCCTGCTAATGAATATGATTGGTATTTTCAAATGCAAATGACTTTCCCCAACCAAATCAACACTGTCAGTATTATCAAATGCAAATGACTTTTTTTTCTACCAAATCTGCCCACCCCACCTTCACCTCCAGTCCTCTTCCCTCCAGTCTGTCTCTCTTCCAGTACCTTACCTCCTCCTCCCTCCCCTCTCTCTCTCGCATCTCCTGTCCCACCACCTTTCAAACATCTCAAGCCCTCTGAATAGATAAGAAATACAACTTAATTGAGTGGGGATTGAACAAATCAGTCGAAGAATACCATTTGCCGTGGTGAAGTGATTAGCATTGCAGACTCCTGGCTAGGAGGTACTGGATTCGATTCCCATTAGAGCCATTTATTAGTGGAATTTTTCAACTCCAACCACCTCCTACCCACAGCTGACTTTGCTATGGGCTCAATTGAGAAGACTGGGACCACACAGTTGAGTTTCATCCACTTAATGGATGCATCTTTGAGAGTTGCTCAGATTTCCTAACCAACGCTGTGGATGTCTGTATCTTTCTGGCCTGGTTGATTCCGGGATATAATGTGAAACGAAGGACAGAGTGCAGCCTTGTCATGCAGTCTCAGACCTGAATAGAAATCCATAGCGTCATCTTCATCATCAGCAACCTCATGAAGTCGGCATTAAAAAATGTCTCAAATTCTGTGGCCCTTTATGCCCTGCTGTCATGGTTACCTTAGTTTTGATTGTCTTTCAATATTTACGCCCTTGGTTTGGTCCACGCACACACAAAATAATTAAATCTCTAACCAGGTAGAGATTGTTCTTGGCAGTCCTTTTATGGTGTTTATCCTAGGTTACAGACCACACTCTGTGGGGTTTAGAATCCAAGGTCCTGTTTGCATAACGGGGTGCCTACCTGGATAGAGCTGACTGAAGAGCTGACTGTGTGTACCAATCATGATTTCTTGTGTCATTCAATGAGTATTAGTCACTCTGTCTTCAACTCAGTCTTCTGATTTTTCATGGAGGATCCATGATGTTTGTATACGTCTCATCCCTGCCAACGGTTAAGCTGCCCTTCTCGTCTGAAATTTGGTGATGGGATTTTAAATGTTTGCAAAATGTTTGCAAGATCTTATGCGTGTGTTCACACATGGAATTTTGTTCCATAATCTCATTCGAAGGACTTTCGAGGAAATGTAATCAGAGCAAATGTTAACTGCAAGGGAAAACTCCCCCATGGTTTGAAACAGCCCGTCAGAGATCTGAACCCACAACCCCAGGATCAAGAGTCTGGCACTTTACGAACTGAGCCTTTCTGGCCTACATGGCAAGTTGGAATTTGAATAGTTCACGGACAGCCATAATGATGTTTGGTCAGCATGGTCTGGACAGAAATGTTGATGAACTGTCCTGCATGGTTTGGTTTCAGAGGAGTGGGTGTCACGCACGGTGGTCACAACGTTGCTGTTCATTTGCTGCTTTTTCCTGACCGTTCTTGGCCTTGGCCTCTACTGCCGCGTCAGTGATTCTCGCGTGTGTCGCTCATTGATGGAAGTCGCCCACAACGCCTTCACTCAGCTCCGTTATCAGTACTACAAGTACACCTCCACCAAACATGTCAAGTTTGCATAGTGATCCTGAATTTATAAGCCACTGCCATTCGATTTGTTGTCATTTTTGTTTGTTTGTTTGTTTTGCTTTGTTTTCCTTTGTGTGTGTGTTTGTGTAATCTCAGGTCTCTGCATTGATGAACAGTTAAAAATGGCGGGGCTTAAGTTCTTGAATAAATGTGTGATAAAAGGGTTGATTTGAGTACAAGAAATGGTGACACTGTGTGAATTTGTGTTCACTAAGTTGGCCAGATTGTTCTTTCAGTCAAGTCAGTGAGAGAGAATGTATGTAAACTGGAATATGATAACTCTGTGTGACATGATTTTGACTATAGTAGCAAATCAGTTGTTGAATTCTTCACATATTGACTGTAGTTTGCTCTTCTAGTAAGCAATTGACAGATGTGTGTGAAGCCTTGTTTCTAGCTAATGTTTGACAATAATAAGTGGGTAAATAAAACTGATCAAAATGTGAGCGTGTAAAATTTGTTCAGGAATAAGTGTTTGATAAAATGAAGTGAAGAGTCTGCCTGGAGCATATGTGACCATATATTTCTGAAATGATGTCTGAGAAAGTCATTGACTCTTACTGCTTGATGATGAATAGAGTTCTTAGTCTGTGTCTTGGTTGATTTCTTTCATTTGTCACATTAAGAAGAAAAAATATTTTCAGTGCATTACCTCAATCATGGCAGTTGCGTACGCATGGGCCAGTGGTGCATTGTGTGTGACACTTCAGTTATGAAATTCTTTTTGGTTTTTGTTTTTATGATGTGGTGGTTTGTGGCCTTTTTGGGGTGGAAGGTGGGCTGGTAGGGTGGGATGGGAAATGTTCCATAATATAAAAGCAAAATAAAAGTTCAGATGTGCAATAAAGCGAACAGCATTAAACGAGATGGTTTTCCTGCCATACACTGAAACAGCAACATGAACGGTGAGAGTGTGGCTCTTTTGGAGGTGCACATTGAACGTGGGATGAACTGCAGTTTTTATTGTTTATTTTTCATATGTGAAGTGCATTGGTTGTGAGCCATTTAGTCATGAAGGTTTAAACTTAGGGAAAGGTTACAATAAACGTTGACACAAAACGTGTGTTTAGTTGGCCTCTCTGACTTTTGTTTTAATATAACTTCAAGCATAGGTGATCTTGAACCATTTGCCTGGGCTAGATGGCTTTTGCTTTTTTTTTTTTTTTCTTTTTAGAATAAAATGTTGCTGCGACATTTTTCCTCAGTGGCATTTCTCCCAGGCCGCTCATGTTGTCGGTCACCATTCATAACCACACCCAGCCTTGTGCAGTCGCAGCCCCTGTGAGAGTGGTCCACAGGGGGCAGTCATTGTCCAGGGGTCATGGGGTTACCCATCAGAGGAGATGCTGCATCATTGCCGAGCCCTCTTGGTGGCGTTCAGTGATGCCATTTCTGATCCAACATAAACAGCACACCAGCTTATTGATTGCAGCTTACTGGTGGTAATAAAGACGGAGTGACCTTGTCTTTGGTCTTTTTTCTGGTTATTGCCACGGGATGGCTAGCAGTTAGTTTTTCATCATTTTAGAATCGGATGCCTGATTCTTTTTTTTTTTTATTGCCCATTCATGTGAGGATTATGGTGTGGTTTGTCGCTCCAGTCTCTGATACTCAGTTAACGCTAGATGGGTCAGGCTGAAGATCTGATGATGTAGAAAAGGTTATGATCCCAGATATTTCCATTTGTATTATGTCATTCTTATTTATTTTCATATGATTTTGCAGTGAATACAAGGGCTCTGCTAATGAGCTTGAGAAAATTGTTGAGAAAGTTTTAGTCATGAAAGTGATCTTGTGTGACCGAAACGGTCATGTGCAGGGAGAGTGAAGTATACATGTATGACAGTAGTGAGATCTTTGCATTTTGTCACATATGTAAGCAACCCTCACTATGATTGACTGGTGTTGATTGATCAAAGTTAACAATTGCATTTGTAGTATATTTGTGGAACCTTGCTGTTTTGATTTTTATGCATTTTCATCATCATATTTATATAGTGTTTTTCTACTCTGTATGATTCTTTTTTTTTTTCCTGTCCCATCTTCTGTGCCACCTCAGTGGCAGTGCATCCACACCGCTCATTCCAACACTCCGTCCACAGCCACAGCACGGTCAGTCCCGCCGCAGCCCTGGCACCGACAATCCACAGGGAGCAGTCAGTATCAAGTTGTGAAGAGGCAACCCACCGGAGGAGACACTGCACTACTGCTGAGTCACTTCAGTGGTGTTTAGTGGTGCTTGTTCTGATCCAACATACGCAGGACATCACCTACTAAGCCCTCTACTGATGACAATAATTGCTTGGTCACGGAGCTGGCATGAGTGAGCTCTCCCTCCGGAGGGCACCACCATGTCCGTCCAGCAACAACCCCCATTGACTCGCCGATACCGGTGACCCCGACGAAATCAAACCAAGGCTACAGATGTGGAGATGACATCAATACTGAGGCCACCATGAGAGCAGGGCATGAAGGGCCACAGAATTTGAGACTTTTTTTTTTTTTTTAATGCTGATCGATGAGAATGAGGATGATGAAGATGATGCTACAGATTTCCATTCCAGTCTGAGACTGCATGACAGGTCTGTACTCTACGCTTCCTTTCATAATATATCCCGGCATCAACCAGGCCCGAGAGATACAGACTCCTGCAGTGTTGGTCAGGAAATTTGAGCAACACTCTCAGAAACGCATCCATTAAGTGGATGAAACTCGATTGTGTGGTCCCAGTCTTCCCAACTGAGCCCGTAGCAAACTCAACTCTGGGTAGGAGCCGGTCAGGGAAGAAAAATCCCACATGACTCTGATGGGAATCGAACCCACAACCTCCCAGCCGGGAGTCCGCGACGCTAACACTACACCATGGCGGCTGGTACTCTGTGTAATTCTTGTTATGTGTGTGTTTTTGTGTGTGTGTGTGTATGCATTTGTGTGTGTTATGTGTGTGTGTGGCCATCTTCTCCATATGTATGTGTGTATTCTCTTTGTGCAATTTTTTGTCTTCTGTGTTTGATGGGGTGGGGTTTGTTGTTGTTGTTTTTTTATCCTGTAGATATATCATTTTCTAAAAGCTTGAACAGAAAAAGAGGCATTGCCTCAGTTGGTGTATTCTGTTTCCAAACGATGGTGGAATTCACCATAATTATAATCATTAACCTCCTAGTAATAATTGCAGATGATTCATTACAATGTCTGTATAATTATTGGGAGATTTGTTGATATTGGATGCAAGATAATCTAATCTGTTTGATGGTCTAGTCCATTTTTAATGGTTAGTCCTCATTTGGGGCTACTCTAAGCTACTGATGTTGGTATGTAACCAAATGGGAGTCACCTCCTTCCTATTATGAATATTCATAATTCTCTTAAGAAGTGATGCAAGTCTTAGTCCTTTTTGTGAACGCGTTTTTTTTTTTTGGTTATGTAGAGGCTGGAGCGGATATCATTTGTGAACTACTGTTGTATTCCCACCGGTTTAATAAGAGTTGGACGAGCAGCTTTGCTGGTGTCTGTTGAATGACCTGGGTGTTATAAGAGGGGAGTCCCCGCCTCCAAATTTGTGTTAAAGCAACTGTACAGAATGGCTCCTTGTACAGGCATCTTTTTCTCTGGAGCAGACCTGTGTTGTGGGTCTGGATAAGGCTTGTGTTGTGCACTTGAACAGACCCATGTTATGCACTGGATAGACCTGTTGTACACTTCAATAGACCTACAAGTAGCATGTTGTGCATTTGGATAGGCCGATTGTGCGCTTGAATAGGCTTACTTTGCACTTGAATGGGCCTGCTTTCCGCGTCCTGAGAGGCCTATCATGCACTTGAATATGCCTGCTTTGCACTTTGACAAGCCTGTGAGGTGAATTTGAACAGGCCTGCATTGAGTACTTCAGTTCTTTTGTTTGACTTTTATGCTGTTGTTTTCTCTTTTTTCTCCTCTCTCTCTCTCTCTCTCTCGTATTTCTGGAGGTGAGAAACTAAACAGGTCGGCAGGTGTCTTGTTGTTGCTTAATTACTCAGTAGAGTTTTCTGTTATAATGATTATGTTCTATTGTATTCAGGTTTGACAGTTTTTGGCGATTTGTTTTTGTTGTTATTTTAATTTCGTTTTTGTAGAAGTGGCTTCAGCTCAGAAATGGGCCTTGTGTATATCACTGGCAAGAAAAAAAAAGAACTTAAGGACCATTAACATTTGCTTCCATCTGCAATCAATTCATGATATCCTTGTTAGCACCAGTTCTTTGACCACTTTACAGTGCAAATACTAATACTGCATATTGCAGTGTATGGCAGGGTAAGGATGAAACTTGTGTATTCAGCTTAGGATTTAAGTGTGGTTGCTTACAAAAATGGATGTTTTGATTTTTTTTTTTTTCAATCATTGTTAAAGTGGATGCCAAGCAAACATACGCGAAAATCACAGTTATTGGACTCTGAGTTTAGGGATGCTCTGTGCCTGTTTTGGATTTGTTTTATGTTGAAGATTTCTTTTTACAAAGGAAGGAAAATCAAGAGCAGTCCTAAATTCTTTTTCGCATTAGTTGGATGCATCATGAGCATTAAAAAGAAAAAAAGTGAAACACAAGCGTGTGCATTAATACTAACTCCCTGAACAAGTTGAAGATAGTTAGTACATCCAGATGTTTACTGCAGTTTTGTGGATATGGTTCTTGGTAGTTTTCAGCAGGCCAGATGCATGAATATTGTAGATTAATTCACATACTGTCAGTGAAGTATGATAACGTACCAGTTATGGAAGTATAATCTAACCAAGAACAGTAACTTTCATGTGTTCTTTACTCGCCTTTATTTTTCCATTATTGTGTATCCAAATGTGATTTTACTTTTTTATCACGCACACACACACACACACACACACACACACACACACGGAGTCTTTCCGAGATCGCATTTGACTTTCAGTGGTGTGTGTGTGTGTGTGTGTGTTTTTTATGTGTTTTTTTTTTTTGAAGATTTTGTTCAACAATGAATGCAAATGTGAAGTTTTTTTTCCTGATATTGTATGCATTTTGTGAGAGTAATTTCATACAAAATACAAGGTATTCTGCAGCCATTTTCAAACATGTATTCAGAATTGCCTCCTTTTAGGTCTGAAATGCACTGTCCACAGGTACTCATGATCTGTTACTCATTTTTTAAAACACGTTAATAAACAGATTCGCAACAGAAACGTTGTAAATACTTACCATGTGTGACTGGTATGTACATTTAAAAAAAAAATTTTTAATCCGATTGTTCCAAACAGAAGGGGCCTGATTAGACAAAGGAACACTGACTAATAGTTGTAGCATGAATAGTGGGAATGTGGAAGAGAAGTGTCAGATGAAGACAAGTCTTTCGTCTGAAAGCATTGTGTGCCTCAGCTGCCTGGTTAACTGGGGGCAAAAGATGACGAAAGAAGAGGCAAGTGGAGAAAGGGTGGGGTGGGGTGTGCGATGTTTTGGAAGGGTGAAGAGTGGTTACAAAACAAAATGAGCTGAATTATGTCCCCAGCCAAATTTTGATTGAAAACCGAAGCACATTGTGGGGAGCAAGACAAACACCAGGCCTGAAATAATGCGGAATTGCAGGATTTAAAGTTAGAGGGGCGGAAGGGGGCAGGGAATGGGGCCATTCTTTTTGTGTCTGTGTACCTTTCCAAATGTTGTGCTTTGTTTTGCGGTTTTGTACTGTGATGAAATTGCAACATTTCTGAGACTGGTCCATGTTTATAGGTTTGTACTACCTGTGTGAGGTATTGGAGGGGTGAAGAGTGGTCACACACAAACAAAAGAGGCAAATTATGTCCTTGGATGAATTTGGTTAGAAAACAGAAAGACAGTGTAGAGAGCGAGACAAACAATAGAAATGCTAAAGATGTTATCTGTGTAATGCAGAATGTCAATTTAAAGTTAAGGGGGATCGGGGAGGATGGTTGTGGAGCTATCCTTTTTGAGTCGATGTGTACATTTCTGAATGTTGTGCTTCAATTGGTATTTTTGTACTTTAATGTAAATGTAGCATTTTCTTGAGACTGGTCATTTATAGGTGTTTACTTACAGGTGTGAGCTATGCTGTGGTTTGTTGTGATAACAAGTTGTGATAATGGGGATGTGAGTTGATTAATTTAATCAGATTTGATATGTAATATATATAATATTCTAATAAGCTTGAAATGAAGATTTTCATTTCCCCTGTTGATTCCTCGCATTTCTGTGTCCAGATGATTTGACTTGGCAGATTGTTACATTTTAAGCATGAAACAAAGGATTTAAGTTCCCTCTCAATTGCTTACATTTCTTCGTGTTCAGATGATCTCTCTTACTATAGGGATTTTTAAGCTTCGTCTTTTCTTCTTCTTTTTTTTTTCAAACTTAAAAGAGATGTTTTTAGGACTTTTGGAAGTGTAGGTTTTTCTGTCCTGTTTCACAGTAAATCAAGCGAGGAGAAAGAATGGACTGCATGAGTAGTGTGGTCATGCTGACACTCATAAGGAACTCGGTGTGGACCACAGCAGCTGTGTTGTCAGGTCCATGTCTGTCGTGAATATGCGCTGTCAAGCGCATGTCAAAAAACTAAGGAGTCTGAAAAAACGCTACGTAAATAATTTGAACCATATGATTCAAGAAGCTTTTTTTTTTTTTTTTTGCCTCATGCTGTCAGATTGTTCATGAGAAACACATTGTCTGCCACATGATGCAAACAAAATTGATTTACTGAAAACGAGGTAGGGGATGCCATGTGGACTGCACGAAGGAGTCACGGTGTGTTGGACGAAATGTGGTCAAAATTCCCGATGGTAAGTTTCTTTTCGTTGGTGTTAATTACAGACTGTGCTGCGACAGTATAAAGCTCTGCCAGATGTCCCCCCCCCCCCCCCCCCCTCCCCCCTGCCATTTGCAAGGTAGGCGTTGTCTCACAGGGGTTTTTTTTACAGGTTTTTTTTTTTTAATCAGAGGTCTAGAGCCTGAACTCAGTGGTTGGAGGATGGGGTTCATGCGAACGAGAGACAGTCTGTTGTGTTTGGAATGGTGAGGTCAGAGGTCATGAGCCTGAAACGGATGCTCAGAGGCTGGAGGATGGGGTTCATGCGAACGGGAGACGGCGTGTTGTGTTTGGAATGGTGAGGTCAGAGGTCATGAGCCTGAACCAGGTGCTCAGTGGCTGGAGGATGGGGTTCATGCGAACGGGAGACAGCGTGTTGTGTTTGGAATGGTGAGGTCAGAGGTCATGAGCCTGAAACAGGTGCTCAGTGGCTGGAGGATGGGGTTCATGCGAATGAGAGACAGCATGTTGTGTTCGGTATTTTGAGGTCAGAGGTCACGAGCCTGAACCAGGTGCTCAGTGGCTGGGGTTCATGCGAACCGGAGACAGCCTGTTGTGTTTGGAATGGTGAGGTCAGAGGTCATGAGCCTGAACCAGGTGCTCAGTGGCTGGAGGATGGGGTTCATGCGAACAGGAAACAGCCTGTTGTGATTGGAATGGTGAGGTCAGAGGTCATGAGCCTGAAACAGATGCTCAGTGGTTGGAGTTCATGCGAACAGGAGACAGCCTGTTGTGTTTGGAATGGTGAGGTCAGAGGTCATGAGCCTGAAAGAGACGCTCAGTGGCTGGAGGATGGGGTTCATGCGAACGGGAGACAACGTGTTGTGTTTGGAATGGTGAGGTCAGAGGTCATGAGCCTGAAACAGATGCTCAGTGGCTGGAGGATGGGGTTCATACGAACGAGAGACAGCCTATTGTGTTTGGAATGGTGAGGTCAGAGGTCATGAGCCTGAAACGGATGCTCAGTGGCTTGAGTTCATTCAAACGGGAGACAGCCTGTTTTGTTTGGAATGGTGAGGTCAGAGGTCATGAGCCTGAAACAGATGCTCAGTAGCTGGAGGATGGGGTTCATGCGAATGGGAGACAGCCTGTTGTGTTTGGAATGGTGAGGTCAGAGGTCATGACCCTGAACCAGGTGCTCAGCGGCTGGAAGATGGGGTTCATGCAAACGGGAGACAGCCTGTTGTGTTTGGAATGGTGAGGTCAGAGGTCATGAGCCTGAAACGGATGCTCAGTGGTTGGAGGATGGGGTTCATGCGAACGGGAGATAGCCTGTTGTGTTTGGAATGGTGAGGTCAAAGGTCATGAACTGAAACAGGAGCTCAGTTGCTGGAGGCTGGGGGTGCTTGAATTTGGAGACAGCCTGCTGTGTTTAGAATGGAAAGGTCAAAGGTCATGAGTCTTAAACATGCTCCAGTGGCTGGAAGATGGAGTTCATCTGATTGGGAGACCGCCTGCTGTGGTGAAGAGGTCAGAGGTCATGAGCCTGAAACAGGGGCTTAATGGTTGATGAGGTTCATCAGTTTGACCAGTTTTGCACTTTACACAATATCAAAATGCTCTTCAGTCTGTATTTTGAATTTTCATCCATTTTATAGGTATGGGCAGGGTGACCCAGCTTCTTAAATCATTTGGTTGAGATGGTGTACATAGCCAGGCCTTTCAAGTTTTCCAGCTCAGCAGTTCACCAAGCAAAAGGTCATGGCAGACTGGACCAAAGGCAGTCTGCAGATGAGCGTTGAGCGCTTGCTGAGCTAAATGAAGAGGCCATCATATGTTTATCACATTCATGATCCTTCACCCAGATGGTCACATTTGTAGGAATAGATTTGTTGGAAGGATGACAACGCATATGCTGGAATCTTTTTTTTTTTTTGGTCTGCATGCACATTTTATCGAAATGGGGAAGATAACTGTGTGTTGAAGGTATTTTGTCCATCTTTGATAAACTGGAATCAGGTGCAGTGGGTCGTGCCAGAGTCCTGGCACAGTTCTGTCATCTTTTTTAATGAGTAGCTTTTAAGATCTTTGTGTGTAACTTAAGTGTGTAAGTTTGATGCTTTCTTTGAAGCAGTTGCCATTGTGGAGTTGTCAGTCAGTCTGATCAGATCTGCAGTAGTGTGATTTCTTTTCATGGCAAACAGTAAGTTCATTTGCAAGGTCACAATTTTAACGGAATCACCAGCAGGCTTGAGAACATGGTTATAGTAAAAGAAACGGGAGGATGCTTTGTTTTGGTACTTATTACATAGACATGCATGTTGTGACACATATCCGGTCTCTAGAGCGCAAGAAGTGAATCAGGCTTTTTGTAACAAAGTTAGGAAGTTTTTCTTTTTTTTGTTTTTGTATTATCATTGAATGCTATTCAAAGACTTGTACACCGCATTAAATGTGGAATGAACTTTTCTTTATAGAAATGCAGGGGAAGAAAAACAGAGTAAAAGAAAAAAAAATCTGTTGGGACCAGTTAGTCTATGTTATTCCGAACTTCGGCATTGTGTCTCAAGATTCAACGCACTTGTCCAGCGACTGATTTTAGAGGTACCAGCATCTTGTTTTGATTTTGGGGGAACAAAACGAACACTTGTCAGGGATGTTTACAGTTTTGTTGTGGACGTTTTCCCATCAGTGCTTCACTAGAAATTCACTTAGGTAGTTTCCAAATAGGAAGCCCTTTGGTAAAAATCACAAAGCTCTGCAATAATATTACCAATAAAGTGTTGGAGGAAGGAAAGAATGAAAATTTTCAGACGAGTTTATCTCCTGGCCAACCACTTGTAATTATATGACGTGTATTTGCTTCTGTTGCAATTTTAGCTCACGTAGGTCTTCAGATGACCCAGCATTCCTGCATTATAATTGATGAGTTTTCTTTAAGATACACCAAAACAATAATCTCTGATCTTGCATCGTCTGTGCGATCTGTCAAGTTCACATGACGTCAAGTATGTTTCCAATCACTTGAAATATAAGAAGAAAAAAAAAAGATGATTATTTATGTTAAAAACAATTTGAGAAGCCTCCAGCTACCTACCCTCACCTCTTGGCCCCCCCCTCCTCTCTCCCTAGCCTCCTTCTCCTGCTTCCCTCCCAGAAGCAGGGGGGGGGGGAGGGGCAAAGGAATCTGTGGATAATGTCCAGTTTGATAATGGCTTTTACTAGTTGCAAGGTGAGGCCACTGTAGGCGGAAATCTAAACAAATTTTAAAAAGTAGAGTTAGCACACCACACACACACACACAAAAAAAAACGTAGACGAACGAATCACAAGACGAAACAATGCGTTTCGACCTCTTAGGTCTTCTTCAGGCAAGATACTAAACATTCAGGATAACGAAAATGAACGAGAAATCACTTATCTTCATCTACTTCAGCGCAAGATAGGCTTTGAATCAAGACAGGCGGTGAATTCATTGATAGGCTTTTAGTAGTCTGCCCCACCATTCAAGAATGATCACTTTTGCAGCAGCTTCTGCCAGGGATCTAATTCTTGCTTTCCTGTTTTTTATTTGTTCTGTGTTTTGTTTTACACTTGGCTGTTTATCTGAACTTGATGCTCTGTCCTGTTGATTAAATTTGTAATGCTTTTACATTGTGAGTGTGATTGCTTGTAGACTTCTCGGTAGAGCGTATTCAGTCATGAATTTGATTCGGAATGTGGTCCATGCAGATCTTCAAGCTACTTCGAAAACAAACCCTCAAGCCTGGAATCGGTACAACATTGTATGCACACAGGTAGATTGGAAAAGAATGTAATGTAGGTTAGATCTGGAACAAAACTGTTGCTACTTCAAAATGACCGACACTGTGTTTCATCTCAAACACTATGCCGACATCTCCAGAATGACCTGTGTTTTCTCATCAGATACAAACAAACTAACACCCTCAGAATGAATGACACACTTACATCTTTGATACAAAACTATTGTCACCAGAATGATTTGATATTGTTCTAGACTGAGTCAACAATACCAGATTTATTTGCTAGTGTTTTAACATACTAAAATGGACAACACAGCAATGGGTAAACACTATTCCACATGGTCAGATGCTGAGCATCACTGTTGACATGTCCGTTTCGGACACTGACACCACTGAAGGGATTGTTTTGTTTTGTTTTTTCTCTACCTAAGGTATTGACATCATCAGAATGATTTTTACTATTTGACTGACACTTCTGGAAGGGTTCACTCTTCCATCGTGGATAGTGAGACCATCAGAATGATCGACATTATTCACCTGATGCCACTAGAATCCATCACTGTCATGTTGGACCCTCAACTTCACTAGAATTGGAAAACTCAACACTAATTAACAACATGGACACTGACAACACCAAAACGGTTGACACCATTCAGCTGACACCATCTGAAGATTGACACTATTCAAAGGACACCTCCACAGTGTTTGACACTATCAACTAACGTCACCCATAATGATTGACACTATTCAACTGGCATGACCAGAATGACCGACATTGTTTAATTCAACTGACACCATCAGAAAGACTGACACTATTCAAATGACACTTCCACAATGATTGACACTATCAACTAACGTCACCCATAATGATTGACACTGTTCCACTGACTCCACCACAATGATTGACACTATCAACTAACATCACCCATAATGATTGACACTATCAACTAACATCACCCATAATGATTGACACTGTTCCACTGACTCCACCACAATGATTGACACTATCAACTAACGTCACCCGTAATGATTGACACTGTTTAACTGACACCACCACAATGATTGACACTATCAACTAACGTCACCCGTAATGATTGACACTGTTCCACTGACTCCACCACAATGATTGACACTATCAACTAAAATCACCCATAATGATTGACACTGTTCCACTGACTCCACCACAATGATTGACACTATCAACTAACGTCACCCGTAATGATTGACACTGTTCCACTGACTCCACCACAATGATTGACACTATCAACTAAAATCACCCATAATGATTGACACTGTTCCACTGACTCCACCACAATGATTGACACTATCAACTAACGTCACCCATAATGATTGACACTGTTCCACTGACTCCACCACAATGATTGACACTATCAACTAGCATCACCCATAATGATTGACACTGTTTAACTGACACCACCACAATGATTGACACTATCAAGTAACATCACCCATAATGATTGACACTGTTCCACTGACTCCACCACAATGATTGACACTATCAACTAAAATCACCCATAATGATTGACACTGTTCCACTGACTCCACCGCAATGATTGACACTATCAACTAACGTCACCCATAATGATTGACACTATCAACTAACGTCACCCATAATGATTGACACTGTTCCACTGACACCACCACAATGATTGACACTATCAACTAACATCACCTATAATGATTGACACTGTTCCACTGACACCACCACAATGATTGACACTATCAACATCACCCATAATGATTGACACTGTTCCACTGACTCCACCACAATGATTGACACTATCAACTAACGTCACCCATAATGATTGACACTGTTCCACTGACTCCACCACAATGATTGACACTATCAACTAACGTCACCCATAATGATTGACACTGTTCCACTGACTCCACCACAATGATTGACACTATCAACTAACGTCACCCATAATGATTGACACTGTTCCACTGACTCCACCACAATGATTGACACTATCAACTAACATCACCCATAATGATTGACACTGTTTAACTGACACCACCACAATGATTGACACTATCAACTAACGTCACCCATAATGATTGACACTGTTTAACTGACACCACCACAATGATTGACACTATCAACTAACGTCACCCATAATGATTGACACTGTTCCACTGACTCCACCACAATGATTGACACTATCAACTAACGTCGCCCATAATGATTGACACTGTTTCACTGACTCCACCACAATGATTGACACTATCAACTAACATCACCCATAATGATTGACACTGTTTAACTGACACCACCAGGATGACACTGCTCAACTGACACCAGCAGTTCTGATGCTATCACCATAGTAGTTAACAAATGCTATTCAAATGACGTCACCTGAATGATCGTTTCTTCTGTTGAAGATTTGTGACAGCCCTGAAATGGCCTTTGGCGGTCGGCTAGGCTGTAAGCAACATTATGTTGCCTTAACTATCGAAGGTACTGGCTGACCCAACAGAATGATTGATACCATTCCACAGTGGTTTCTAGAATGGCAGGACCAGAATGATTGCATGTTTGTGTTTTGGACGCAAAGGTGATGACAGGAGGAGGGAAAAAAAAGGACCACCTGGTTATGCGAACTGTAGTTTATACACAAGTTGCAGGTGTTAAAATGAGGACAGATTTGCATTCAGGAAGGTAGGTCTCTGTAGTAACCTTTTTTTTTTCTTTCTTGGTAATTTGTGTTAAGGGAAGAAGTGGCACCCAGTTATGACAATTTTCGTTTCAAAATGTGTCGGATAGCATTCATAGTTCTATTCATGTTGAAAAACTAGTCTTTTTTCCTTTCCCAGATGATTTCAAAGCTCTTGTTTGGGGCTGCTACTACAAAACTGGATTAAAGAAAAATCATGCAAAAATATAACGCCCCAAAATCGCATTCGAAAGCACTAATATCATAAACACAAGAAACAAGCTAGATACTTCAAATTTAGTTAGTTTTGTTGTTGTTGTTTTGCTGGGTTACATGTATTTTATTAACTTAAGGGTTTCCACATCTAGTCTTAAGTTTTCCCAGCAGATATTTATACAATGGTTCAGTCATGATTTCTACACCAGAACTGTTTTTGTTTTTGATACTGAAATGTGGAAAGTAAATGTCTATTATTTTGTGGCTGACATACAAGATAAGAAATGCTTGTTTCCACCTGCGTGGTGCAACAGTTGGTTTGGGGTCTGACCCCATCGGAAGCATCAGTTTGTGGAATTTTTCAGCCCTGGCACCACTCACGCCAAAAGCCAAGTGTCTAATGGGCTCAGATGGTAGGACGAGCCACCCTTCCATCCCCCTACCACCATCTCTCCCTCCCCCCCTCCATCCCAAATCGACTTTCATCCGATCTATCAAATCTCTTTTAGAGTGATGCTGAAATTTCCAAACCAACTCTAGGTGCGTGTAATTGTTGAAGCTTGATTGATGTTGGATATATTAAGAAAGTATGCATAGGAATGCAGCCCTTTTATGTAGTCTCTGACCAGAATGGACCTTGTGAGCTTCATCTTCATCATCCCCACAGATTAGCATTTAAAGAAAAAAAAAAAGTCCAGTTCTGTGGGTCTTCATGCCCTGCTCTAGTAGTGACCTCATTTTCCAGTGTCCTGTCCATGCCATGCCAGTGAGTTTGTGTTTAAGGCGGCATTGGTAAACTTCATGTGTACTGGTGATGGACGGACGTGGAGTCAGCCTTGTGCTGGTTCAGCGACTAAGTAGTTATTGTCATCAAGTTAGAGAGGAGCGGTGGAGAAGTCCCTGGTGTATTGTATCAGAATAGGCAACACAGAATACAACAAAGTGTCTCAGCTGCATTGTGTATGAGCTGGGCAGAATGAGCGATGTCATCATGTGGGAGTGATAGTTGTCAAAAGGACATAAAAGACAAGACAGCAACAACAACAACAACAAAGTATGCTGAAGACATTTCTGATCACTACTAAAAAATTTTTATTTTTTATTTTTTAGCTTGACTGCATCCAGAGTTGTTCTGTTTCATGAGCATTGACAGCTGCCTAAAAAATACTGATTTGATCAAATGGTTGGCGAAAATATAGAATTAAACTATGTAAAATAGCCAAGAAGCAGTTAACATGGCCTATTTTCCAAAATTTATTGGAAACAATCACAGTCATGATATTTTCTGTAAACTTGAGTGAGCAAAATGAGACCCTCCCCCCCCCCCCCCCCCCCCAAAAAAAAAAAAAAAAAAAAAAAAGCAATAACCCCAAAACATGATTTTTGAAGAAAAACGGTCAAAATTTTGTGCCACCTCTCACCTTAAATGGTCAAATCATGTGATTTTGGCAGCTTCTGTCGTTTTTATTCCTGATATTATCATTGTATGAAAAATAAACTGTTTAGTTTTGCAGCCAAAGTGTGGTGGTGTTTTCTGATCTTTTATTCTGTGAATCCTCGTACCTTTTTTTTTTTTCTTTTCTAATCAAGATCTCGTTTGTCTGTCTTCTCACTTGCGTCGCATGCACGTACACAAGAGTCATGTATGGATATCACTGGGGACCTTTTTCCTTGTTGTTTTACCTTCCATGTCCCAATAGCATTACTCTCACAGCGCCTGCTCTTGCCAGCCCTTACACAGCTGGAACCAGTCTCATCAGGTCACATCCCCAGCAACTCCACAGGAAACAAGCAATGTCAGGCGGGAATGCGGCAACCCACCAGAGGAGACACAGCATTACCTACGAGTATTAATATCCTAAAGAAACAGAAACAGGCGCAACAAAATCAAGAGACAGAAAAGATAATGCCCAATGTTGAAAATTTAATTGCAACTGTTAACAATCTGCACACAATTTAAACGCCAATTGTATGAGGTAGACATACTCAAAATAGTCCTCTGGTAAAAAAAAAAAATACATCGTCAAAAATTCAACAATTCTCTGGGGTTAAAGACAAAGGCTCATCAATGATAAACACGACCCACAATTCTTTCTTGTTCGCTTCTTTTTGCTCCATTCTGTCCACTTTAAACGGCCTAAGCCCTAGGCTGTTCATTCCAATCGTCCACCTACACAGCGCAGCTAGCTGTACGAAGTAGTTCCATCAGGAATTAATACCAGCTCATCAAGAGGCCACCCCCCAGAGGAGGTACTGCTAGGCTACTGAGCCACTTGGGTGGTATTTCAGTAATGCCCATGTGAATTTAACATGAGCACAATGTTACCACGAAGCCCCTCGCTGATAACAATGATTGTAGAGTTGTAGTCATAGATTAAGTGAGCACCCCATGGAACGGAGACCATCACAGTGTCTCCTGTGTGCGAGTCCGTGTGTGTGTGTGATGCACTTTGTTTATTACACTCGGATTTTTAAACTGAACTTTTCAGGATTTTTTTCTTTCTACTGCGTTTCTTTGATCACTTTGCAGAAAGTGTAGACTGTACTTACGCAGCTTGAGTTCTGCACCAGAATTCCTCTGAAGGTGTAAAAAGAAGGGTGATAACAAATCCACCCCACATGTGACTGGAATGTCTCACTTCCTAGGATGTCTCTTTAGCTGCTACACCACTTGTCCACATGCGACGTATGGGTCAGTTTCCGTAGGCTGCGGCCACTTCTGCGGACAGTTTGAAGGCCCTCCTGTAGAGGTCAGCTGCTTCCAGACACTGGCCTGCAGCCTGAAAGCACACACACACACACACACACACACACACACACACACACACACACACACAAGCCCCCATCACTTATTTAAACTGTTGTATTGCTCTTCTCAATATAACGCACACACCAAACAAAAGCAACTCTACTTTTTCTTCTTAAATGTTTTCTTTGCTTTGCCAAACTTTTTAATTTTTGTTTTGTTTTGTATAAACGTCCGCTGTGTACACCTTCTTGTTCACAAAAAATAAGAAAACGGACAAGACAACCAAGTTTCTATCAATACTAACAACAGCAACAACAAAAAAAAAAGCCTCTTTGGAACGGTGATTGCGTCCACGGGAAGAAAATAACACAAACGATAGAGACAAAAAAATACAGAGAGATGTACAAATATCAATTTCGTCATTGTGGGTAAGACAGATGATTTAAGAATGCACTTCATAGGACTTTCCTTCACTCACTATTGCTGTTGGTAATCATCACTTGTCAGTGATGTTGATAGACTGAAGTGTGACCCTTGACGTTTGATGCTGCTTTACTGTGGATTTTTCTTCTCACATTTCAGTTCTTCAAAATGACCACAACTAGCAAGGCATCCCCTTGTATCAAGAGGTATTCTGAATGTTGCCTCTGGCTATGATTTTCAAAAGGATTCGTCACTTTGTCTTCATGTCATAACCAATCATTGCCAAGAATACCAAATGTCATGAACGTCTTGCTGTCAAGCTTTACACCATAATGTGGCCTTGACTTTTGACCTCAATCCTTGGCTTTCATTCAATAGGATTACTGTTTTCCTTTTGATTGGTCGTACCAAAGTTAACCCTTTGAATATGACACGCCAGTTTATCAGCGAGGCTAAAATGAACGCTTGAATACAACAGGAAGCTATACCAGCGAGCTCCCATCCCTCCCCACAGTCCTGCTGGCAGGTTTTTCTGCAGTAGCAGGACCTCACGAGGGTTGTTTATGTACATGTCCTCCTGCCGGTAATTGCTTCTAGCAGTACTGCCGGACATGTTTAGATAAAGCAAGTGCAGGCTTCCCCTTCCCATGAGAAAGTTTTTGAGTTTCCTGGTTTCATATTTTATAAGCGTGGGTGGTAGTTTTGCTTCGTCTCACTTTGTTTACATGTGACACTCTAAATGTCTCGTTTGTCATCGTCTGTCTGTCGCAGCATGGACTCAAGTTCAATGCTTGACTCTCATGAAAATCTGTGTTCAATTCTTCATATAACAGTATGTAATAATGAATATTTTTTAGATGTAAGAAAAACCAAAGTTGGGTTCAAATAAGTACCTCTTTTATACTGAAATTTCACCCAGAAACCCAGGAATGAAAGGAACAGTACTGTAGTAAGAACTTAGGAACCAAGGGAAGTAATGATAGCCTGTATTCAGTACTCAAAGAATTAATGAAGATTTCATGCTAGATGGATGAAACTTTCATGGTGGATCCTAGTTTTGTTGCCTCAAAATTTATTTTATAATCATGGCATGCAAGACCTCTGTCATTTCAGCAGGGTTCATGCTCTAAATATGGCCAATCATTTGACAAAACTGGAGAACTGACCAGCTGCCATGACGAAGTGGTTAGCTTCGAGGACTCGCGGCTTGGAGGTCATGGGTTCAATTCCCATCTGAGAGCCATTTATTTGTGGGATTTTTCTGCCCCAACCAGTGCCACCTACCCAGAGCTGAGTTTGCTACTGGCTCAATTGGAAAGACTGGGGACCACACGCACTTTATGGATGCATCTCTGAGAATGTTGCTCAAATTTCCTGACCAGCACTGCAGATGTCTGTAGGTTGAAGCTGGGATGTACTATGAAAGCAAGCACAGAGTACAGCCCTATCATGCAGTCTCAGACCAGAATGGAAATCCATAGCATCATCTTCATCATCCTCATCGATCAGCATTTAAGAAGAAAAAAGTCTCAATTCTGTGGCCTTTCATACACTGCTCTCATGGTGACCTTTGACTGCCTTTCCATGTCTATGGCCTTGGTTTGTTTCTGTTGGGGTCACCAGTATCGGCAAATTCATCGGGAAGGTCACTTGGATAGATGTGGTGGCGTCTTCTGGAGGGAAAACTCGCTCACCCTGGCTCCGCAACAAAGCAATTATTGTCATCAATAGGGGGCTTAGTGCATGGTGTCCTGTGTATATTGGATTAGAACAGCCGCCACTGAACACCACAAAACGACTCGGCAGCAGTGCAATGTCTCCTCTGGTGGGTTGCCCCATGACAACTCAACACTGACTGCTCCCTGTGGACTGGTGGTGCCAGGGCCATGGCAGGTCTGACCAGGCTGTGGCTGTGGATGGGGAGTCGGAATAAGTGGCGTAGGTGCAGATTCTCTGAGGTGGCACAGAAGATGGGAAAGCAAAAAAACAAAAAAAGAAAAGGAAAAAAGGTGTATTGGACGCAAGCTGCAAATTGTATCATGCCTAAAAGCACTATTTTTTTTCTATAACAATCTGTGACCTTAATCTTCAACTCTGACCTTGAATTTAAACTTTCACCCTCACACCACGGTCATTCTTTGTGCCGAGTCTTTACAAGCAATGGATGGCATACCTTGGTATACACCTTGACAACAGCATTCACTATGGCAACTATTGCACCCTTTGATCCTCTCATCTTTCATGACACTTTAGTAGTATTAATCCCACAACGCTCTTTCTGGCTCAACAATACATAGCCGTACCCAAGTTACTCCTGTCACAGCCCTAGGATCGAAAGAGGGCAGAAAAACAATCCATTTCAGGTCATCATGGTCAACAGGCACTGCAGTGCTACAGAGTCTCGGTGTACCAAATCTGATAACAATAGGATGTAAAGACGTGTCTTCTATGCGAACATAAGTCTAATTCATCTTGCCTTTTACAGTCACACCTAGCTTGATTACTGAGAACTGGACACACCTCAGTCTATGTGCTGATAGTCACACTCAAACAGTGTTCTGAAATTAGCAAGAGACAAATTTTTGCATAGTCTCTTTATTCTTGGACTGGAAGATATTTGAATGGTTCGTTATCTTGGTGGTTCCCCTACACCCCTCTCACCATCGATCTTTCCCTTCCCTACCCCCTAAACTCCCACCCTCCAGTATTATTTTTCTTCTCATCTTTTTGTTTGTTTTCTCAATAATTCCAAAACCAAAGCTTGTATATCAATGTGAATTCAAACCTAGGGGAGGGGTGGGGGTGGGTGGGAAATCATGTCTCTCCAGAGTGTACACACCTATGTGAATTCAAACCCAGGGTGGGGGTGGGGGAGGGAAATCATGTCTCCAGAGTGTACTAATCAATGTGAATTCGAATCTGGGGGAGGGGAGAGAAATACTTTCTCTCCAGAGTGTACATATCAATGTTAATTAAAACCCCAAGGGAAAAACATGTCTTTCCAGAGTGTACATATCAATGTGAATTCAAACCCAGGAGGGAAAAATCCTGTCACTCCAGAGTGTACATACCAATGTGAATTCAAACCCAGGAGGGAAAAAAATCATCTCTCCTCAGAGTGTACTTATCAATGTGAATTCAAATCCCCGGTGGGGGGAGGGGGGGGGGGGGGGGCAGAATCATTTCCATCCAGAGTGTACATATCAATGTGAATTAAAATGTCAAGGGAAAAACTGTCTCTCCAGAGTGTACAGATCAATGTGAGTTAAAACCCGGGGGGAAAAAATCATCTCTCTCCAGAGTGTACTTATCAATGTGAATTCAAACCCAAGGGAAAAAAAATCATGTCTATCCAGAGTGTACACATCAATGTGAATTCAAACCCATGGGGAAAATCATTTCTCTCCAGTGTGTACAAAAAAGGCTTCGGCTATATGTTCACACCTAATACTTAGAAGGTGTATCTAAAGCAGATGCTGGTAACAGAAATCTTCATTAACTGACACACAGAGAAACCGATTCAGTTAGGCTGTTGGAAGCAAAAGTTTCCTGCATGATGCACACATACCTCTTTTCTCTCTGCCTCCTGCACTAACTGCAAGGCCTTTTCCTCATCGGCTGACATGGTGTTCTTACTAACATTGCGGAACATGATGTCAGTGCGTAGGATATATTTCACTCCACTCCTGTGCACAGAAGTAATGAATCAATACATGGTGTGTAAGATTGGTTTAATGAGTATCTTGATGATAAACACATACTATAAAGACTCAACAGGCGAAAAAAAAAAAAAAATCAAACCAAATCTTTAAACATTGTGAGACTGCACAATTCTTTACCATTTCTGATTTCAAATCAGAATGAATCAAAGTCACTGACAGAAAAACCTAAGATATATAACAAACATCAAATCAAAAATGGAAGAAGTTAAACCACACTGAACACCACCAAGAAGACTCATGCAGCGCAGTGATTCCTCTGTTGTGGAGCGTTATGACAATCTGATATTGATTCAGACTGATGCTTGTACACTTGGGCTATAACAGGAGGAGCCTGGAAACTGTTCATGGCATATCAGAATAAACAGAATGCCACACTGGCGGCATAGAACATGAGACGGTGATTTTTTTTTTTTTTTAAATGTGTATTTCACCATGAGTGACAAAGATGATGATGAAACTGTAGATTTCCATGTTGGTTTAAGACTACATGACAGAGCTGTACTCCACACAATATACAAACACCCCTTAACAACACATCCAAGCATCAACCATACTTGAGAGATCTACACCTTAAGAGTTAGATCAACAAATATGAGCAACCTTCTTAAAGGCAGATTTTGTGACGAGGGCAAGATTCGACTGTGTAATCCATTCTTCCATTCAAAGCCAGTCTGACTGCCTGTGGGCCAGCCTGGGCTAAAACATCTCAAAATGATATGCCTCTGGCTGGAGTCTAACCCACAAAAAGTCACGTCATCTCCCACTCCCATGTCCGTGATGGGAATCACCACACCATGGTGGATGACTGTGTTGCACAGCACCGTTATGTAGTCTTCAGTCAACACAGAACTTGGAAATGTTAGCTATGTATCCAAGGCCTGACCAGCATGTTGGGTTCATTCGCAGGTTAGGCATCTGCCAGGTCTTGTCCATATGTGACCCTCTTCACAATTCTCTTCATTTTAGTTATTCATTTTATTTAGTCTTCTGGCTATACAACCTTTGCACTGTGGTCTTGCAGTCTGGCGCAGGTGGTGCAGCATATCTAGACTAGTCCACATGCAGTTACTTTTTGATGAAACCTAATCTCTGGATGGTTTAACAACTTAAAAAAAATGTGAATAATTTCAAGTATTATCATTATCAGTAATATGAACACACACACACACACACACACACACACACACACACATATATATATACCCTCCCTATACCCTCCCACACAGCCTTCCCATTTTCAGCCATTGCACATACAAAAGTTATCGTACTTATGACCAACCCTTAAAAATCTGACAAATAAGGATGAAGAATTCCAGACACATACAAGAGTTTTTGCCCTTCATGCAGTCTGTGGTGGTTGAAAACAATGGCCAGGCCAGGCTCAGGCTGGATGCGAACCAGAATGTTCTCATCCTCCGCACAATACTTGCCGTCGCTGTCCTGAGAAATACCATGTACGTCCATTATTCTCAAGATTAGCAAATACACCAGACAATTTACAACTGCGACTACACACACACAAACACAAACACTTTTGCTCCCTTGTAAAAGAGACAAAAGCTCAAAGCTTCAAGACAATGATGCTTTCAAGTAGTTTTTGACCAATATGCACATATGAGTGAGTGTGCATATGTGTGTGCATGCATGCATGTGTGTGTGTGTGTGTGTGTGTGTGTGTGTGTGAATATGCACATGCGTCTATCAATGTCAAAGTGAAATGGGGGCAAAATAATGACAGAGACAGATTTTACAGAGACATGAGAGAGCCAGGTTTCACAACTCTCCAGTGGATAAGGCAACCAAATGTAGACTGCACATCTGTCTGTTGAATAATTTGTGTAATTATTATCTGCATACATTCTGATAGTTGTGTGTGTGTGTGTGTGGTGTGTGTGTGTGTGTGTGTGTGGTGTGTGTGTGCATGCGTGCGTGTGTGCATCTGTGTGTGTGCGTACATGTGTGCATACATGTATGTGGGAGTCTGTGAGTGCGTGCGTGCCTGTGTGTGTGCGCGTGCTCATTTGTATATGTACACATAGATGTATGCGCATTTGGAGTGAGTATGTGTGTGTGTGTGTGTGTGTGTGTGTGTGTGTGTGTGTGTGTGCGTGCGCGCAGTGTGTGTGCGTATGTGGCCTTTTTTCCCACAGATAGTGAAACTTCACATCAAAAAATGACCTTCTGTTCAGACCCAGGTCACACCTTTCCTTTAACTAATACATGTTAACGACTACATATTCTCTTGGCACAGTGATCCATACCATGTGCAGTGTTTGCTTTTCATCCACAAAGTTGGTGCTGCCTCCTTCAAAGTCCCCATTCAGGTAGAGCATGAAGGTTTGCAATGAACGTTCCTGGCTTGTTTTCACAAAATGCCCATCAAAATGGGGGGCAAAGTGACCTCCAGGAGTGTACCTGCATAGCCGGAACACCTTGACAATAACAGGAAACAGATCAAATCAGATGAGATGATGATAATAATGAAAGTAATATTATTAGTGTGTAATATTAGTAATGACAATAATGATAATAATCATCTTTATCATAATGATTAGAATAATGATAATAACATACTACTACTACTACTACTACTGCTGCAGCTACTACTACTACTACTACTACCACCACTACTACTACTAACAGTATAGCACTTTAGCTTTTGCACAAAAAAAAAAAAAAACTTGAAGTATTAGCACAATGCAATTTGTATACTTACATACCACAACTTCAAGAGATCAGTTGTGGGAATACAAAGAAAACAAGGGGGCAATTGATGTACATGGAGGGGGGAAAATTAGCTATTTGAAAGGTTTTGAGGCCGGTTTTGAAAAAGTCAGTTGCTGGTTTTTGATGAAGAAGAAGAGGAAGCTTGTTACTTGTATGTGAGCGGGAGAAAGAGAAAGTGTGGTGGCCAATGGTGGATTGTTTAAACCTGGGAATTCAGAATCAGAGCAGATCTAATGTGGAACATAGAGAATGGGACAGGGTATTAAGGTGAAACTAAAATGAAATTAACTCACAGACTAAATAACTTAACTTCATCTAGATTTCCAAGACCATCACAAAAATGGTCTCTCTCTCAGATACATGAATGAAATTGCTCAAAAATGACAACTGAAAACTAGTTTTCCCAACTATACGAACATGACAGGTATTGCAAGCTCTTGCACACATTTCAGGATTCATTTCCTATTCAACTTCCAGTCTCTGAACAGTGTTTCGCCGCACCCACCCCTTCCCTTTCAGTTTCAAAACTATCTTTTCTCAAATGGGGTTTGAGTTAATTTCTGAAAAAAAACATGAAATACAACTGAGTATGCCCAAAATGATGACCAGTGCATTACAAGAATGGCAAATTTAGAAGTTATTTTCTCAGTTGATCAACAAGAGAAGTTGCATACTTAAAAAGGAAAAACAAAGTAGAACTTTGCTCATGCCCCAAACTTTCTCTGCACTGCCGAGCCCTAAGATTTGACTCCAGAAAGTTGGCAGCCACCTGTATTGGCACTGCATAAGTGGAACTTTGAATGCATACCGTGTACAATAATGAATTTTAAAAAAAAAAAAAGAAAAAAGAAAAAAAAAGAAAAAGAACGGAAAAAAATGTTTTCAACCATGACTAAAACAGGATAAATCTGATGTGAACTTTTATTGAAAAGAAACATGGATTTAGCTAACCCCAGCAAACAGCATCACTCTAAGCATCTCAATGGCAACTCCTGCCGATCAACTGTTCAGCTCACGACCCATTCAGCATGTTTGTCTCTCCATCTTTAGCATGTGATGTTCACTGACAACACTGACTAATCACAAACAACACTGACTGATCATGGCAGGTTGCACTTCTCCGTGTGCAATGAAAGCGATATGTGTGACTGAGAAAAGTAAAGTTATTAATGCAATTATAGAAAGTTGGTCAAAGCTGGTGTCCCAGTATGCTGAATCTTCAAGTTGCCAGCACTGCGTGGGCAGAAATTTCTGTTATTCTGTAACAGTTCAGCCTTCCTGTTCAAATACATGGATGACAATTGTTTGCTGGGTGGTTTGAAATTTGGAGCCAAAGTCAAGGCTATAGAGTGTTAAAAATCCATCCTCAAACACAAAACTATGCAAACACTGACAGAAAAAAGTTTTTTTTTCTTTAAAAAAAAAAAAAAAGCATTCTATACTCTTGCTGAGTTGCGTCTCTTTGTGTATCCTGTCCAATGAGTGTGAAACTAGGTGGCTTTGGATCACTGAAACTTGCTTCACGGAACCATTGTTTCACTCTTTTTGTAAGTCGACTACTTTACATGATGAGGCAGTACTGTTTGCCAAGCTTTTGTTTTAGTCTGACTGATGACAGAAAAAAGCACTGCGAATATACAGCACAGGCTCTGCTGTCAAGTGACATTACTGCCAAACATTTGAGAGAGAAAGGCATTCTAGTTTCAAACAAACTGTAAACATCTGTAATATGACAAGTTTCATCAAACACTGACAAAATTTATATGAGTTATAGATCAAATAACATATTTTGGTTAGAAGATTTTCTATATTTCTCAATATATTATAGAAAACATCTCTATAAACAAACAAACAAAAAAAACCTGCTGGAAACATCAAAGGAAACCTAACTCAAATCAATATGATGGGACAGAAACCCAGCCAACAGATCCACTTACCGGTTCAAGCCCAATGGTGTCCATGTTCCCTGAAGAAGAAAGTTGATGCCATGTACATGCTGTTTCTGGTGGTCTCCCTCAATGGTGATGTCACTCAGCCAGGGTTGTAACCTCTTCCACAACATCTCCGCCATTGGTGGACTCTCAAAGGTAATTCTGCAATTTCATCCCCTTGTAATCTTAATGACAAAGATTGAAACTTTGCCTAAGAGTTATAAGGTCTCTTGATTTTTCTTTTTCTTGTAGCCATGCTCAGCATCAAGAAGAACAAATATAATATATATATATATATATATATATATATATATATATATATATATATGCATGTCCTGATCCCAGTACATTGTGTGTAAACAGTAATGACACTAGAATGATGTGGTTGGTTTGTGAACAGTGCTTCATACTCCGGAGCAGTCCATTTCAACATCTGATTTCAGTCAGTGATGCATGTCTGGAACTGAAGAAAAGAAAGTTGATCCAAGTGTAGATCAAGGTGGTGCCAAAATTGTTCATCTAGCTGACCAAAGGCCTTGATCTGGTTCTACACTATGACTTTTGTGAAGAAAAAATAAAGCTAACCTTCCATGCACTGAAGACTGATTTTCGATTTCTTTTTGATTGTGTGCAAAGAACAGGATCAATACAATCTCCAACGTTTTGTATGTAGATATTCTTTGAGGTATGTAAGCATAAGAAGTAAGATGACTTTCAAGTCACAATTCTTTTTCTTCTCATTCCCTAAAGGAGGTCTATGACTTGAGATTTTGTAGTCCTTGCTCTTTGTTAAAAAAAAAAAAAAAAAAAAAAAAATCTTTAGAACATCAAACGTTAGGCGGATTTTTTGTTGTTTTATTTTTTTGCCAAAGATCAGCGGTTATTATCTATCATCCATCCTATTGAGGAAAAGTTCTGGTTATGATGACAGGTCAGTCTGTCCACACTTATTCACAATTTTCTGTGTATTATTTTGTAACTCTGTACAAATCATGGACAACAATAAAATAAACCATCCACTGATCCAGAAGCATGAGAAAAAGGAATTAGATGTCCTTACCTTCACCTTGGCTACCTTACATCAGTCCACTCAGCACACATTCATGATTGTAGATTCTGTCACACTACAACATCCAGGACAACGAGGAAGCTGACGAAGAGATTAAGGAAGGAGGACAACTGCCCCAAAGAATCATCACCATTGAAGTGGTAAAAATAATTATGAGGGAGAAACAGAAGAAATGCGGGCTTAAGCAGCACCCTAACTACAACAACAGAGGTGTCTACTGCACTTCCTTCCAAGACACTTGTTTTCTTTGTAATCGACTAAAATTCTGAAGAAAATAAACACATCTTTACTCCCACCCTGATCACTGCATGGGAAAACATATCTTTTCTTTTTCAGTTTCTGCTTTTGTTTCTCTCTGCTCGTCTCTCCTGACAACTCAGTATCTCCTTCAAATTTAAGCTATCTCTAAAGAAATGTCAAGTACATGACTTCTTTGAAATGCATGAAAAAGGATGGAATATGTATACATGTAAAGCTGACTGCATTGGATGAAACACAAAACTTTGCTTAACTGCATCTTCTACCAAATCAGAATTATTTGGGTGCTGCATGCAAAAACCTAGTACTGTGCACAGTATTCCTATACATGGCTACAGAGTTGATGTGAACCTCTCGGTTGCTCACTCATTTTAATTTTCATGTTATACATATCTCAAACTCTCTGACTAATGACTGAAACTTTCAACTTCAAAGCTCACTGTTGTTTTTGTAAACTGTACGCACTCTCCAAACAAAGGTTGATCTAACGAGCAGTTCAAGATCTAAAAGGTTCAACCTCATGCACACATTAAAAAAGAGAGGTGTGAATTATGACATTGAAGTATGTCAGCTTTGGAGTACAGAGTGGAGGCAGATTAAAAGACTCGATGATATTGAAGTATATTCAGTTTAGAGTACCAAAGAACCATCCAGATAAAATAATGAATAGGTCAAAATAAATGTATAGTCCTGGATGTTACTGCACTGTTGATTTTGCAACAGCAGCAGCTCTGATCGTCAGAGTGAAGTCAAGTGTCCTAGGAGGATGGGACTAGCTCAGTGACAAACATGTACTGATAATATCTCTCTCTCTCTATTATCATCTTAAAGATAAAAAGAAAACAACCCAGTAACCTGTGCATAACATGAAAAACAGTAGTTACACCAACAGAGTGGGAGAACACCGACACGTCCCAGTGAACTTTTCTCAGCGACACAAACACAGAAATCTTAAGGATTGTTTGTCAGTTGCCAGTGTGTTTTGAGAAAGGTCAAAATATACCGAAATATTGCCATTATCTTATGGATGTTATGTGGCTTCTATTTTTCATATTCCTCACTTGCATATTGAATCTTCTCAATATTGACATGATTTAACAATGCGGTAAGTTTAACTATCAATTACTGTGCAATGCAGTATATACAGTAATTACCTTTGTGAGCTCCTGTAAGTGTCACTTGCATACTGGATCTTCTCAAAACCAGCTCTCTCCCCTTCTCCAATCAAATGCTTGCACTCCTGCGCCGATAATATCTCGCGCAGCAAAAATCCTTGATCACCAAAGTCCAAAATTTCACTTCTCTTTGGACAAAGATCAGCTGCTCCCATGTCTTGCTCGTTGGGAGTGGCGATTTGTTTGAGTTCATTCAAAGGTAATGATATTTTCCCGAATTCGTCTGCTTCTTCTTCGTGCTGTGGTGAAAACGTCTCCATCGTTCTGCTTTACGTAAAGCAGTGCGCGAGTTGACTGCGAAAGTTAGCAGTATTTCTGGGGTATGTTGTTATAGAGAACCCTGGCGAACCCAGGCGAACCTAAGCAAATCCAGGCGAACCTGACTTAAAATATATTAACTTTTCTCGCAAAATAAGTTCATTGGTAACCTGACCCTACCTAGAAAAACACCCCCGACCCTATCATGTGTTTTATTTATTTATTTTTTTTTTTTGCAAGTATCAATAAAAAAAAAATTAGCAAACAAATCAACATTAAAACCTCAGTTTTAACAAATGAACTTATTTTGCGAGAAAAGTTAATATATTTTAAGTCAGGTTCGCCTGGATTTGCTCGGGTTCGCCAGGGTTCTCTGTAACAACATACCCGTATTTCTGCTGTCCTGTATCTGAATCTGTGCGGTTATCGCACGCAAATGTCTTCTTTCGACTATGATTCGCACATTAAGAAAGTTTCAATCAGGAAGCGATGTAAGCAAGAAGGCACTGTCATCGCCTGCACTGCACACTAGTTACAATCATCGTCTGTCAACAAGTGGTGAAATCCCGACCCAAAGCCAGCAGTGGAAAACAGAATGTAGTTCACATTCTAGTCTGCAGCAGACTCCAGTTTACTGTACCACTGGAATGGTTTTTTTTTTTTTTTTTTTTTTTGTACGGAAACATAAAATTTGGAAATTATAACGCAGTATCGCATAATACTTGTACTTTCATTTTTTGTATGGTATGCCTAGTTCGAATGAGCTGTCTGAATCATTCCGGACTTTTTCCCTCATATATCCAAGGGGATGATGCATGCTTTGACTTGAGTATTATTTCCCCTGTTGAGACGGACGCTACATTACGACGAACTGTGGTCATAAGCCACAAGTAACAATAAGCACCAAAACTGTGTATTACCCATATAAGAGTTTTGAGTTATTGTATTATTTTAAATTCAAAATTAACTACGATAACAGCTTCAACAGAACAACTCTCAACTAATCATTTCAAATATTTCAAAGAATCCCTACTAATGACTTCTCGCACAATCTCCATTCGTTCTGTAGATTGCTTCATGACACAATAATTATTACAAAACTGCGCTGGCCCTCTCCCAGGCCCCCACCTCAAAGAAGCTTCAAAGATAAGCAAGTCACTCTGTGAGTAATCCACATCAGATTACAGGTTTTAGTCTTAAAGAAGGAGGAAGTTCTGCCGTGACGTACAGTTAGTGAAAATTGACACCATCTTCATTTAAAAGTCCATAGCAACTGAAGCTTAAACATGTTTCTCTCTGTCTCTCACTGTGTGTGCGTGCGTGCGTGCGTGCGTGCGTGTGTGTGTGTGTGTGTGTGTGTGTGTGTGTGTGTGTGTGTGTGTGTGTGTGTATGCACACGCGCGCACGCGCGCATGTGTGTGTGTGTGTGTGTGTGTGTCGCGCGCGCGCGCGCGCGTGTGTGTGTGTGTGTGTGTGTTCAATACAATCTAAGGTTACTCAACAGAGTGTGCATGTATGTGTGTGTGTGTGTGTGTGTGTGTGTGTGTGTGTGTTTCTGTGTGTGTGTGTGTGTGAGTGTGTGTGTGCGTGCATGTGTGCGTGCATGCGTACGTGCATGTGTGTGTGTGTGTGTGTGTGTGTGTGTGTGTGTGTTCGATTTTTTGTTTGAAGTTTTCATAAACGGACTACGACTGCACGTGAGGGGTAACATAATTTATCTTGCACGCGTAAAGTTTACCGCAAAAGCCCAAGATGCAGATGAGGGCCGGCATAATTAATGGTTCAGTCATGGTCTTTTGGAACCTGATGACGTCAGATTCAACTGGAGAATCTGTTCATTAACAAAAGTGAAACCTTTGACAATTCAAGAGCACGAACGTTGATTTTCTCTCACACAAGTCAATGATGTGCAAAAGGTTACGTCTTTGAATTGACGCAAACATGGCTACAGTATTCAACGCAGATGAAGAAACAAGAAAATAAGCTGAGAGCAGCATGAGCAAAAATATTTCAAATCTGAAGGAAAAGTTTACCCACAAACAGGCGACTGTAATTAACTACTTAACCTGCCACGCACAAGTTTAATGAAACTTTTCAGTAGACTCTCAAAATTCTTTAAACATTTTCTTTTTTTTTAAGTTCAAACAACAACACAATACAAAGACAAATACATAAAAAAAAATTACTGACTGCCCCCCCCCCCCCCCCCGCTCCCCCCCCCCCCCCCCCCCACCCCCGACCCTCCGCACACTGACCAGACTCTCACATTACAAGTAACACGGTAACACACAAACATCCGACGAGCACACATGCTAAATGTTACTTTATTACTGAAACATGTATAAGTACAGGGGACCCCCCCCCCCCCCCCTCCTTCCCCCAGTAAGGAAGCAACCCCCTACAATTAATTTCAGAGTATAGAAAGGGGAAGAGTGGAAAAATGTAATGTTACACCCAGTGATCCAAACCTTAATGTCAGAAAGGGTGGGGAGGCCGCAGGTGAACGACCAGGAGCCCTTTTCCCGGCTCACTTTCACAGAGAATCAGGCTACAAATTAACGACAGATAAGACAACCTTGTAGTCACCTTTTGCGCTAACGAGGACAAAACAAACAAACAAACAAATAAACAAAAATCTTCTTTCAAAACACAGTTTCGTTTATCTGTCCTACATAGACTTAACTCATCCCCAGGCCCACCTCCGCTTTCTCCCTTTTCCTTTCCCTCTCTCAGCTAAACCGCTAACAACCCCCCACAAAGAAGGGTAAAAGGGAGAGGGAGATACAAGGGGTAAACAAGCTGGCTGTGTCCACATTTATCCTCGTAAGCCTGTTAACGGGGCTTTCTGAATCGTTCGTTGACTTCTCTCCGCTGCGTTGGGCTAAGCGTAGGTCAGACATCTGCCATTTCGTAGCCACGAGACCTGTCCTGAAATTCTCTCTTCTTAAGTCATTAATTCATTTATCCATCAGCTTTAAGTCAGGAGCGGTATGGTCTCGAAACTTAGTGGATGTGGTGTAGTGTTTATTGACCAGTCTCCTTGATGGAACAAACTGAAGGTCTCTATCAATAGATTATTTCTCTTACGGGAGTGAATGCAGTTTAACGTTATATAGGTACAAACACAAAGCCACACGTACACTCGCTAGTCTCCACACACTGTCACAGTACATGACTCATAAACGAAGCACATGACTCACAAGAGCAGAAGTAGAGTTACAGGACCAACAAACGAAGAGAACGAACACAGTATAAAACAGGTGTTATGTAGGCCTAACCTGTTTTGTTCCGTTTGTTTTGGCGGACCAGTAACTCTACTTCTGCTCTCAAGCTTCAGTTACCGCCCCGGCAGTCACCCCACTTAGAAACCTACATAACTTACGAGTTCCCGATGATGGGCAGTGGTGACGAGGTTGTTGTTGCCGTAGTCGTAGCACACAAAAGCTCCCCTCTTGAATGGATGACCAAACGATGGAATGGAACAATGCAGCTGGGAACTCGTTACTTAAGGGTGAGTATAATAATTATAGTTATTTGGTAATGAATCTGTGAAAAGAATCTCTATCCTGTGTTTACTGTGAGCTGGCATGGCATAGCTGTATGGGTGTCATGCACGAACGTCAAGAACTCAAGGCCCGGTCATTTGCTGTTTAGATGCACACAAAGTGAAAATGGACTTTACTTCTGATACTTATTGTACACCAATGTATGTGTTGATCAAAAGGAATGTGCTTACGTTTTCTCCTAACTATCAAACAGCAATATCCATACACCCCCTCCCATGTCATATCCCCTCCCCCCCCCCCCCCCCCCCCCTCGTCTCCGCCCCTCTCCTGCACTCATCTGCTGGGGGTACGGAAAAGCGAATTTCTGAAAATTGAATGTAACCGCATATAATACTTTGTAAAAAAACAACAACAACAACAATGAAAACAAACATGCTTTTCCGTTTTTCACGCAGAAGAGTAAACAGAAGTAAATGCGGATACCATCCTGTTTGCTAAATTTGGAACAACAAAAACAGAGAAGAGACAACAGACTGACACAAACGACGGCACGAACATAGAAATCGTTCAACAGACAAAAGTCTATCCAGAGTGAGGATAGGAGGGCGGAAAGAGGGGAGGGGGGGGGGGGGGGGGGGGGGGGGGGGGGGGGGGGGAGACGAGATAGGATAAACGCCTTTCCACACAGACACAGACACTAGACAAATGTGAAATAATGCAGTTATATCTTGAAGTATGTATGGCTAGACTCAAGACAAAACGCAGGACGAAAACAACAACAATAATAATAATAAGAATGATAATGATGATGATGATGATAATGATAATAATAATAATAATAATGATAAATGATAAACGGAAAGCAAGTACTACCGCCTTTGAGAAAATATGAGCGATGTCCAGCTGAGAACTACATTCAAAATATTATTTATGATTTATTTTTTCGGACAATGATTTCAGTTCGAACACGCACCATAATCTAGCATAATTCACGGAACATTCAAGTACTCGGTCTACAAACTGCCGAACGAAAATTTGAAAGCGGAAAACGGATGGATGGGGCGAGAAGAAAGGAAGGAAAGTACTACAACAACTCATCTGAATACGTCTCATGAGATGGGTCAGTTGCCGGGTTCGATTCTCCCCAAGATATCCTCAAGTGGAGTCAAGAAGGCCTCGGAGACGCTTCTTCACCCACTCCCTGACCGCCCTTTTGAACATTCCCCAAACGGTACAACGGTGAATCTCCTCTACACTGTACAGCATTGAAACTGGTTTTGATGTACAGTGGTGAGTCTGTGTGCTTCAAACTACGCAGTGGTGTGTTTGTCTGCTTCCCAGTATGCAGTGGTAAGTCTGTCTTTTTAAAACTATACAGTAGTAAGTCAGTCTGGTGTACGTTGTACAGCAGTGGGTCTGTCTGTCTGTCTCTCTGCTTCGCAATGCTCAGCAGTGACACTAATTGCTTCATGTTGTCCAGCAGTGAGTCCGTCTGCTTCACATTGTGCGGTGGTAGGTCTGTTTGCTTCACACTTTACTTATTTGTCCGCTTCACACTTTACTATGTGATGCATCTGTCGGTTTCACACTGTACAGTAGTGAATCTGTCTACCTCAAACTGTACAGATGAGAATGTCTGCCGCACTTTGTACTGTTGTCAGTCTGGCTGGCTATTTCATCATCCACTATCTCATATATATATATATATATATATATATATATATATATATATATACGGAGAAAAACACGCAGAAAACAGAGACCTACATTGGAATGACAGAAACAACATTCAAAACCAGATACGCAAACCATAAACAATCATTCAAACAAGAAAGGTACAAAAACCAGACAGAATTAAGTAAACACATATGGACACTAAAAGAAAACAATATTGACTACGACATTTCCTGGAAGATAGTCCGAAGAGCCAGGTCGTACTCCTCCTCCAGCAAAAGATGCAACTTGTGCACAACAGAGAAGTACTACATACTCTGCAAACCAGGCATGGCAACTTTGAACTCAAGAGTGGAGATGATCAGCGCATGCCCACATAGACGAAAGTTCCTCCTTGCAAACGTAACATAAATGACACACAGAAAGACCCTATCAGAACGTCATACATATAAAACGTAGCCAATATATCACGTCATCTGATAAAATATGTCATCTGATAAATTACGCCATCTAATAACTTCTAGAACCTGATGAGAGCGAAAGCTTGAAACAACGTTGTAGTTCGGAGACTCAAGAAATCTTATATATATATATATATATGATGTGCGTGTGTGTATTCGTGCGTGTGTGCGTACGGTGTGTGTGTGTGTGTGTGTGTGTGTGTCTAAATTTGTCCCTTATGTAACGAAAGCCAAGAAAATGAGGTGCAATTCGTTCTCTGTTGCCCAGCACTCGGACGTAGACGTGAAATGTTAAACCCAAATACTATAGACATCCTTCACTGTTTAGATTGAGCTTGTTAATGTCATCGACCGCACCTTAAGACGCACACAATCTTTCATTGTTTTTATACAAAGGATTTGAAATGAGAGATGTTGTAATCACGTGAATACATTCTATATTATCGTTAGCTTTTATTTTGAATTTGCTGTATACCTTCATTCAGTTGCATGTTCACATCCCCCCTTCGTAATGATGGGCTAATCCTAATATGAACAAAATGTCTCAAGTCTTGAATCTCTCTCTCTCTCTCTCTCTCTCTCTCTCTAGTCAGGATGAGGGAGGCGAAGATGTGGGATGAGTGCGAGGGTTCAAGGGCAGCAAACAGTGGAACAGGATAAGGACAAGGAGAGGGGTGCGGAAGGGAAGTCAATCTTCAATTGGATCAGGTGGTCTTCTTTCGAGTTTTAACCATAAACTATATCACCAACACTCGTAGCCGCACACACACACACACACATACGTGCCCTTCCGTTTCATTGCAGGAGCTCGGATTTCGGAGAATTGGTTACGTATACGATAAAATAAAAATAAAAAAAAGACAAGAGAAAAAAGAAAATAAAAGAAAAAAGAAAAAAAAAAGGGGAAAGAAAAAAGAAAGGCTCACAAGAGATGTTTTTCTGTCTCTCATTGTTCATAGTGGTTGTTACTTCACTCAAGTCCCCACGATAAATTTAAGAAATAACCTAGTTTGCGGACATGATCATAGTGGTACCCTTTTCAAATAAAAAAGTAATTAAAAAAAAAACCCACTGACAAACAAACCAAGAACAATAACAAAAACAACAACAAAGAAATAAAAAAAAAGGGGAAAAAAAGCCATACAAAAATTATGTAAGCGTAATTGTACTTATTCTCTCGTGTTGTCTGAAAAAAAAACAAAAAAACATGTGTGTGGTGTGTGTGTGTGTGTGTGTGTGTGTGTGTGTGTTTTCCTGGTTGGGGCCAATTACTGCCACTGATTCAGACTGAGCCACAGCCCGAGACAGTGAGCACCGCCTGGTTATGTCATGCTTTACTATGATTCATGGTCTGCCATCGCGCGTCAGTGTGACCCCACCGGAACGCCGCAGGCTGCTCACACACAGACAAAAAAAATGAATGCGCCAAGGTCTTGCTGAAGGAGTCGAGTATTCATATACTAGCGCAATTAGATTGTTTTGTGAAGTTTTCTAGCGTCTGAAAGTTGATTTTTTTCCTTTCTCCTTGTTTTCTTTCATATACTCATCAAGGTGCAAGCCAGGTGAATCCAAGCAGACAGATTAAAATCAAAGGAATGGGACTATTTGGGGACTTTCACCTGGCGCAAAGATAGGGTGAGTGCAAAGGCCGGAAATGTGACGTCAGCTAAAGGGAAGGTCATGCATTTGAAGTGGTGTCTTCGGTGGCGCCCCCCCCCCCCCCCCCCCCCCCCCCCCCCAACAAGGAAAATAATTGGTGGGGAGCTGTACTTTTGATTATTTATCAGTTTAACATTAAATGCTGGCTCAAACTTATGGTAGGCCTCAAAACGCTTACACGGATCATACAGTGTTTAGTGCAAAATGTTGTTGTGGCGTGTAGGCACAGTTCTCACCAAAACGCCCATCACTCGCCACACAGCAAACGCCAACAAGGAAACGAAATGATATTACACGAATACTCCCAGCCAGCTGCCCAGCGTTGGCCAGCGTGCGAGTTTTACACCCTAGATTATCAACTGATTAAAAAATCCCTATGAACCCGTCTGGTTTCTTGGAAGACAAAACAATTCTAACTGATGCGGGAAAAGAATGGTCTCCATGGGATCGGGATGAGGGAGTTCGGGTTAGGTGAACATGTGTGTGTGTGTGTGTGTGTGTGTGTGTGAGTGTGTGTGCGTGTGCGCGCGCGCGCGCGCGCGTGCGTGCGTGCGAGCGTGCGCGTGTGTGTGTGTGTGTGAATCCGACGCCAAGCGCTAACACACACACACACACACATACACACACACACACACACGCACGTACACACACGTACACACACACACACACACACACACACACACACACAGAGGCAACGGTGGAGTTGCAAGAGAGGGTGAAAAGGTAAAGAAATGGAGGCGAGGGGGGTGTCGCGGTCAAATTCGTTGTACAGTCAAATCCGTTGGTGGTATACCAACTTAGCCAAAAATGACGTCATAACGTGTTGTCGCTAATGGTCACGGCAAAACTCCACAGTTTCAACTAAGACGACTACTACTACTACTACTAGATTTTTGTTGGTCATTGTGCCGGCTCAGTATTTGCATTGAATTTGCCCAAGCAATGAATTTGACTGAAGCTGCTGTCAAATTGGTTGCAGCTGAATATCATGACCACTACTACGTCGACTACAACGCACCGACTACTACTACTACTTTAACATTTCGGTTTTTTTTTTCTTCTCATTCTAGGGCTCCATTGTGTGATTTTCTAAACCTGGGAATGAGATTGACAGGCGTACGATAGACATTTGCAACGAATTTGACTGATCAACAGCCAGTCAAATTGGTTGCAGCTGAAAATCATGACTACTACTACCACTAGATTTTTGTTGGTTATTGTGCCGGCTCAGTATTTGCATTGAATTTGCCCAAGCAATGAATTTGACTGAAGCTGCAGTCAAATTGGTTGCAGCTGAATGTCATGACTACTACTACAACGCTACCACTACTACTTTAACATTTCGTTTTTGTTTTTTGTTTTGTTTTTTACTCATTTATTTTGTAATAGTAGTAGCCATGATTTTCACCTGCAACCAATTTGACTGGCTGTTGATCAGTCAAATTGGATGCAAATGACTATCGTACGCCTTTGAAAAAGGAGTGAGGCAGGGAACAGTAAAAACTAAACAAGTAGGGTAACTTTTGGACCCATAAGAAAACCTAACACAGAATAACTTTTATTCAAGACTGGCACAGCCTTTTAAACTTGAATAAAATCAGACAAATACGAACAATCTAATAGTGGGGAGAGAAAACAAGTGCAGGCCAACAACTCAACTCTCTTCATAGTATTGACTTGGCAAAGATTTGGACTTAAGAGGGGGGGTTGTTGAAGATGGAGAAACTAGGAGCATGAAATTAAGAAAATGTACTATAGATATGAAAACTCCTCGCTAGCTGCATGAGGGAACCATAGTAATCTCTTTGGAAAACAGATCTATTTGTATTGCCTGCTCCGAGGCCTTTCGTCCGCTGGATCGGAACTCATCAGGGAGACACTGCTGGTTGTGTCTGTGCTCCTGGCGTCAAATAGAGACACTCCACAGTCCATAATACCGTGGTGTTCTCACCACCAACGGTTCAAAAAAGAATCCAACAGCACCCCCAAAGCAGCCAGCAAAGGGTAGTAATGAAACCAAACGAAAATGTGGGGAAGAAAAAAGTTGCTGAAAAACTCAAGACATTATGCAAACAGTATAAAATGTAGGGGACAATCTTTGAGCCTACGCTGGAGGATCCACCCAAGGATGCAAGGGAGATCAAAAGACAAACACAAAGACGGACAGAAACAAATAACCTCGGTTTAATCGAAACGCATGTGCTTGTTTTCTCCCCCACTAATAGATTGTTCGTCTATGTATTTGTCTGATTTTATTCAAGTTTAAAAGGCTGTGCCAGTCTTGAATAAAAGTTACTCTGTGTTAGGTTTTCTTATGGGAGCAAAAGTTACCCTACTTGTTTACTGTTTACCGTACGCCTGTTAATCTCATTCCCGGGTTTAGAAAATCGCACAATTGAGCCCTAGAATGAGAAAAAAAAAAGAAAAAGAAATGTTAAAGTAGTAGTAGCAGTAGTAGCAGCGTTGTAGTCGACGTAGTAGTTGTCATGATATTCAGCTGCAACCAATCTGACTGCAGCTTCAGTCAAATTCATTGCTTGGGCAAATTCAATGCAAATACTGAGCCGGCACAATGACCAACAAAAATCTAGTAGTAGTGGTAGTAGTAGTATAGTAGTAGTATAGTAGTAGTAGTAGTGGTGGTGGTAGTAGTAGTGGCAGTAGTAGTAGTAGTAGTAGTTGTAATAGTAGTAGTCATGATTTTCAGCTGCAACCAATTTGACTGGCTGTTGATCACGCAAATTCGTTGCAAATGACTATCGTACGCCTGTCAATCTCATTCCAAGGTTTAGAAAATCGCACAATTGTGCCCTAGAATGAGAAGAAAAAGAAAACGAAACGTTAAAGTAGTAGCAGTAGTGGTAGCGTTGTAGTCGATGTAGTAGTGGTCATGATATTCAGCTGCAACCAATTTGACAGCAGTTTCAGTCAAATTCATTGCTTGGGCAAATTCAATGCAAATACTGAGCCGGCACAATGACTAACAAAAATCTAGTAGTAGTAGTGGTAGTAGTAGTAGTAGTAGTAGTAGTAGTAGTGGTAGTAGTAGTAGTTGTTGTTGTTGTTGTTGTTGTTGTTGTTGTTGTAATAGTCGTAATCATGATTTTCAGCTGCAACCAATTTGACTGGCTGTTGATCAGTCAAATTCGTTGCAAATGACTATCGTACACCTGTCAATTTCATTTCCAGGTTTAGAAAATCGCACAATGGAGCCCTAGAATGAGGACACAAAAAAAGAAAACGAAATGTTAAAGTTGTAGTGGTAGCGTTGTAGTCGACGTAGTAGTGGTCATGATATTCAGCTGCAACCAATTTGACTGCAGCTTCAGTCAAATTCATTGCTTGGGCAAATTCAATGCAAATACTGAGCCGCCACAATGACCAACAAAAATCAAGTAGCAGTAGCAGTCGTCTTAGTTGAAACTGTGGAGTTTTGCCGTGACCATTAGCGACTACACGTTATGACGTCATTTTTGGCTAAGTTGGTATACCAGCAACGGATTTGACAGTGCAACGAAAAAAAGCAAACATTCATACACAATAAATGTACTGCTAGGGCTGCATAATGCCAGGTTGTTGTTGTTGTTGTTGTTGTTGTTTTTTTACCAGTTGAGGCTGGGGTGTAGATGAAGATAGGGGTGAAGATGGGAAGGGCGGAAGAGGGTTGGGCGAAGCGGGGCGGTGAGGGATCATCCTCTAACAAAGGGTACAAAGCAGTTTAGTAGAAAACGGGACCTACTCAGTAACCCATCAACTCGAACCATTGGCGAACGGAAAGAGCCTCTACCGACAGGAAAACGACTCACACTATATATAAGCTTCCCCGTCAGCCTTGCCCCGTGTTTGAGTCGAAGAATGCCACATGTGAGAACTGAACCATCCACTGAACTAGCTTGTTGAAAGGGATTCTTCCTTCCTCGAACGTCGCTCTGCTGTGCTGCATATTGCCAACCGCGTGACTTAGGTAGGGGCGACAATTTTTCGAACTGCTTGTTAGTGTCAGTGACTGTTCTTGTGCCAGTGTTGCCCGTAACGCATGGTACGGTACACTTCACTTTCTGTACTAAAGTTTGCACAGTAGGCCTACGTGAGAGACAAAGTTGAAGCAGGCCTGTCTTTGATTCAGATTTTTTTCCAGCTGTTTAAAAGTCCACTTCATTGTCGACACAGCCAAGATGAATGTTGCTGTGGTCAGGATGGTAGAGAGAGAGAGAGAGAGAGAGAGAGAGAGAGAGAGAGAGAGAGAGAGAGAGAGAGAGAGAGAGAGAGAGAGAGAGGACGGTGATTCAGATCTTCTTGTCTCATTCAAAATTAACGTATTACGCAAAGTTTTAGCGCAGTGCGTGAACTGTGTAGGAACATGGCTTACACGTAACCGATATATTTTGAATGTGCGTCTTGACGTTTTTTCCCCCTCCTTTTCAAATCACGGATGCTATGTACAGTTATCAGTACTCACTGTAAACACCTTGGTTTTGTTTATTTTCTAAATGTTCCTCGATTTTTTCCCCCCGGTACTTGCATTTCGGAAACATATTCTTGATTAAGAATGAAGAATCTGTCACATTCCCAGTCCGCCTGGTACATTTTGCTTTTAATCAGAATGTACTTTTCTTATTTTTTGTTTCCTTTGTGGCACAGACAGAGTTAGAAAAGTATAGAGCGCTGGCTGGATTTGTGCTTGTGTGATGCCATTGTGTCTCTGTGACCAGACAGAGATGAAATAGGCATGTATGATTCTACCAGATACTGGTATGGATGAAAATATAGTTCTGTCAATCAACAATACAAAACCGTGGCATGAATATAATCCCAGAGTGAAAGGGATGGAAATGTTTACATTCACTCTCTTTATAACTAATTAATTTCATAATTGAAAAAAAAAAAATGAAATCGCCCATAGGCCCAGTTAACAACAACAACAACAACACCAACAATAATAACAACAAAAATAATGATGATGATGATGATTGTTATTGTTGTTGTTGTTGTTTTCTTTGTTGTCGTTATTGATGGTGGTGGTCTTCTTATTCTTCTTCCGTGGTGTAAACTTTTGGTGCCACCTTAAAGTTTCCTAGAACTGTTTCCCCGAGTCGCTTATTAAGTTGTTCCGGAAAAGAAAATAAAAAACAAAATCTTATATCTTTGTTTATTTTGAAAATAAACTCAAGGGAGGTCTTACTGTTTGAACTGTGTGCCTCTTGAAGGGTAACATGAATAGCAATTTATTTGAAATTCTATGTACATGATAGTTTCACTATGGAAGCACCCTTTCTCCCATTTATATGGTGCTCAACAGCATTTTGTTTGAAATTGTATGTTCATGATTGTTTCACTATGGAGCAAAAATTACTCCCCTTCGTGTGTAAGTGTATGGTAGTTTCACCGTGGAAGCAAAACTTACACCCATTTATGTGGTATTCTATAGCATTTTCTTTGAAATTCTACGCATAATGATAGTTTCACCATGGGAAACCCCCCCCCCCCCCCCCCCCCCCCGCTTTGTGGGTTTGCTCTTTTACTGTGCATGTCTCTTCATCTCACATAAGAAGTGTTTTCAGCAGCTGTCGTTAGTTTGTCCTCGTACTTCAGACTAATGAATATCCATATTCTTTAATCATCCAGCTCGTAATGTGATAATGAGTCGACGACGATGATGACGATGGTGCAATGATGTTGATGCTGATGTGATGACAAATTGAAAATTATGTTGGTGATAACGCTGATTCTGATGAGGAAAATGTGATGATGATGATGATGACGATGATAAGAATTAAGGCAGCTGTACTATTACATTCGATTTTAGATTGTGGGTGGTTGTGGCTTTCGCGAGCACGCGCGCTTGCCTATGTGTGTGCGTGTGTGTGCGTGGCCAGTGTGTGTGTGTGTGTGTGTGTGTGTGTGTGTGTGTGTGAGAGAGAGAGAGAGAGAGTCAGTCTCTCTCTCTCTCTCTCTCTCTCTCTCTCTCTCTCTCTCTCTCTCTTTCCTACACACGCTCGCAGGCGCGCAAGCTGTGCTTGCCTTCTTTGATGATACATTGTCTTTTTTCTTTTTCTTTTTACATTTTCTTTTTACTGTTTTGTTTGTTCTGTTTTTCCAGCTCCGTGAGTGTTATTGTCACGCTATTCATACTACTTTTGCAGGTCACCTGACCAAAGGATGTCCATGTCGCTTTTCCTTCGCCTTCTTCTTTGGTTGACCATCGTTCCAGGTAAGTGTTGTTGATTCCAGACAATATGACCGACCTTTTTTGTTTGTTTGTTTCTCTCTATCTCATTTACAATGTCACCAAGTCAACTACCACGTCATGATTTGTCTGTTTTAATTGTTTCTTTTTCAGGATACTTTTTTTTTTTTTTTTTGATGATCTGACTCGTTCGACATACTTAGAGTTGTTTTTTTTTCTTTTTTCTTTTCTTTTTTCCGAGCGCGCGCGTGCGCGCGGCGTGTGTGTGTGTGTGTGTGTGGGTGTGGGTGAGTGGGTGCGTGCGTGCGTGCGTGCGTGCGTGTGCGTGTGTGTGTGTGTGTGTGTGTGTGTGTGTGTGTGTTTCCCATGTGAGTTTGACAGCTCTGAAAAGGCTCCGTGTGATCAGAGACGTGAAACGTCTCTGGTGTGATCGGCTGGGCTCTCATGACTTAATTTAAAACCATGAACCGGTTGCAGCGGGAGCAGGTGCCGGTTTCTTGACGTACGACCCTCAAGGCCAACAACTCCACTTCCGATGTCCTGAGCCAGACAGTGTGCCCTCCCGTGAATTGTCGTTGTTTGCCAAGGTGACCCGGGTGCTACACAATGGCGGCAATGTCACCGAATTGGCTCGGCTGAAAATCGTCCGACAGAAAGGTACCTGAAAAGAGCAGTTTTGCGTGGAATGTAGCAGAGTCTATGAGTTTACTGTAGGTGACAAGACTGAGAGGGGAACTGGTAGTGATTCTGATATGTTAGTGTCATCATCATCATCATCATCATCATCATCATCATCATCATCGTCATCATCATCAACAACAACAATATCAACAACAACATCATGATCATCGTCATCGTCGTCGTTGTCATCATCATCATTGTCATCGTTGTCATCATCATACATAGAATGAGCGTCTGTCACAGCAACAGCTGAAGAATTGAGATCATCATCATCATCATCATCATCATCATCACATCATCATCGTCGTCGTCGTCATCATCATCATCATCATCATCATCATCATCATCATCACCTCCACCACCACTACACTGAGATCATACATGGGAGTGAGAGAGAGAGAGAGAGAGAGAGAGAGAGAGAGAGAGAGAGAGAGAGAGAGAGAGCATGCATTTGTACAGAAGCATGAGAGTACGTGTTTGAATTTTATGTTGCTCTCTCCAAGCGCACATGGCAGTTAAGGGAGCAGACCTACGTGTTTGTATGTGTATAATGATCTCTCGACGAACGCACGGATATGAGATATTATGAGGTTTTACCTTGTTGTGGTGTTCTCTCAAAATGCACACAGCATGAGAGTGAACTATTTGCATTTGTTGTGGTGCGAATGAAGAGTGTGCGTGTGGGTTTTCGCTTGGTTGTTTGCTTTCGCGTGTTTTGGTTGTAGTTGATAATACTGTTGCTACATTGTCGGTTAACGTGTGCTGACCTCTGAGTCACTTGGAAACGGGGCAGGGTTTATTCAGAGTGGATGGGCGGATATAAGTCTCTCTGTCCATGGCGAGTCATCAGGGCACGATGGCGAAGACTACTTCACCAGTCTTCAAATTCTGTCAGTTTTGCTCCAAGGCTTGGGTCTAGAAAATGTTTTTTCTTTTTTTCCCGTCAGTCGATTTGTCTGTCTCCCTTTCCGTCTCCACCACAGAGCATTTTCCTCCCTCCCTCCGCCCCCCCCCTCTCTCTCTCTCTCTTTCTTGTGTGTGTGTGTGTGTGTGTGTGTGTGTGTGTGTGTGTGTGTGTGTGTGTGTGTGTGTGTAGCAAGGCCATCGAATCTTGTTACCGACGCATTTTTGTGTTCTTTATTAGTGTCAGTAAACCTACATTGGTCCGATGTCTTTTTTGGCTGCACTTATTCATTGGCAGCACGATAGATATTATTTGATGTTTAGTATCTCTGCGATAACACCTCACTTTGATGGCATGGCTTCTTTTTAATAATCCGCTGTGATTTTTGATGTCTCGCATGCATGCTGGGAGATGGAATATTCTACTGCACGCCCGGAGCCTGATCTTGTATGTTTCTTAGACATGTTAGTGTCCTTCTACACAGGTTTCACTTTGAAAAGCGCTGATGCTGTTTTGCTGTCCGTGAGAGTTTTTTTTTTTTTTTTTTTATGGTTTGGTAACCCCTCGCGGCTGATGACAGGATCCCAGGCGAGCCGTTCTTAGCTTCTGTCCACGGAAAGCTGTATCAGTATTGATGGTTGGTGATGTGGCTGGCCATCTTTTTTTTTTTTTTTCCCCGCTGAAGCTATAAGCGTTTGAAATGAGCGCCTGTCAAAAGCGAGCGGTCATGGCAGATGCTAAATTAGAGAACAGCTGGTGGCGCTGAGAGAATTGAGTAGATGGTAGCCCACGTTTGTGGCCGGGTGGCCTAGCTGTCCTTCTGCCATGGACTCGGCGATCCTGGTTCTACTCACCGAATGACGCAAAGATGCTGGAAATGGTTCTGTAGTTAGATGGGGGTCCTGCACAGGAAATGTGTATAGCCTGGCTTCGTTGCGATGCGCTACCTTGCACTCTTTTCATGTGGCGTATTATTCATTGTCATGCTTCGTACTGTATTGTGTAGTGCATTTCGTTTTCTTGCGTTGCGTTTGATTGAAGTGCCTTCTGTTTCTATCGTATTGTATCGTGTCGTCTTGTATCGCATCGTGTTGTATCGTCTTGCATAGCGTGACGTCCTGTTTTTCTCTGGTGTTTTCTTGTATTGCGTTGGTTAGCGCTGTATTGGGTTAATTTGCATTGTGATGTCATACATTGCATTGCACTGCATGGTGCTCTTTTTTCATCGCTGTGTAGGGTAGTGTAGTGCAGGGTAGGTTAGGTTAGGGTAGGTAGTGTAGTTTAGTGTAACTGTAAGGTAGTGTTCTGTAGGGTAGGGTAGATAGTGTAGTGTAGTGTAGGTAGGTAGTTGTGTAGGGTAGGGTAGGTAGGGTACGGTAGGGTACGGTAGGAAGCGTAGTGTAGTGTAGTGTAGTGTATGTAGTGTAGTGTAGTGTAACTGTAAGGTAGTGTTCTGTAGGGTAGGGTAGGGTAGGGTAGGCTTGGTTAGGGCAGGTAGTGCAGTGTAGTGTAACTGTGAGGTAGTGTTGTGTAGGGTAGGGTAGGTAGTGTAGTGTAACGTAGTGTTGTGTAGGGTAGGGTAGGTAGTGTAGTGTAGTGTAGTGTAAGGTAGTGTTGTGTAGGGTAGGGTAGGGTAGGGTAGGGTAGAGTAGGAGGCGAAGTGTAGTGATGTGTGAGTGTAGTGTAGTGTAGTGTAGTGTGTAGCGCAGTGCATTCAGTACAGTCCATACATTTCTTGAAATTGTGTTGTCGGTCCTACCCAACCCCCATCTCCCCACTTTTATTATTATTATTACTATTATTTTTTTTTTTTTTTTTTTTAAAGGAAAAAGTGGACGCCCGTTCCCGGAACTTCCTGCAACCCATCCTGCCCTCGCTGCTGTCTGTCTCTCAGTCTGCTACTGCGATTTCCTTTATTTTATTTTCTTTCTTTCTTTTCTTTCTTTCTCTTTTCTTTTCTTTTCTTTCTTTCTTTCTTTCTTTCTCCCTCTCTTTTTCGTTCTTTCTTTCTCTTTTCTTTTCTTTCCTTCTCTCTCTTTTTTCTTTCTTTCTTTGTCTCTTTGTTTGTTTGCTTTCTTTCTTTCTTTCTGTACCTATGTATTCATCAAATTGGTTTTTGTTTATTCGCTTGTTTATGTATTGAACTATTTCTGTCCTCCTCCCAGGCTACAGCCATAGCCTGCACGACCGTGTCCAAGTGCCCGAGGGACCCACCGACGACCTGATAGCCACGCTGAAGGACGTGACGTGCCACGATTCCGTCGCCTACAACTATACATGCGTCACGATCTACAATGAGCTCCTCACCTCGGACGTGCAGCAATTCCAGTTCATAGGTTGGTGACGTCACTCCGTGAAAGAGAATGACGTCATGAGAGAGAGAGAGAGAGAGAGAGAGAGAGAGAGAGAGAGAGAGAGAGAGAGAGATAGAGAATACAAATACGAATACGAATACGAATAATTTTATCGAGGGTAAAATGGATAAGGTGGTTACTTTTTTTACACCATGCCGTCGAGAACAACAAATGCAAAAAAGAATATCAAATGAGAGAGAGAGAGAGAGAGAGAGAAGAGAGAGAGAGAGAGAGAGAGAGAGAGAATACGAATACGAATACCAATAATTTTATTGAGGGTAAAATGGATAGGTAATTACTTTTTTTTTTTTTTTTACACCATGCCGTCAAGAACAACAAATGCAACAAAGAATATCAAATGAGCATGAGAGAGAGAGAGAGAGAGAGAGAGAGAGAGAGAGAGAGAGAGAGAGAGAGAGAGAAGAGAGGGGGGGGTGTTGGATAGGTGGATAGGTATTGTTTCTGTCGTTCTTGTTAATTTGAAAAGTAATCTGCTTGGTTTTCATCCTATGTGTTCAACCGTTTGCTTGTCTGAGTGTTTTTTTCTTCTTCTCCAGTTGTTTGATGAAAATGCTCATTCATTTAACTGTGTCTGTTTATCTGATTGCCTTTGCAGTTGGCTGATGAATATGGTGACTCTGCTTGCTTAGTATGATTACCTTGAACAGTTGACTGATAAAAGTAAATCCTTTAACCACGTGATTTGTCTGATAACTTCGATAACCGGCCGATGACACCACTGTAATTTTTTTTCTTTCTTGGTAACTAATTGCTTGGTCCGATAAGCGAATGATAAAACTGCTGACCAGTTTTTTTTATTTTATTTTTTTAATAGTTTGCCTTGACTGACAACCTGTCAAAGTGGTTGATGAAACTGGAGACTATTTCAACGATTTGCTTAGATTGATAACTTTTACAAGTGGATGATAAAAGTGGTAGTTCTTCTTTCAACCGCTAGATGTTATTGGTAACCTGTACTATTTAAATAAAACCAGTTTGCTCCGAATGATAACCTTTACAAGTGGGTGATAAAAGTGGTGGTTCTTCTTCTTTCAACCGCTAGCTGTGATTGGTAACCTGTACTATTTAAATAAAACCAGTTTGCTCCGAATGATAACCTTTACAAGTGGGTGATAAAAGTGGTGGTTCTTCTTCTTTCAACCGCTAGCTGTGATTGGTAACCTGTACTATTTAAATAAAACCAGTTTGCTCCGAATGATAACCTTTACAAGTGGGTGATAAAAGTGGTGGTTCTTCTTCTTTCAACCGCTAGCTGTGATTGGTAACCTGTACTATTTAAATAAAACCAGTTTGCTCCGAATGATAACCTTTACAAGTGGGTGATAAAAGTGGTGGTTCTTCTTCTTTCAACCGCTAGCTGTGATTGGTAACCTGTACTATTTAAATAAAACCAGTTTGCTCCCATGATAACCTTTACAATGGGTGATAAAAGTGGTGTTCTTCTTTCTTGTAACAACCGCTAGCTGCTGAATGGTAACCTGTACTATTTAAATTTATAAAACCAGTTTGCTCCGAATGATAACCTTTACAAGTGGTGATAAAAGTGGTAGGTTTCTTCTTTCAACCGCTAGTGTGATTGGTAACCTGTACTATTTAAATAAAACCAGTTTGCTCCGAATGATAACCTTTACAAGTGGGTGATAAAAGTGGTGGTTCTTCTTCTTTCAACCGCTAGCTGTGATTGGTAACCTGTACTATTTAAATAAAACCAGTTTGCTCCGAATGATAACCTTTACAAGTGGGTGATAAAAGTGGTGGTTCTTCTTCTTTCAACCGCTAGCTGTGATTGGTAACCTTGAAGATGGCTGATAAAACTTTTTTTTTTTTTCTCAACCGCTTGCTTTGACTGGAAACCTTTAGCAACCGATTTTTTTGGGTTGATAACCTTTATAACTCAGTCATAACACCGGTAAAAGTTACCTTTTTTGTAACCGCTTGCTTCATCTGACAACTTTACATGTAACTGATGAAACTGGAACTTTTTAAAAAACGTGTACTTTGATAACTTTTTAAAGCGGCTGATACATTATTTTAGACCGCTAGGTTTGATATGATAAACGTTACAAGCGGTTAGAGAAGACAGGTGATTTTTTTCTCCCAAACTGCAAACATAGTCTGCTAATCTTCACAAGTGGCTGATCAAACTGATGACTGTTTTCCTAATTAACAATTTGCTTGAACTGATAACATAGGTGACTTTTTTTTCAATGTCTTGTTTTGCCTAAAAAACCTTCTTCAAACGGCTGGACAAACTTGGGACTATTTTTCTTGACCAATTGCTTGAGCTCAACAAGACTTTCGCCGATGGCTAATTAAACTGGGGACAGTTTATATTGAAGGTTTGATTTCATAACCTTTAAAAATGGACGGTGGATAAAAAAAAGACTTCTTGTCACTCTTTTCTTAAGCGATTGCTTGATCTGTCCGTCAGGAGAAAGCAGTCAGCCCTACCTGACTCAAGACCCTTTGAAGAGTCGCTACGGTGTAGGGGAACTACTCACGCTGAACTGCACGGCCTTTGTGGGCACACAGGACAACGGTGTTGTCTGGGAGGCAGGGTTCCCAGGGGGGCCGTTTAGCCCTGTAACCGGCGAAGACAATCCAGAAACTGACAGTGCATATGAAGAGGTTTTTATGAGTTACTTTATTATAATTGTTGTTGTTGTTGTTATTGTTGTTATCATCATCATCATTACTATTTATCTATTTGTCGCGACTCAGTATTGAAGAGAGAGAGAGAGAGAGAGAGAGAGAGAGAGAGAGAGAGAGAGAGAGAGAGAGAGAGAGAGAGAGAGATTGGGTTTGTTTGGGCGTTACAAGAGGTGTTTACCATTAAATTTAAAAAACTTCAACATCCTCTTTGTCTTCTGTCTGTCTGTCTGTTTGTCTGTCTCTTATGTTGACTACCAGACATTGCCGTTCAGTATCTCCGTTATTAACAACACAGACTGTGGTCTTCTATGTATCTGTCTGTCCGACTGCCTAGCTATCTATCTGTCTATCTATCCATCTGTTTATCTATCTATCTATATATCTGTCTATCTATCTCTCTATTCGAATGTTTATCTATCTATCTATCTTCTATCTATCTGTTTGTCTATCTATCTGTCTGTCTATCTATCTATCTATCTATCGAGAGATCACACACACACACACACACACACACACACACACACACACACACACACACACACACACACACACACCACACCAACGCACACACACACACACACACACACACACACACACACACGCACACACATACACTCGCACGTATACGTGTGCACTGAGAGAGGTAAGTAGATTCTTATTTTCAATTAATGCCTCTTTTCTTCGATAAAGGTGCAAGTGGAGCATGCCCACTGCATTCGCCAGAGTGTCTTCCCTTTGGTGTATCGCGTGAAGGCCGAAGACGACGGGAAGATTTTCCAGTGTCGTCTGCAAAGGACGATGCAGACGACCCGTTTCGCCATGGTTGTCAAAACGGACGGGGAGATGTGCTCCGGTAGTATGCAGAACAAGAAAGGTGAGAGCCCGTGTCATGTCCAGGAATAAATCAAGACGAGGTCACACGTCACTATCAAAAGAGTTCAATGAAAATGTTACACAGTTTATTTTGATGATATTCATTGGTCTTAAAATAAAACCAGAACAATTCCCAGTCCGCTTTAAAAGAACTCGCCCTTCCTAGCCCCCCCCCCCCCTCCCACCCTTTCAGGTGATTATTTCACTTAGCATTTTGGACTTCTCTCGACGACATCAATAACCCCCCCCCCCCCCCCCAAAAAAAAAAAAAAAAAAAAAAAGCAAAGAAAAAAAACACCAAACCCCCCCTATAAAAATCACCCTGCCCCTCTTTCCATTCCCCGCTCCACGTCTCAACATGACGTCAGTTGTCAGGCTCAAGAAATCACTCGTGCTCCAAGGTGGATATGCATGGTGCTGATGACGATCTTACCGGCAAACCCCGACAAAACTAGAGAATGTAAACTGTCTGAGTAAACGTCCAGAGTACTCGGTTTGGCTTAAGCCATCTGTTCGGGGTCTCTCTCTCCAAAACGAGAGAGAGAGAGAGAGAGAGTGGAGTGTGTGTGTGTGTGTGTATGCATGCTGCGTGCGTGCTGCGCGTGAATGTGTGCGTGCGCGCGCGCGCGCATGTGTGTGTATGCGTAGAGCACGCGCGCGTCTTTGTGTGTGTGTGTGTGTGTGTGTGTGTGTGTGAGCTTTTTTAGCGGACAGCCAACCTATGGGGCATTTTTCGTGACTGATGTTACATGCATGGCTTCTTTTGATGATCTAAACATCCAGGGGGCGACACGGCCAACCCGAAGCAGGGGGTGCATCTGAAGGTCACCAAGCAGAGTTTGGTCAACAGAGGTAATGCCATTCATTGATCGTTGTTGCTTCCACGGATCTCTCTCCTTTTGTCTCTTTCTCGGGAACACATCGGCTGACTGTGTGAATCAAAATGGATCGCTTTTTTTCCCCCTATCACTAAAAAAAAAATCGAAACCATTATTTTTCTTCTATTTTTTTTTCCCACTTAAAACATCTCTCTCTCAGTATTGGGTTCTTTTACGTGTCTGGGAGCTTATGTTTCACCAGGGTAAGTAAACATCAAATTCATGTTCAATAGTCCGGAGTTCGATTCCCACACGAGATAGTAAGGCTGAGCATGATTTTCCTTCCAGGAGTTGGCACTCTATACTGACCCCATTCTCCTTCTAGTCATTCGTAACTGCAAAATGCTTGGTATGTGAACACACACACACGCGCACACAACTTGCTTCGCATGAAATCCTGTTCCAACTTTCGGAAAAGTGAAGACCTTTGTGTACATTGGGGATGGACGAAACGAAAATACAACACATGTACACTGGTGTGGTGGTGTTCGGGCATTATCCCCGAAGACGGATTATGACTACATTAATGGTATGATTATAATCAGTAGCATGTACACAAATCTCATGTGTGTGAACCTTAGAGTTTTTGTCGTAGAACGAAAGACTACGGAATGATATATATATATATATATATATATATATATATATATAAAATGCTGAACAGTTAAGTAGTGGGTGAAAACAAGTGCACACTAACAATTCTTCCGTCATTATAGTAATGACTTAGCTGCATATGAGAGAACTATTGTAATTCCTCTTGAACGCAGATCTATATGCATTGCCTGCTCCAAGGCCTTTCGTCCGCTGGATCGGACTCATCAGGGAGACACAGTTGAGTGTGCCTGTGCTCTTGGCGTCAAATAGAGACACACCACAGTCCATTATTCTGTGGTTTTCTCACCACCAAGGGTTCAAAAAAGAATCCAGCAGCACCCCCGAAAGCAGCCAGCGAAGGGTAGTAAACGGAACAAAAAGAAAGTGTGGAGAGGAAAAAAAGTTGCTGAAAAATTAACAACATTTTGCAAATAGTATAAAATGTGGGGGACAACCTTTGAGCCTATGCTTGAGGATCCATTCAAGGATGCAAGGGAGATCAAAAGATATATATATATATATATTATATATATAATGCTGAACAAATAAGTATATGAATATATATATATATATATATATATATATATATTGAGAGAGAGAGAGAGAGACAGACAGACAGACAGACAGACAGCAAACATTGCACAGCTGCCAGTCCTGCCATATTCTATCCAGAATTTCTCTATTTTAAAAATGATTCGAGAAAATCTTGACGCTGGTAATCCAATCCCGAATTTTAAGAAAATGTGTAAAAGATATAACTGGAGGGAGGGACGGGGAAAAGGTGGGGCCTAGAAAGGAGCGATGGAAAGGTGAAGGAGGTGAACGAGCAGGGGCGGCATCCTATTTGGAATGAGACACAGAGAGACACAAATGGTATTCTGTGAATCAAAACAACAGCATACCCCTCAAAATTCACGGGGAATTTTTTTTCTTTTGCGGCTTCACAAAAAAGTGGATTGAGTTTATTTGAATTACATGATTATTCTGAAGACGGAGGGAAGTGTGTATGTGTGTGTGTGTGTGTGTGTGTGTGTGTGTTGTGTGTGTGTGTGTTGTGTGTGTGCGCGCGCGCGCGCGTGTATGTGTAATAAACTTCGAAGGATATAAATGTCGTGAAAGGCATGTTCCTGAGCCAAACATTGATTATTTTTCAACCAGTTAGGTGAAGTAATATTTTCAGCTAAAAGTAAAAATCTGTTTGTAAAAAAAAAATTCCTGCAGGTGATGGTGGTGAAGAAGAGGGTGCCCTGTCCTCCTCCACCACCATGATCATCGTCATCGTCGTGCTGGTTGTCGTCGTGATCGTGTCGGTGTCCGTCATCTTCGTGTTGCATCGGCAGTGGAAGAAGAAGCAGCTGCAGCCTTTGGTCGTCGTTGAAAGTAAGTGGGCCTGCCCCTGGTCCGATGGATCCAAAAGTGCATCGAGGCCTAGCGCTCCCTGGTCAATAGGTCGCCTGGGTTCCATAGAATCCAGGACCTATAGGTCCCGGTGATTGCCGTTGAAAGTATTCAGGCCTCTGCGTGGTGGACCCCACCATAAATCTCTCGGTTGTTAGATCCATCCTGACAGATCCCAGGATCCACACATCCCGTTGACCGTGGTCGAAAGTAAGTGTACTACAATGGTTAAAAAAAAAAAAAAAAAAAAGAAGAAGAGGCGGAGATAAAGTTCAGTGTTAAAGACCAAACCGTTTTCTTACTTGTCAGTAGAGAAAACCAAGTTCAGTGTTAAAGACTAAACCGTTTTCTTACTTGTCAGTAGAGAAAACCAAGTTCAGTGTTAAAGACTAAACCATTTTCTTACTTTTCAGTAGTGAAAACCAAGTTCAATGTTAAAGACTAAACCATTTTCTTACTTGTCAGTAGAGAAAACCAAGTTCAGTGTTAAAGACTAAACCATTTTCTTACTTGAAACCAAGTTCAGTGTTAAAGACTAAACCATTTTCTTACTTGTCAGTAGAGAAAACCAAGTTCAGTGTTAAAGACTAAACCATTTTCTTACTTGTCATCAGTAGTAGACAAACACTACAGTTACAGTCGTGTTAAAGACTAAACCATTTTCTTACTTGTCAGTAGAGAAAACCAAGTTCAGTGTTAAAGACTAAACCATTTTCTTACTTGTCAGTAGAGAAAACCAAGTTCAGTGTTAAAGACTAAACCATTTTCTTACTTGTCAGTAGAGAAAACCAAGTTCAGTGTTGAAGACTAAACCATTTTCTTACTTGTCAGTAGAGAAAACCAAGTTCAGTGTTGAAGACTAAACCATTTTCTTACTTGTCAGTAGAGAAAACCAAGTTCAATGTTATAGAAGACTAAACCATTTTCTTACTTTTTCAATGTTAGAGGAAAACCGTTTTTCTTTACATAGCTACGGAGGGCCTATTTTTACACATCACAAATTTAAAGGAGAAAACTGTTTTTTTTTTCTTTAAATTCAATTTCTTTGGATTCTAGAGTTAAAACTGATCTGGATCAATACGTCTTCTTGGTCGAATAATTAGAGCGTCGGTAGGTGGCTTTGGTCATGTTAAAAAAAAAAGTATAGTTCCATGGATTTCAGAGTTGATAGAATTCCCACCATTAATAGATCCGAGGGTCGGTCAATTCCTTTGGTTGTAGCTGAAAGCAAGTTTATTTCAAAATATCCCAGAGTGTGTTTGCTTCCTCATTCAGTAGATCCCGGTGCTTAGCTTCAAGTACTTATCAGTCTATCTCTTTATCTGTCCCTCTTCTACCTGCCTCCCCAGAAACCCACGTCACTACTGTAGCACGGCCGTGACAGGCCTACCTTCCGATTTGCTCGCCGCCTGATCATTTGCTACTGTCTGCATACCCGACAACCTACCTAACTGCTTCTCTACCTACCACCATACTCGCTAAACGCTTTATTGATTGATTTGTTTACGTATCTGCCCTTCCATACCTATTATGAATGGGTTTTTTTTCTTTCTTAGCACCACATGGATGTTGTAGAATAGACGCATATGGGAGGGACGTCTACAGTTCTTGAGAGAATGAACGATATCAGTGTTATATTAATAACTTAACAACCAGGACGGATTCAACTTGATTTAGATGACCCCCCCCCCCCCTCTCTCTCCCGGGCTGTGCGCGAGTGTGTGTGTGTGTGTGTGTGTGTGTGTGTGTGTGTGTGTGTGTGTGTGTGTGTGTGCGTGCGCGCGCGCGCACGCGTACGTGCGTGCACGTGCTCTTTCTTTCCCTTTCTCAGAAATGCTTTCCTGAACTCTCTTCCTCATCCCCCCTCCCCGCCCCCCCCCCTCCCCCTTTTTTTTTTTTTTTTTCCCTGACATCACGCCAGATTCCCCTTTCAGACCTGGACTAGTATTAGAAAGCGGAACTCAGTGTCACCGAACAAAGACTGGAAGATCACCGGAAGTTCCCAGCTGCTCTTTCCTCCTCGAAGGGAAGCCGCCGGCGAGAGCTCACTTCCTGTTTTCCTTCGATCATCACTGCGCGTGCGCGCGGCGAGCCCGTATCCGGCTGTGACACACTTCCGGTGGCAAGACATTGTATTCCTCGAAAATCGGATGATTCACTGATGTGACTTACGAGATGGGTGTGTTAAGTAACGGTAGCCAGTCGACAGAGAAAGGCTTGTGACCATCGGCTTACTGATACCCATCTTTTTCTCCGAGTGAGTTCCTGCTTGTAGTAGCATGTTACTGTCCTACAGTTGGGGACTTGCATCTGTGGCTGTTAGCTTTCCAACGCGCACTTTACGACAGGCCTGCCAGTGTGGAAAAGAAGCCGCGATACAAAGTCCATTTCTGACAAATTTCAGAGTCAGTTTTTCGTAGGCATTGCTTGACTTTTAATGTGATGTTCATTTCTTTTGATGGATTTCCTGGTCAGTTAACCGTCAGGCTTTGCTATTTTACTGTATCGCTTTTGTTTGTTTTTCCATGAAAGAATTCTCTTTGGCCTCGCTTTTCTGATGCTTTCGGATAGTCTGCTAGTCAGAATGAAGTTGTGAGGTGTGTGTGTGTGTGTGTGTGTGTGTGTGTGTGTGTGTGTGTGTGTGTGTGTGTGTGTGTGATTGGGTGCAGGAACAAACAGGTGGAGGTGCCCAGTCTCCTCCCCCTCCCTCTACCCGCCCTTTCCCTTCTTCGAGTCTTCTATTAATTTCCTTTTCACTTAAATTCACCCATGGAAAATGGAAAGCTTTGATGTAAAGGTCCCCAACAGTCAACATCTGTTCAGTGTGCGCAGAATCAGATGCTCGAGTTACACTCCACCTCTCTCTCTCCATCTCTCTTTCTGACTCTTCTCTCTTCTCTCTCTCTTCTCTCTCTCTCTCTCTCTCTCTCTCTCTCTCTCTCTGTGTCTGTCTCTCCGTCCCTGTCTCTGTCTCTTTTTCTCTCTGTGTCTCTGTCTCTCTGTCTGTCTCTCTCTCAAACAAAAGAATGAACAACAACAATAATAACAACAACAACCAAAACTGAAAACGGCCCCTGCCTTTAGTAGCACTAAAACTGGAAACGTCAACGTCCATTTTGCACCTAGTTTGAGGAGATAAATGATTTCTCGTTCTTCGTTTTCATTATCCTGAATGTTGTTTCTCTTGCCAAAAGAGGACCAAAGAGGTCGAAACGCGTCGTGTTTTGTCTTGTGATTTGTTTTGAAAATAATTCTGAGTGAGTCGGTCCACCGAACAACATTTTAAAATTTGTTTCAATTTCCTCCTGCAGTACCTCACTTTGAAACTAACTTGCGGTTTGTTTGTCCCTTTCGTGCAGCGAAATACTGTTTTTTTTTTTTTTCTGTTAAGTTTGGAAATAAGCCATTCTATGTTCCGTTGACCCAGTTCAGTTCTACTGTCGCTGTCAACTCGGTAAAAAACAACATTCACCTCGTTGGTAAAAAGGAAGCTGGAACCGCAGTTACTAAACACGTTACTCACTGGGCTGATAAGCTGTCACCCTCTTTGCCATTGTTTGGTTTGGTGATGATTCATGAATGAAGTCATCGAGATTTAGTAACCCCCGCGCGCGCGCACTCACTCGGGTCTCTGCTGATGTGAAATCGCGAGTACGGTCTGTCCACTCCGAACGCGCTGGAGTGACGGACACTTCCTTGATGAAACTGAAACTGATGGGCATCAGACACAGCTACTTGGGTCCAGAGGCGGAGAATAGCGGGATCTGCCAGTCACACCGGAGATTAGAGTTAGCCATCGGTCACGTTGACAGTCGGATGCGGTCACTAGATATGAACGGTAGCATGGACCATGGAACGACTCTTCAGCGACCTACAGAAACGCCTTTTTTTTCTTCTTTTTCTGTATTTTTATGTTATTTTTCCTGGCCCAAGTTTTGTGCAAAAGCAAAAAAAAAAAACAAAAAAAAAAAAAAAATCAACGAATAGAAAAATTTACAACAATTAACAAAATTGTTGACACAATGTAGACACGACATCGTGCATGCATGCAACTAACTACAGACCTGCGTAATGAGAGGGGAGGTGGGGGGGGGGATGGGGAGAGAGAGAGAGAGAGAGAGAGAGAGAGAGAGAGAGAGAGAGAAGGTGGGGGTGGGATATCAAATATTATTTTTTGTATATAGCAGTACATAGTACAGCAGATCTCTAGGCATCGTTGAAGGTGTACTGGCGTGTGTGTGTGTGTGTGTGTGTGTGTGTGTGTGTGTGTGTGTGTGTGTTTGTGTGTTTGTGTGTTTGCACGTGTGTGCATGTCTCTCTCTCCCCTCTCTCTCTCTCTCTCTCTCTCTCTCTCTCTCTCTCTCTCTCTGAGGACCTGATGAAAAAAAGTCTAATACTAAGTGTTAAATCAATTGAGCGCTAGGAAGGTTCATTAAGCGACGCATTAATCGAATTGGTACTTCTTCTTCATAGCTCATGGTTCGACCTTATTCATCTGAAACGAAGATAATACGTTGGGTAATACAGTTGAAACTGCCTTTCGTTTACATTTAGTATTATTTTAGTGTGCTCCGCCAATGTTATTGTTGTGAAGGAAATGATATCTTTTTGCACCCTCCATTTCTTTCTTTTTTTTTCTACCTTTTCTTTCCTTTCTCATACCCTTTGTTATGTGTCCCCTCCCCCTCACTCTTGTCCCCTTCCCCCTCCCCCAATTCTATTCATCCTTTCCTGCGAGAAAGATCCCATCCGACAGGAAATTTGATTTATTAATAGAAAACTCTCTTTTCTTGATAAAATTAGAGATATTTCTAACGTTGTGAGAACAGGTGATACTATTACTAGGTTTGCTCCTACACGCACACGTGAGCTAGTACGCGAGTGCACATACACGCGATTGCTCGCTCCTGGCTTTTTCCTCCGCCGCCCTCGTCAGTATGAGTACCCCTTCTCCCTACCTCCTACCCGCCCCCCTCCCCCCCCCCCCCCCCCCTTCAACTCCCGTAATACCTCTTTCCTCCGTAATGTTGGTAGTATTCTTTTTGTGGCACATGACCAAAAAAAAAAAAAAGAAAGAAAGAAAAATTGTATTCGTCCTGTGTTCTCGATAGCGGAACTTAACCGGTAAGGTTCTGGTTTGTCGATTTACTTACTTTGTTTTTGTGTTGGTCAGTTTTTGTCAATTTTACCATTTTGTCTGTTTAATTTTTTTTTTTTTTTTATTAGTAGTAACTGTCATAATGTTATTGTCCTATTGTTTTAGTTTCATAAGTGCTCGTGTCCGTCGGTCACCCACTGGCACCAAAAGGATGTTTTACACATATTTTCTTTTTGTTTTCTTCGTATATTAAGTTGCATTTGTCCGAGTTCAACCATGGCATCTTTGACAACTATGTCTCATTAATCAGGAGCATAAAACATAAAAGAAAAATGCAAAAGTATAATGGGTAGCCTGAAAATATCGTCTCTTAACTGCCAGGGCCTTGGGAATTTTGGAAAAAGAAGGGATGTGTTTCAACATTTGAGACAAAAGCAATACTCAGTGTATTTTCTGCAGGATACGCATTTCACGAAGAAATTAGAACGCCAGATACGAGCTGAATGGGGATATGAGTGTGTGTTTTCTTCTAATAATAGTAGATCAAGGGGAGTATGTATTTTATTCAACAATAATTTTGAGTTTAAAATAGAGAAAACAATCAAGGATACAAAAGGAAACTATGTTATTGTCCTTTTGAATGCGTTGGGAAAACAGTTAACATTAGTGAATATTTATGGCCCGAATAGAGACGATCCTGCTTTTTTTCAGGATATACAAAATAAAATAAAGGAACTTGGTAATTCAAATATTATTATTGCTGGTGACTGGAATTTGGTTCTTAACCCAGCTTTAGATTATGATAACTATAAAAATATTAACAACGCCAAAGCCAGGGAGGAAGTAATTGAAATGATGTCTAAATTTGAGCTAGTAGATATATGGAGGGAGTTTAACCCAGAAGTTCTCAGATACACTTGGCGAAGGTTAAATCCACTCCAGCAAAGCCGCCTAGACTATCTAATTGCTTCTGAAAGATTAATGGGAAACGTAAGTAACTCTGACATTCTTTTTGGATACCGCAGTGACCATTCGCTGGTTACAGTTGAATTTACCTTTAAACAGGTAGTAAAAATAAAAAGTCTTTGGAAATTCAATTCAACATTACTAAAAGATTACACATATGTACAATCAATAAATGATACAATAGAGAATGTTAAAAGTCAATATGCAGCTGTACCATATGAGAGAGAAAACTTAAAACAGATACCAAATGATCAAGTTCAGTTTGTAATATCAGATCAGCTATTTCTTGATACGCTGCTGATGGAAATTAGAGCCAAAACAATTACATACAGTATAAGGAAGAATAAAGACCTGAAAAGGGCTGAACAAACCTTAGAACACGAAGTACAATCCCTTGAGAACAATCTGCATCTGAACGAAGCAGACAGAACAGCCCTAAATGAAAAGAAAACCCAGTTGGCAGAAATAAGGAAATCTAAAATGGAAGGAATTCTGTTGAGATCAAAAGTAAGGTGGGCACTGCAAGGGGAGAAAATAAATAAGTATTTTTGTTCTCTTGAAAACAGGCATTATGTGAGTAAGCAGATGTTAAAACTTGTGAAGGATGACGGCCATGTTTTATCAGAAACCAATGAAATGTTAGAAGAAACTAAAACTTTTTTTCAAGAACTTTATAAAGAACACGAATCACAAGATATCAATATGGATAAGTTTAAAGAAACAATACCAAAATTAAACAAATCTGAATCTGACAACTTAGAGGGATTTATAACAAAAGAAGAAGCAACAGAAGCATTAAGGAATATGCAGAATGATAAAAGTCCCGGCACAGATGGATTTACGGTGAATTTTTTCAAATTTTTCTGGAAACAACTAGGGGATTTTGTTACTCGTTCTTTAAACGAGAGTTTTTGTAAAGGGGAAATGTCAATAACACAAAGGGAGGGCGTAATAGTATGTTTACCCAAGGGAGACAAATCTAGGGAATTCATCAATAATTGGAGGCCAATTTCATTGTTAAATGTAACCTACAAAATAGGATCAACATGTATAGCTAACAGAATCAAAACAGTCTTGCCAAAACTAATACACGAAGATCAGACAGGATTCATATCTGGGAGGTATATTGGGGATAACTTGAGAACATTGTATGATATGATATACTATTTGGATCACCAAAATATACCAGGACTACTAGTTTCCATAGATTTTGAAAAGGCTTTTGATTCAGTTAACTGGAATTACTTGGTAAAAGCCATCAAAAGCTTTGGTTTTGGTGAGGATATTTGTAAATGGATTTGTACTTTTTATAAAAACATTAAAACACACGTAATTGTTAACGGCAAAATGTCAAAAACTTTTCCAGTAAAAAGAGGGTGTCGTCAAGGGGATCCTCTATCACCATATCTATTTGTATTATGTGTAGAGTTATTAGCATGCAAAATCAGAAACGATGAGGAAATTAAGGGAATAAAAATATCAGAAACAGAGCTCAAGATAATTCAGTTTGCAGACGATACGTGTTTCACTCTACAAGGAGATAAAAAATCTTATGAAAAACTTTTCGAGTCATTATCAGAATTTGAAAATATTTCGGGGTTAAAATTAAATTTCGAAAAAACTTGCAATGTATGGTTAGGACAGAAGAAGGGCTCGAAAATAGTGTACCTAGTTGAAAAACACATGATGTGGAATCCAAGAAAATTCAAAATTCTTGGAATATGGTTTACAAATGACCTTTCAAAATTAATAGAGCTTAATATATCAGACAAGTTTTTGGAAGTGAAAAGGTTGTTCAAAACGTGGTCCAAACGGATGTGCACACCATTAGGTAAGGTTGCAGTCCTGAAATCTCTTATTTTGTCAAAGCTTGTATACTTGTGGTTGTTGCTTCCAAACCCTCCTGATGACGTTATAAAACAATTACAAAGCATGTGTTTTGAGTTTGTCTGGGATGGGAAGCCTGACAAAATTAAACGAAAATATGCAGTACATGATATTGAAAACGGGGGCATAGGAATACCAAATATCTACGCTTTTATGCAAGCACTGAAATTGTCCTGGATAAGAAAATTAGTAAATAATGATTCAAAGTGGAAGACCATTTTAGTAACTCAATGTCCAGAAGTTAACGATATAAAATATTTTGGATCAAAGA
>CM065717.1:69945233-69952733 GCA_033310375.1 Conus canariensis
AGCTCATTCATCTTTATAAAAACAAGATGCAAAGCATATAAACGTACTCCCAGTTTATCCTGAATACGCGTGAGATATTCCATAAAGAGGAAAAACCGTCTTGGACTGGTGTAACCGCTGGTAATGGCTATTCTGGTAAACATCGGCCATCGTCTGTGACCTATAATGAACATATTTACATACAAATGTTCAGAAAGATCGGCCAAGAACTTTCTGAGATTTTCCATAAAGAAGAAAACCATTATGGGCCGTCAGTAACGGCTATAACGGTAAACTTAAACATCGGGCATCATCCGTGAGCCATAATGAACATACCTACAAATGTTCAGAAATATCGGCCAAGTACTTTCTGAGATATTCCATAAAGAAGGAAAACCGTTACAGGCCGTTACTGCTGTTAGTAACGGTTATAACGGTAAACTAAAACATCGGGCATCATCCGTAACCCATAATGAACATACATGCTAATTTTCACACAGATCGGCCAGGTACATTCTGAGATATTCCATAAAGAAGAAAAAGCGTTACAGGCCGTTACAGCCGTTAGTAACGGTATAACGGTAAACTAAAACATCGGGCATCATCCGTAACCCATAGTGAACATACCTGCTAATGTTCACAAAGATCAGCCGAGTACTTTCTGAGATATTCCATAAAGAAAAAAAATGTTACAGGCCGTTACAGCCGTTAGTAACGGTATATATGGTAAACTAAAACATCGGGCATTATTTGTGACCCATAATGAACATACTTACAAATTTTCAGAAAGATCGGCCAAGTGCTTTCTGACGGTAAACTAAAACATCGGGCATCATCCATGACCCATAATGAATATACCTGCTAATGTTCACAAAGATCAGCCAAGTACTTTCTGAGATATTCCATAAAGAAAAAAAATGTTACAGGCCGTTACAGCCGTTAGTAAAGGCTATAACGGTAAACTAAAACATCGGGCATCATCCGTGACCCATAATGAACATACCTGCTAAAGTTAACAAAGATCAGCCAAAGTACTTTCTGAGATATTCCATGAAGAAGAAAAAGCGTTACAGGCCATTACAGCCGTTAGTAACGGTATATGTGTTAAACTAAAACATCGAGCATTATTTGTGACCCATAATGAACATACCTACAAATTTTCAGAAAGATCGGCCAAGTGCTTTCTAAGATATTCCATAAAGAAGAAAAACCGTTACAGGCTGTTACAGCCGTTAGTAACAGCTATAACGGGGTAAACTAAATCATCGGGCATCATCCGAGACCCATAATGAACATACCTGCTAATTTTCACAAAGATCGGCCAAGTACTTTCTGAGATATTCCATAAAGAAGAAAAAGCGTTACAGGCCGTTACAGCCGTTAGTAACGGATGTAACGGTAAACTAAAACATCAGGCATCATCTGTGACCCATAATGAACACACCTACAAATTTTCAGAAAGATTGGCCAAGTACTTTTTGAGATATTCCATAAAGAAGAAAAACCGTTACAGGCTGTTACAGCCGTTAGTAACAGCTATAACGGGGTAAACTAAAACATCGGGCATCATCCGTGATCCATAATGAACGAACCTGCTAATTTTCACAAAGATCAGCCAAGTACTTTCTGAGATATTCCACAGAGAAGAAAAACCGTTACAGGCCGTTACAGCCGTTGGTAACGGCTGTAACGGTAAACTAAAACATCGGGCATCATCCTTGACCCATAATGAACCTACCTACAAATTTTCAGAAAGATCGGCCAAGTGCTTTCTGAGATATTCTATAAAGAAGAAAAACCGTTACAGGCCGTTACAACCGTTAGTAACGGCTATAACGGGGTAAACTAAAACATCAGGCATTATTCGTGACCCATAATTAACATACCTACAAATTTTCAGAAAGATCGGCCAAGTGCTTTCTAAGATATTCCATAAAGAAGAAAAACCGTTACAGGTTACAGCCGTTAGTAACGGCTATAACGGGGTGAACTAAAACATCGGGCATCATCCGTGACCCATAATGAACATACCTGCTAATTTTCACAAAGATCGGCCAAGTACTTTCTGAGATATTCCATGAAGAAGAAAAAGCGTTACAGGCCGTTACAACCGTTAGTAACGGCTGTAACGGTAAACTAAACATCGGGCATCATCCTTGACCCATAATGAACCTACCTACAAATTTTCAGAAAGATCGGCCCAGTAGTTTTGTCTGGAGCTAGTGGAACACATTTTGACCACGGACACACAGACACACAGACAGACAGACAGACAGACACACAGACAGCATTTCTTCGTTCCCATTCTAAAGTACTCCCTGTTCTTTAAGAACTGGGAGTACAAAAAGTAACAAGACAGCACTGTATTGTTTTTTTGAGCGAGCAGAGACGGAAATAAATCTTGTCCTGTTCCCCTTGCCATCTTTCCCCACTTTTCTTTCCTGCATCCCAGTCAGTTCGAACTATCCCTCACAGTATCTCCTTACCTGTTAAGTCACTTGTTTTTAGCTGCCCCGCACACAGCCATAGGCCAGTTTGTAAACACCAGCAGTCCGCTAGGAAACATGCAATATGAAATCAATTATAGGCAACCTTCTACAGGAGACGCCGCACTGCGGCTAGGTCACTTCGGTGATATCTGTTCAGTCCAGCAGGACACGGCCCATTAACATTCCTCTACGACAATGATCATTGCTCAGCGCTCTCTCTCTTCTCTCTCTCTCTCTCTCTCTCTCTCTCTCTCTCTCTCTTTCAATACACAACCACACCCACACACACCACATCTCTCTCTCTCTCTCTCTCACATCTCTCTCTCTCTCTTCCTCTCTCTACTCTCCTCCTCTTCTCTCCTAATTTCTGTATGGCACCCATATTTTTTCCCAACACTATCTTCTCCTAAGTCATTGATATGATATGCTTAATGTTAAAACTGCATTCATTTCAAAGTCCGCAACTGCATTTCATGGGACATAAGACTGAATTCCTTCCATTACTACAGCACTTGCCAAGGTATGTTTATTTTGTTAAAGATATTATGTGTGTTGTCCACCTAGATTAATTCAACTTAATTTACTGGATACATTTACCCCACTCTCTCTCTCTCTTCGTAATCCACGCCGTCGTCATATTTTGATTTTTCAAGAGTATTTCGCGTTTATGTGCCAACATTTCACTTAAATAGAAACCGATTAAAGGGAGATCATGAAAATGAATTGCAGCTGGAAACCGACTAAGGGCTACCTCCCTTTACTCGCCTGTGCACAGCTACAGGAGGGAAAAAGTGTACGCAGTTGTTATTAACAAATGAGAGAACTCATAATATAAAGATGAATGATATATGTCCCTTTGAAGCCTCCTATAACATCATAATTTCAATACCATGATTTTTTTAAACAGTCACTGGTGTTGGTGGGGGTGGTGTAGGGAGGGGGGGGGGGGTAAAAGTTCGTATGAACCCAACAAACTAAGAGATTTACAGACGATTTTGTACCCTCATATCCAGCAACTCCCTAGACCACAACTTCTAACGCTATTACTGTGCCACGACAGCTATTTATTCTGTTAACATTTTTGTCTCCAGCTCAGCATTTGCCAGACTCTTGGTGCAAGGGAGACAAGCGAAAATGAGAGCGAAGTCGAAGCGATTATCGGTAGTTTCCCTTTGATAAGCTGTCGAATGTTTGTGCAACTTGGTGAGAAACAGTTCACTTTCCACTATTTGGACAGCTGAAGCAGAGCCTCCCCCCCTAGTCTCAGTGACGCCGGAGTGCAGACACAACCCGGCCGTGCTCCACTGATGAGTCCGACCCCGGACGAAAGCCTCGACGCGGGCACTACAAATTATTGCCTCAAAAGGGATGGGATGGTTCACTATGCAGTAGTAAAGAGTTTCATATCTGTAACATATTTTTTAATTTCATGTTCCAGTTTCTCCATCTTCAACCCCCCCCCCCCCCTTAAGTCCAAATCTTTGCCAAGTATTACTATGAAACATTCAGTTTGGCTGCGTTTTTTTCCCCCCACTATTAGATTGTTCGTCTATGTATTGTTGACTTATTAAGTTTAAACGGTTGTGCCAGTCTTAATAAAGTTACTCTGTGTTAGGTTTCTTATGGAGCAAAAATACCCACTAGTTTACTGTTATGGTTGAAATTAATGAACTATTTCTCTGACGAGTTTTTTTTTTTTTCCAGTGCCAGAAAATATGAGGTTATGAACTGACTCACCATTTTGATGACAGTTAAAGTGTGAGGTGACAAGAACACGTAATGAGCTCAAGCTCTAGGCTTTGGCGGAGCCTTATTTGAATGTGAGAGACAAGGAGTGCGGGTATAGAGGTTGGGGTATATAAGATCTTCAGGTCAAAATGGGAACGAGACTTTCGAATTGAGAAAATGGATTTTCCCAGAGCGATGAACTGGGATTTTTTTTTTCTTTAAAAGGAAATAGGTCTAAGTGAAGGGAGATGGGATATCTTTGAATGATGAGGGAATGATATATTTTGACAAATGATATGGATCACACCAAGGTGAGGGAACTTGATCTTTTGAAAAACCCCAGAAATGAACTATTAGGAGATCCAAGTAAAGGTTGTTCTACACAGTTCTTAGCCGCTGACAATGCTTGGGTTATTGAACAGCAGAGCTGACCACTCAGACTGTTCCATATTTTTTTTTTTATCTCCCTTGCATCCTTAAATGGATCCTCAAGCATAGGCTCAAATATTGCCCCCTACATTTCATACTGTTTGCATAATGTGTTTAGTTTTTCAGCAACTTTTTACCTCTCCACACTTTCGTTTTATTTTATTCTACTACCTTTCGCTGGCTGCTTTGGGGGTGCTGTTGGATTCTTCTTTGAACCCTTGGTGGTGAGAACACCACAGAATTACGGACTGTGGTGTGTCTCTATTTGACGCCAAGAGCACAGAAACAATCAGCCGTGTCTCCCTGATAAGTTGCGATCCAGCGGACGAAAGACCTAGAAGCAGGCGATACATATAGATCTGCTTTCGAGAGGGATTGCGATGGTTCTCTCATGCAGCTAGTGAAAGGTTTTCATTTTATAATACACATTTTCCCTTTTTTTTTTTCTTCTTAAAATTTCAAATCTTTGCCAAGTCATTACTATAATGATGGAAGAATGGTTAACCTACACTTGTTTTCCCTCAGTACTTAATTGTTAAGGGAAAAAAAAAGAGAAAACTACATTTAAAAAAGATTTTTCTTTCAAAGGAGGGATTGGAATATTTCGAACTATGAGAGAAGGTGATCTTTTGAAAAAGGAGGGATGGGAAGTTTTAACGAATCACAAAATGGGATCTTTTGACAAAAGAAGAAAACTGACGTTTCGAGAGACAAAGAAACGGAATCTTCCGCAATTCCGAAAGATGAGGGAATGAGATCTTTCGAAGAGACAGACGGAGCGTGGTCTCTGAGATTTCAGAAAACGAGAGATGAGGGAGTGGAAACTTTGGATGAGACGAGAGAATGGGATTTTTTTTTTTTTTTTAAATTTGTTTAAAAAGAGAATGATCAGGGAAATGAAGGAATGGGATTTTTCGATAGATCAGGATATCAAGTTTTTGGATCGAAGAAGGTAAGAAATCTTTCGGAAACGAAGGGATGAGATCGATGAAGGATTGGAATCTTTCGAAATATGAGAGGTGGGATCTTATGAAAAAGAGGAACGGAATATTTTGAGGGAGCAAAAAGTGGGATCCGATGAGGGGGTGGGGTTTTCTGAACGTCTTTTGCAAGTAATGAGAGATGGCACTCTGTTGTCTTAATTTGTATGTTATTTGCTTGCCTTGCAGTGGTGCAGTGTGAAAGATGTATAGCAACTTTGTGCAAAAATGTTTTTGCAGGAACTTATTAAACGCGACTACAAACATGAGAAATGTGTGCGAAATTCGCTGTAATGATGTAATTATTAGAAATATGTACAAGTCTGTGGAAATGATGTTAACAGCGCCTATATCATTGCATCAATACACGTGCGCATGCGCGCGCGCGCACACACACACACACACACACACACAGACACGCACACGCCCCCACCCCGGCCCAGCGCTCTCCACACACACACACACACCACACACTTACATTTCACATTTTTTCCTATCTCTTTCTCCATCTTTCTTACAACAGAACAGATCAGAACACAACAGAACACAACACAACACAGACACAACACAACACAACACAACACAACACAACACACACACACACACACACACACACACACACACACACACACACACAACACAACACAACACCACACACACACACACACACACACACACACACACACACACATGCGCGCAAACACGTGCACACTCATCCATAACACACACACATCTCTCTCTCTCTGTGTCTCTCTCTCTCACATATATATAAATCTCATTCACCACTCTTCGCCCTTTTCAAAAGTGCATCCATAACTTTTCCACCATCATATTCCCGAAGTATACCATTTTTTATGTTAAAACTGCATGCATTTCGAGGTCCACAATCACTTACTGTGACGGGACATGAGGCTGAATTCCCTCCAACACTGCGTACTGCGTACTGCATATGCATACCTGCATACCAGTGCCAAGATGTGTGCATTTTGTTCAAGATAATTATTATGAATATTGACTATCTGGTATTCGTTCATCTGAATTTACTGGATGCATCCATTCTTATCCCTTTCCCCCTCCCCTCCTCCTCCCAATCCACCCTTTCATCACATTTTATTTTTTCAAATGTGCTTGGTCTTTACTGGTCGGTATTTTGCGTCGATTAAAGCCAAGACCGATTAAAGGGAGGCTATAAAAATGAATTGGTATGTGGAGCCTGGGACTGATTACCGGTGACTTCCCTTTAACCACAATTCACACGGGCAGCCGAACGGAGGATTTAAACAGAGAGAGAGGAGAGAGAGAGAGAGAGAGAGAGAGAGAGAGAGAGAGAGAGAGTACGCAATGATCATTAATCAATGAAAGAACTCATAATGATTTTATATGTTCCTTGAGGCCTATTGTAATACCATCATCTGAATACTTTCAACTTCTTTTTTTCTTAACGATCACATGCATTATGTGGGGATAGGAAATAGGGAGAAGGGGGCTAGTGGTAAAATATAAAAAAAAAAACTGAAAGACACGTACAGATTCATGCATTAACGCACACGCGCATACTCCTACTTACGCAGGGAAACGCACGCGTACAAACATACACAATATCCACAGACCACAGACAGACAGACAGACAGACAGACAGACAACCACAGCACAACACACACACACACACACACACACACACACACACACACACACACACATTACAAAGTTGTGTGCAAACGCATAGATGTACAGACAGGCATACATCTAAGCATGTAAATAGAAGCATACACACACACGCACGCACGTGCACACACACACACACACACACACACACACACACACACACACACACACACACACACACACACACACACACACACACACACACACACACACACACACACACACACACA
>CM065717.1:69970233-69975233 GCA_033310375.1 Conus canariensis
GCGCGCGCGCGCGTGTGTGTGTGTGTGTGTGTGTGTGTGTGTGTGTGTGTGTGTGTGTATCAGATTTAAGGGGTGCTGTAGTCCAGTGGTCTAAACATTTACTTTCCAATCTACCGGCCACCAATTTGAGTTTCGACGATGCCGTATGGTAGACGACATGTGGAGCGGGATCTTTTGGATCTCCCAGATTGTCATATATGCAGATCTGCCGGAGTGTACACGCGTGCAGACGATCTGAGGTACAGACAAGACGGAGAAGTGTTCCAGTCTAGCCAGCGGCGCAAGGGAATCTGGCTTTCAAAGTTCTCGCCATGGAGATTGGAGAGAGGGGGTTTGTATGCTCTTCAGCCTATAATATTATGAATCAGCTCGCGATTTCTGGTAAGAAGAGAACCGGAACCCCAAAGATAATCTGAATTTCAAGTCGTCGCCATATAGGATAGGGAGAGGGATTTGTGGGCTCATCAGTCTATAGCATCATGTTACAGCTGGGGATTTCTGGTAAGAAGAGGACCAGAACCCTAGAGATAATGACAGAGGCAGTTGAAAAGAGTTCCAGCTGGATCAGGTTGAGGAGGAGCAAAGGTGAATTTCGTATGGTTTAAATATCCCAGATTAGAACGGGTGCCCGACCGACATGTGGGTAAGACATCCGTCACCGCTCGACTTGGCCTTGTGAAGTCTAAGCATCCAGGAGATACGGTTCGAATCCTCGCAGCGCCAAAAATATGTCTGGCGGTAGAAGGGCATCTTGGAATCAAGACCTGGATGAGCCCCGGTTCCTTTGAAATGTCAGGAGTTGAGAGCCAGAGCCAAAACACTTGTTTGAGGGGTGCTTCTTCTCTTACGATCTTCTGCTGTCAAGCACTCCCTCTCCGTGGAGTTTCTTGCAACTGACGGGCGCGACACTCCAGTGGTAAGAACACTTACTTGTTAATCCACAGACCATCGGTTTGAGCCCCTCGGTACTTTGGAGAGAGAGAGAGAGAGAGAGAGAGAGAGAGAGAGAGAGAGAGAGAGAGAGAGAGGAGAGAGAGAGAATTGACAATTGACAATTGACAATTGACAAATGTTTTATTGTGTATAGGCCTGTGGCCCGTTACAATGAAGAGAAGGCAAACAACTGTTAAATTGAAAACGAGACAAACAAACGTAACACTCACACATTGCCAAAAATCCCATATCAACCGCAGTAATCTCAGAAAAATGTGTTCATAAAACAAAACTTGCTCTGCGTTTCAAAGCCAAAAAGAGGAATTTAGACAAATTCAGTTGAGTATCAAGGCTACTACTCAAAATCCTTGTGCATTGGTCACGTTTGGTAAGGTACGTCCCTGCACTTTGAATGCAATATTTAGCTCGTAGGTCACTATACTGCTGGCATTCGAATAGTACATGGAATTCGTCCTCATCGTCCGCCTGGCATAGGGGACAACCAGGTTGATCTATTGCCGAAAAGCGGAAAACATGGCTGTTTATGCTCGAAACTCCCATTCTAAAACGCACGAGGGCAGTTTTAAATTGCCTGTTCTTAATGAATTCAAAATACTTTTCACGTTCAAAGATGCTTTTAAATGAGTAGTATAATTCAAACCGATTGCTCTCTGATACATGCGCATACCAACGTTGGCAAAAACAGTTCTGTAGGCGTTCTTTGAATATCTGTATAAAATGTTTCTCGTCGCCTACCTCTCCAAACATCCAGACATACCCAAAACCGTTTGAACAAAGCAGTGTTTTAATATGTGTGACCCAATTTTTCATCTTCTTGTTTCTATTTTGTAAATCAAAAAGCATATCATAGGCTTTTCTGGAGTACCTTGTCAGTGGTTGCCTGCGTAGTCTGAACCAGAACTGAATACATCTCGTTGCTGAAGTAATATATAACGGAAAACGCCCCAATTCTCCACATACCATATCATTAGGTGTAAATGGAGGGACGTTCAGCAATAGCTTACAGGCCTGCAAATGAACTTTTTCGATAGATTCTCGTGGTTTGAACCCCCATAGTTCCGACCCATATAAAAGAGAAGGAACAACCTGGGCATCAAAAATCCTAAAGAACAGCTTAGGTGAAAAGCAGCTGAGTTTTCTTAACACTTTCAGAATTTCTATGGTAGCTTTCTTACCTCTAATGCAATGATCGTGTCCAGAAGCAACATCGAAACTAAGCTTTGTTGAAAAAGTAACACCAAAGATAATTATAAGAATTTACAACATCTAACTGCTTATCACCAAAGAACCAACATTCCTTTCTACTTAAATAGCCACCTTTCCGAAAAACCATGACTTTAGTTTTTTCCAGATTAACTTTTAAACATAATCTTTGAGCACACTCAAATAGGACATTAAGTTGATTTTGCAGACCTGCTATAGTCGACGACATGAGAGCGATGTCATCAGCAAATAACAGTATGAAAATTTCTACATCGTTAGGGATGAATTGTATTCCATGCTTGCCACGTGAAAACATGTCGCGTGCAAGCTCGTTAATAAATATAGAAAATAAGGTAGGACTAAGACAGCAACCCTGTTTTAGACCTTGCAAACATTCAAAATAATCAGTGTAAGAGTTACCACATCTGACACATGATTTAATGGTGCTGTACATACTTTTCAAAATGTTAAACAGGTTTCCTTTGACGCCATTCGTGAGTAGTATATTAAACAAAAGACCATGTTGTACCATATCGAACGCCTTTCTGAAATCGATAAATGCTACATAAAATTTATTGTTCCTTGATAAATGTTTTTCTATGCTAGCATACAAAGTGAAAATGTGATCAGTAGTGGAATAAGATTTTCTAAACCCAGCTTGAGCATCAGAAATAACTTCGTTGTTTTCAGCCCAGGAAATGAGCCGTTTATTCAATATGTGTGTAAAAATTTTACACAAGTGACTAATCAAGGAAACACCTCGATAATTGTTCGTATCGTTCACATCACCTTTTTTATACAACGGAATAATTATTGATTTAGTCCATTCCTCAGGGAATACACCATCTCTGAAAAGTTTATTGAAATATTTAACTAGAAAGGGAACTATCAAATCTCCTGAGGCCTTTATGACTTCACTTATCAAAGAATCAGGACCAGCTGCTTTGCCACACTTAAGACTCTGGATGGCTTTCTTTACTTCCTCTACTGTAATTTCAGCGTCCAGAATAGGGTCAAATGCCATATCAGAGACATCCAGTTTTGGATGGTCCACTCTTTGGACAAAATCAAGGTTTAACAAGTGTTCAAAATGGTTAAACCACTGATCCTGTGAAATTGTATTACTTATGTGGGAACGACTGCGATACTTACTAATTTCAGACCAAAAGGCCTGAGAATCATCTGCTATTTGCATTAAGCAGTTAATGCGCTCAGTTTTAAAACTACGTTTCTTCATGTACTTAAGTTGATTATATTCTCTCCTCATTTGTACATAGGCACATTTATCAATTGGATCCCCAGATCTCTTAAAAATGGTCAAAGCGTTTCTAACTCCCGTCTTGTTGTTTTGACATTCCTCATCAAACCAAGATTTTCTCACAACCCTGCTTTTTGAAGAACGATTTTGGCGCATACAAGCGCTGGCATTCATTAAACAATTAGTAAATTCATACAGTGCTCTGTTAACACAAGTATCAATCATATTGGCAGCATATTCTAGATTGCTGCAAAACAGGTCGATAGTACTGTTATATATGTATTCTGATAATCTATCCCTTTTTCATACAGTTACATTTTCTGAGATAGATAGAGGTGACAGTGGTGTTTTGCCTGTAATTTCTAACAGGATTGGCATGTGCTCTGATTCTACCCTGCTACCTACAGAAAAGTTCACAACGTTGTCTAACAAATCGTTAGAAATAAGGCAATAATCTATGACACTACACCCATGGGAAGATACAAATGTAAAATCACGACTAAAGCTACCTCTGTTGTACCCATTCAGAATACAAAAATCAAAACAAGCACACAAATGTAATAAATTTTCTCCAAAAGCATTTAACATTGTATCCTCAGACAATCGTGTTTTCTTGACACACGGGGTCGGATTGGAGGGGTCAGTCAGTAGATCAGTATGTGACCACGTTACTTGGAGGTCTGCTGTCCTTGCATTAAAGTCCCCGCAACATATCAGCTGAGCCTGTGGATAACGGTTTGTCAAGTCCACGATGCAGTGTTCTATGGCGTCAATGTGGCAAGTGAAATTAGATGATTGGTAGTGCACTGAACCAGAAGGAGGGACATAAACAAATAACAGAATGTCATTGTCCTCACAAAGCATGCTTTTAGACATCTTAATACACACCACGTGATCGGTATTAACTTTAATTGATGTAATGTGCTTATTAAGTATTTTATTGACTAGTAATAGAAGCCCTCCAGACCTACGTCCCATAAATGAATGTTTAATGGCTTTTGTCCTGAATTTCATGTAACCATTGAAGACACCATCCAAGTCGAACATATCATCTAGGTACGTTTCTATCAAACACACAATATCAAACTTTTGTACAAAAAGAAGAAAATCAGTATCTGCCAACTTACTGGCCAAACCATCTATGTTCCAGGAGAGACAGGACAAGTTCTTGGAGTGTCCACAAAATGTAACGGGCCGGCCGAATCCCTATTTGTTAGAGCCGTCTTTGTCTCTGAACTTGAACTTCTCAGTAAGCCGTGTCTGTTTGCTTCTGTCATTGAGTCTGCTTTGTTTGCTTTTGTTTCTGTTGTGTCTGCGTGTGATTGGAGCTCTTTGCGGTGTTCGGGTTTGAAGTTTCGTTTTCATGGGTGATGCTGACAGACATCAGACCCTGGCTGGGATCACCTGGAGTGGCAGTGGCACAGCCGTGCACGTCACTACCAGTGATCACACTGTTGCGCTGAGGCACAGACTGCGGCTGACATTGCTGGACTGGTCCACCAGGCAGGGGGTCAGGCTGGAGGTGGGATGACGACGGGAGGTGGGATGACGACGGGAGGTGGGATGACGACGGGAGGTGGGATGA
>CM065717.1:69987733-69995233 GCA_033310375.1 Conus canariensis
ACACTCTAGGGGGGTTGGGCCACACCCGGTTCATGACTCCGGATGTCCCTCTGCTGCCCCTATTTTTTTTTTTCCCACCTTGGGACGAGCCATGGCTGGGATTCGAACCCATGACCCTCTGGACATGCTCATTTTCCACTTAATGACTCGCGCTTTAACCACTGAGCCACAGGGACACCTGATATTTGTAGGGAAATTAAGCCTTATGAAGTTCACTTTTGTTCCTCCTTGACCAGATCCAGCTTGAACACCCCTCTGCCGCTTCTGCCATTGCTTTCAGGGCTCTGGTTTTTTCCTTCCCTGCAACTGAGAGCTGTTTCATGAGGCTGTATGCAGACGTTCCTACAAACCCCCTAGCTCCAATTTCTGCAGTGAGGACTTTGACCTGATAGCCTTCTCTCCTCAGGCTGTTTGCCAGATCAGCATACTTTTCAGTCTTGTAGATTTGAGCTGCCTCCATTCTGTTCTCATATGGCACCGTGAGCTCGATCATGATCAGCTGCTTGGTTGACTTAGAGTGGACTACTATGTCTGGTCTCATGCCACTCTTGCTGATGATATCTGGGTGACTCTTCCATTCTGGGAGGTCTGCAGTGCACTCCCAGTCATCTGCTCCGTCCAGCAGACTCTGCCTGCATGTTTCGAGTGGCACTGTTGTTCTTGGCCATGATTTGCTGCCTCCTGCCGTGAAGAATGTTGCGGGTGCTTTTGGAGTCCTGATTTTCCCTTTTGTGGTGTTGGTACTAGCCCAGACTACTTGTACAATCTCTTTGAGCACTTGGTTGTGCCTCCATGTGTATCTTCCTTGAGCCAGGGCTACTTTACATGAGCTTAGGACATGCTCCACTGTTTGTTTTTCATGGCAGAGGGGGCATGCAGGATCGTCTGTTTTCCCCCACTTCACCAGGTTTGCATTTGAGGGCAGAAGGTCATATGCAGATCTGAGAATGAAGCTGATCCTGAGAGGGGCCATGTGCCAAATGTCATTCCAAGTGAGACTTCTTTGGAGTGCATTCTCCCACGTTGTCCATTGCCCTTGCTGGCTCTGCTGGACTGCTTTTTGGAGTCTTTTTTGGTCTTCTTCTTTTCTCATCTCCTGAATCATCATGTCTCTTTTGGCTTTTCCTTTGGCCTTTGACCACCACTCAGTTTTGGTCACCCCCAGTCCTTGTCTGTTGGTCTGTGTGTGTCCTGTTATTTCTCTGATCTTGAGACTTTCTTTTGCAGAATCCATCGCCTCTTGAACTTTCCATTTTCTGCCTGTCTTCAGCTGGGGCTTGATTGCTTCTACCACCTTGTCTCCTGAGTCCTCCAGCATGCTTTGAAGTCTGATCTTCCTGCTTTGTATTCCTCCAGGATGGATTTCAGTGGTAGTTTCAGCTTTGCTTGGCGACAGTACAGCGCTATGTCAGTCAGACAGGGTGGGACACCAAGCCATTTCCTTGTGAACTTGTTGATTTTGGCTTCCATTGCCTCCACTATGCTGGTGCAGATGTCGTATATCATCAGAGGCCATAGGAGCTTTGGTATCAGCATGAACTGCAGACACCAGACCTTGTATTTGCCAGGGAGCCCACACTGGTCAATGGTCTCCAAGCCTTCCTCCGCCATCTGCTTGGTTTCTTTTGCTCTTTGTGTGTCTTTCAGCGTATCATCATACCATCTTCCAAGGCTCTTGACTGGTTCTTCTGTGACTGTTGGAATGGCCTGGTTGGCAACACTGAAGACCACAGATCCGGCCACTTTTCCTTTCCTCAGTGAGAGACTCCGTGATTTCTTTGGCTTGAACTTCATTCTGGATGAGGCAACTATGTCGTCCAGCCTCTCCAGCACATGACGTGTCTCGTCTTCTCTGGATGAGATCACTGTAGTGTCATCCATGAAGGCCTTGAGAGGAGGCATCTTGTATCCATCGCCAAGGTCTGTTTGTCTCGCGTTGTTTGTTGCTGCTTTCAAGATGAGTTCCATTGCCAGCACGAACAGTATTGGGGAAATTGCACAGCCCATTGCAATACCCACTTCGAAGTTGATCCAGTCTGTTGTGTACTCCTTGGTAGAGAACCGCATTGAGAAGCCATTGAAGTACTTCTTGAGCATGTCGCGGATGTTCTTTGGCACATGGTACATCTCAAGAGCCAACTGTATCATCTCATGGGGCACAGATCCATATGCGTTTGCCAGATCAAGCCACACTACGTCCAGGTCTCTCTTTTCTGTTTTTGCTTTTTGGATTGCGTCCCAGATCATTGTGGCGTGTTCTACACAGCCAGCCACGCCTGGGATGCCACCTTTCTGGACTGACACATCCAAGTACTTGTTTTCCATCAGGTACTTGGTCAGCCTTGCTGCCATGACAGAGAAGAAGATTTTCCCTTCGACGTTCAGTAGTGATATTGGCCTGAACTGGCTGATGTCACTTGAGTTTTGCTCTTTGGGGATGTACACACCATCTGCCGTCATCCACTGGCCGCTGATCTTCTGGTTTCTCCAAGCCGATCGCAGCAGCCTGTGGAGCCACTCCAGCACCTTGGGACATTTCTTGTAAAGCTGGTAAGGTATTCCGTTTGGCCCTGGTGATGATTTGGCTCTGGCTTTGTCGACCACCTTCTTGATTTCCGCCAACGTTGGAGGCTTGCCATTGAACTGTTCCTCAGGGTTGGTTGGCCACACCAGACCTTGAATGTCGAGTGGTGCTTTGCTCTGTGGGTCAGAGTATGTTTTCCTCAGATGCTGCTCAAGAACTCCTTTGTCCACACTTAGGGTCCCAGATTTTGGCTGCTCAAACAGTGTTCTGGCAAACTGGAAGGGGTCTCTGAAGAAGCGCTCTTGTGTCTTCTTCTTTTTGCTCTTCCTCTTCCTCGCAGATTCCGCTTTGCTGAGGGCGCTGTGTTTTTCTTCCAGGTCTTTCCACAGTTTTTCCAAGCCTTGTTTTTCAGCTGGCAGTGCGGTCTTCATTTGCATCTTGAGGTTTTTCTTTTGGACCCTGATCTTGTCCATCTTTTCTTGGCGTCTGGATTTCTTTGGAGGTGTTTTCTCTTTGGGTAGTTTTGCTCCATAGGCGTCTCTACATCTGGCATACACAATGTCCCCATATGTAGCTAGTTTGTGTTCCAGGGTGCTTTTCCCTATCAGTGCATCGAGTCTTTGGACGATTTTTGCATCCAGTTTCTCCCAATCTTCAGTTTCGTTTGCTCGTGACAGGTTGAGTTTCAGGCGCCTGGCATCGAGGGCCTGTGCAAATTCCTCATCCGAACCAACAGCGTGGATGTCCTTGGCACTGTGGTTTAAGTCATATTTCTTTATGCCTATAAGACGTGGACTCTGACATTGAACTTGGGAGAAGGATACAGGCATTAGAGATGAGAGGCTTCCGCAAGATCCTTGGCCTCTCATACAGAGGCCACATTACCAGTTTGGAGGTCCAGACCAGAGTAAGGCAAGCCATTGGACCATAAGAAGACCTGCTGTCCATAGTGAAAAGAAGGAAAATGAAATGGTATGGTCTTGTATCAAGATCAACAGGACTTGCCAAAACCATTCTACCAGGAATAGTGCGAGGAGGCAGTAGGAGGGGAAGACAGAGAAAGAGATGGAAGGACAATATCAGTGCATGGACTGGCCTCACACTCAACAACTGCCTAAAAACGTCTGAGAACCGGGTGGAGTGTAGGAAGCTGGTTGCAAAGTCTTCTGTGGCACCCCAACGGTCTTCAAGACTCCGGGATAGGTGTAAGGTGATAGGTGAACTCGGCTGCTTCCATTTGATGCACAGGATTCAGGCCCAGTGTGTGCGCCATTAGTACCTGTCCTTGTGTTGCATCACAACTTCTTTTACCTAAAGGACTGAGCAGAACTGTTCCACTCTCGCCTCTTGTCTGCATTTTCTTTTTTGTCTGTTTGAGGACAACATGTTGGTCGGTCTCTCTGTCAGTCTGTAAAAGACATGTCTGTCTGTCTCCGTGTAACGTGTATGCAGATAACCGGTCTGATTTCTGTCTTTTCAGCCTCTTTTTAACTGTCCTTTCTTCTATGCTGACATGGAGCGACAGTGTACCTCAAAATCCGTGATCTATTTTGTTAACTGCTGACGATATGGCTCTGTTATTGGAAACTCTAGCAGGACTCCAAATCCAATTCAGAAAATTAATTTACACAGCTACGAGGCTGCGACTGAAGATAGATATGGACAAGAGTAGCATTGCGGCTTTTTAGAAGAGAAGGATGTTTAGCAGCAATGGAGAGACGGGTTGTGAACGGTGTGGCAATGTTAGAGATATCTTAGCCTCTATTTTACCACCTGTCTTAGTTTCTCGCCTGCTTGTCAGAAACTTACGAGCAAAGTAAAACATGCGTTAGTATGAATATTGAAAAGAAAAAAAAACTATACTGGCTTACCAACAATCATCTAGTTGTATTACTGAAACGTTGTCATGCGCAGCTTCAGCCTATTGCTAGGAATGGATCTGAGTTACGGGGTCTGGATCAAGTTCTTATTGAAACGAAAAAAAAATCATCTATTAAAAACATCCACGGAGTTCAACCTAAAACGCCCAGTGGTCTTGCATATGATGACAAACGTCAATATTCTTTCTACATCATCTCATGTTTGCGATATGCTGTTATTAGTTGAAAGTTTTGCGTATGGATGAGGAAAGACTTCAAATTAAGGTGGAATGAATATTGCTTTCTTGTAGTACGTGTAAGACATTTTTGGCATCTGATACTCTCGATTCTTTTTTTGTTTGGAAAGGGGTTCGGATTTGTTTGGATCAATCGAAGTGTTGAAAATATCAATGTCTTTTTGAAACAACTTCAAGGCTTGTCAAGGTTTGCTGGATAATATTTGACAAAAATGGAAGGACCGTATTCGAAATTGTTATAGGTATACTTTACATAGAACATTTGGATCTTGAAATTGAGAAGTATGTCTTTTGCTTTAAAAAGCTTTGTGACAAGGATGAGATTAGGAATAGCTGATATATTTGCACAGAGGTATCGGCATGCTCATGTTGGTGAAAATGCTATGCTGTGTTTGTTGTGCAAACAAGCCAAAAAGATAAATGACATTTTTTTTTCTGCGCTGCGCTGCCGCCCAAGATTTTTGAAACGACTTTATATGGGGAAAAACAACAGACACGGAAAAGAAAGTCGGCAACCCTAATGTTGCACTGATCATTGCAAATCGAACTGAAGTAATATTGAAGAAGGTTTGCATGTATTTGTATGAAGCATTTGAAGGACGCATAGTATTCCTCAGTTGAAGTGACGTTGAGTTGTGCAATCAGGAGGATTAATGCTCCTTTGTTGTGTTACGTAATATGATTGTCTAGCTATTGATTGTTGATTCTGATGTGCATAGTCATTTTTACCTTATTCAGAAGAAGCCATGACCTACACTAAGTAAGTTTCCACCCCCGCACGTAGCCCCCCCCCTCTCTCTCTCTCTCTCTCTCTCTCTCTCTCACACACACACACACATACACGCACACACACACACACACACACACACACACACACACACACACACACACACACACACACACACACACACACACACACGCACGCACGCACGCACGCACACTATAAACGAAACGTAAATGCCCCTACCTAAAACCAAAGAGAGAAACAACAGACAACCGAGACTGATTGGGAGGTGGACCAAATGCAAGAACAGGAGCAGAGACAGACTGACAAACACACGCTTCTTATGTTTCAGTTTATAGTGCTTTTAGCCTCTGATGCTTTTAGCTTCTGGACAGAAAGGGAAACAAGCTGTTTTGGGCAGTCTAGAATTTAGATCGACTTGTTTGAGTCCCTCCCCCCCAACCAAACACACACACACACACACACACACACACACACACACACACACACACACACACACACACACACACTTTTTTCTGTAAAAAAAAAAAGTGCGTTTTTCGCCAGTTTCGTTTTCTTTTTTCATCAAGAAAAGAAGAGAACGTGCCTATCTAGTGGAATTGCCCTCACGCCTCTCATCCATTCCCCTCCACACATAGTCACACGAACGCTCGTTTGACGGCAGAAGAGCGTCGTCCCCCATCCTGCGATGGAGTTACCAACAGCGCGTCGCCATAAAGCCACGCAGCGAAGGAGAAGCTGCGCTAGCACGCTTGAGTCACGTGGGTGGTCTTAAAATGGTTTGGACTCTGATATCACATATGCTGGACGTCAGTACCTGATGTTCCCTCCCCTTCCTTCTCTTTCTATTTACTCTCCCCTTACCCCCCTCCCCCTCCCCCTCCCCCCCCTCACATCCCATGTTGACAACAGTGATGGTGAAACAAAGGAACCGTTCACGTGAGGACGCTTGGGGGGCTGGTGGGGGTAGGGGGGGGGGGTAGGGGGGGTTATATCATGCGCTAATAATTTCCTCTTTTTATTACTCTCTTTTTGTTTTCCTTTACCGTTGTTCCCACCCACCCCCACCCCCACCCCAACCCCAGTTTCTGCCTTTGTGACCACACATACCTTTTTTCGGTTCAAGGAAGTCTTTGGGTTAAAAAAAAAAAGTTATACGTCAGCCTTTCTGTAGCAGTCTTACGACTAGATAGTGAGGCTTGCACATTTCCAATGCCATTACAATTTATGATGTTTCAGCTTTTATGTGTCATCTTGTGATTAGATGGGGAAATTGTACACGCGGGTTTAGAGTGATTATATTTGATAAAACGTCAGCTTTTCTGTTGTGATCTTGCGAACAGAGGGTGAGATTGTACACAGCGTCTAGAGTGGTTTTATCTTGAATCTTGCGACTGGAGTATACACTGATTAGAGTAATTATACTTTATAACGTGTCAGGTTTTCTGTAGTAATCTTGCGACAAGATGGTAAGATTGTACACACTGCCCAGAGCGATTTTAGTTTATTATGCCTTTCTGTGGTAATATTGCGACTAAATGGTAAGATCGTACATATTGTCTAAAGTGTTTATACTTTATGTGAGCATTTCGATAGTACAGTTACGACTAGTGAGATTGTACACATCTCCACAGTGATCATACTTTATAATGACTCAGCTTTTCTGTAGTAAGATTGTAAACGCTTGCAGTGATTATACTTGACAATAAGATATGTGAGTTTTTCTGTAGTAATCTTGCTATTAGATGGTGAGATTTGTACAAACTTCCAGAGTAATCCTAGTAAATCAGTTTTTTTGTAGTAATTTTGCAACTAGATGGTGAGATTGTACACACTATTAAGAATAACCATAGTTTATTATGTCTGCTTTTCTATAGTAATTTTGTGACAAGATCGTGAGATTGCACACACTTTCTTATGATTATCCCTTGTGATATGTCAGTTTTTCTATGGTAATCATGCGACTAGATGGTGAGATTGTGCAAACTGTCTAGAATATTCATACTTTAAGTCCGTTTTTCTTCAGTAATCTTACGACAAGATAGTGGGTTGCACATACTTACAGACTGATCATACCTTATAATAAATCAGCTTTCCTGTCGTAATACTGCGACC
>CM065717.1:70000233-70005233 GCA_033310375.1 Conus canariensis
CGCGCACACACACACACTCACAAGCACGCTACACAGATGCAATATGTATAAGTTCAGTATTTGTGCATGTGTGTACGCGTTTCCATATGCGCTGACTTTAATTACGGCACAGTCGGACGCACAGAGTCCTGTCAGGATTCTCATCGCGTAGGAAAGAAAAAAAAAACTCCTGCCAATAAAAACAGGGATATCTATGCATACACATGTACACATGAAATGGACAACGATCTATAACATTCTGACTCTTTGACATCAATAAGGGGATTAATTTGGACACTCTAAAACCAAATCATTCAAAAACGGCGATGCTACAAAAATGCGTGAAACGGCTGCACAGGCGAATACCATCGTCAAATGGATGGCTTGTGCCTATTCTAGTGATTAAAGTATTACTGTTTTGTCGCCAGATCAGCCTACAACAGAAAAAGACTAGCCACTAGCCTATCACGAAATACAGTAGGGATGAAAAAGTAAAAGACAGCATACAGTCTAGATCAAAAACAAGAGAATGGCAGAAAATGCAGTGGATGATTTGCATACAAAGGTTCAAAACAAACAAACAAACAAAGCAAAACAAACAAACAAACAAAGCAAAACAAACAAACAAACAAACAAACAAAGCGGACAAGAGTATCAGACCAAGGGAAACAATTAAGACAGAAGATAGGGGACACACTTCTCATTCAAGCAATGCCCTTGCATCCCTATGGGGGTCCTGCAAAAGCACACATATGCCAATTGCATGTGAACGCACCTTCACGTGCATCAAAAAGATATGAACTATTTTTGGTCAACATTTTCCAGCTGAACCTGTCTAATATCATAATTCTCTTCAGCAGTCAACTCCCACCACAGTGTCTAATCTTCCAACCCAAAATGAAGGAGTGAAATAGAACAGAAACAAGCTGATTTTGAATGAGAAAATGCAGCCAAATAAACGAAAACCTTTTAAAGGCGTTCTGTTTCGTGTTAGGTCCTCCACAAGGGCAATATATAGATGTTCGACCAAGCAGACCTGCCGAGCATCCACACCATCCTAAAGCTGTCTCAGCTTCGATGGGCAGGTCACGTAAGTCGCATGCCAGATCACCGGCTACCCAAGAATTTTCTACGGTGAGCTGCAGCAAGGAAAACGTTCCCATGCAGGTCAGAAGAAACGCTTCAAAGACACCCTCAAAAATCCTTGAAAGCGTTTGACATCAACCCTGACATATGGGAACAAACTGCTATGGATCGAGCCAGATGGCGCTACTCTATCCACAAAGGTGCCAGTTTATGTGAAGAAAGGAGGACAGCTGCAGCGCAACAAAAGAGACAGGTAAGGAACGTCCGCGCCAGTATTCTGTGCACGCATCGGCTTGATCAGCCACCTGCGTATCCTCAAATCATCCCCCCACCCTCAACCCCAAGATGACTGAAGTGTTTGTGTGTGCATAAATATGACAGGTTTTTTTTTTTCTGACTGAATGTGAATCATGATGATGTAACTGCTGTTGTTTTTTTTTTTCAAAGAAAAGAACTTTCATAGAAGGTGAAAAAAAAAATTCTGATTTGCCATGAACATACCCTAATCAGCATGCCTATGTCAGTATGTGCAGGTTATCTGATGATATAGAATGTTGTTTGATGATTTTGATTATTTTAAAACTGGCTAGTTCCTCGTTCCCTTGTTTCCACAGTGTAATGATAAAACACGATCATGACAGGTTTCTTGTGTGCATTGCAGTATTAAGACTAATGTATCTGGCCAGTTTGCTAGTATTCACTTGCCTTGTTACAGCACAATGTCTTCTTAATGTGAAATAAATACAAACAAGCGAACAGAGCATTAGATGTAGCTCTATGTACGCCATGAATTCTACCTTTCGGACACAAAGCCAATAAAATGTTATCACTTAAAAAAAAAAAAATGACTGAAGTGATTCTCGTGGACTCAATGGACGTACAACACTAAAGCGTGTGGTAATTCTAACACAAGGTGTGTTTTTATTGACACAAGTTATGGTTCTTTTGTCCAGGAAAAAAAAACTATCTTGGGTTGCTATTTCTGGTTTTAGAGAGAAACTCCAATCCATGCCAGAAACGACGTTGTAAAGTTGGGAAACTACCCAACATGCATAAAAAAAATCCCAGCAAAGGATTTTCATGAATACCAAGCACTTCCAAGTCGACTCTCCCCTTTTCTTTTACATGTCTTTTGTTTCCCCATAAACACCATGTACTAAAAAACCACATCGGTTATTCTCCATCGCTATTCTGAAATGCAGAACATAAAGTGCATGCAAATGAACTTAATTTTTTTTTTTCGATCACACCAAAAATAGTACAAAAATAAACCCTGAACGCTTTGTATCAAATGCCAAAACACTAAAAGTCCACCAGAGAATGTTCGTTAGCAACAGAACATACAGACTTACGTGGTGTGCAAGAGTTGTGGTTACTTATTGAATAAAAAAAAGGTGAGAAAAAAGAGGGGGATGGAGGCCCCACCTTGACAAAAATGGAAATGATAAACTTCAAAGAAACGTTTTTAAAACTGTGGAATATATATGTTGGATGACAAAAGAAAAGAAAAAAAAAATCTATCGCACTCATTTACCTACCCTGGCTGTTCAGGCTCCTAGCTGAAGTTAACAGTTGATGACAATTATAATTATCTTGCGCTGTGCAGAACATTTTCTGAATCAGCAGCACTTTCTTCTTTGTGATTTTGCGCTAAGGGAGGATACTCGTTTCAAAACCGTTATTTTTCCGTGTAAACACTTCGCGTGAACCTGGTGATTTATCCCAGACATCCATTCCAGCAACCCCCCCCCCCCTCCCCCCCCCTCCCGCCCTGCGCCGACATTTTCCCGCTGAAATAAGACAATTCATCCACCGGAAAGCATTTCCCGTAAGAACAGGTACTGTTCCAAGGAAAACATCATCATAGAAACAACTATTTATCATGGAAAAAATTTACGTCTTTTGTGGACAGTCACCAATCATCCAGAATGATAACTAATTATCCGGTTATAACTGACTGTTTTCATGGGAAAATAATTTTTCCCGGTTGTAATCCGCCGTTCTCGGGAGAACTAACTTTTCCTGCGATAACTGGCTGATTTGAAGGAATTACCACCACCACCACCATCTCCCTTTTTCCTGTCTGTGCTTAAGTCCCCTTCTGTGATAGAACACATTTGCTTTTTCGTGGTAGGAAATGTTTTCATAGAAAAATAACGTTTCGCGATAATTAGATGTTTTTGTGATAAAATTACTGTTTTCCTGGATAATTCGCGTTTTCGTGACAAGTAATTGTCACCCCCCCCCCCCCCCTTTTTTTTTTTTTTTTTTTTAAAGCTTAGATATATATAGTGTGTGTTTTCATAGTATGCACCGTTTGTTTTCATGTTTTTGCAAACAATACTTTTTCAGTTGATTTAGATTGGGAACCAACCGTTTAAAAAATGTGCACAACAATGTTGTATGTTTACAGCGTGGAAAGAACAATGACAACAGCAACAATAAATAAACAATACACACACACACACACACACACACACACACACACACACACACACACACACACACACAACTTTGAAAGTTTCCCGTGTCATGCAGAGTTGTGTACTTGTACCTGGTCGCAAAGGGATACGAATCGACATATTGCTGTGGGTTATTGACACTACTGTTTTCTTGCCATTAGTCTATCTCCCCCTGAATTAGTATCTATCTATGGAACAAATCTACTGTGAGGGAAAACAAATGCGGGCAAACAATTCCTTCGACGGCATCGAAATGACTTGGCAAACATTCAAACTAGAAAGAAAAGAAAAAAAAGAAGAAGAAGAAGAAGAAGAAGAAGAAAAATGGAGGGGGGCTGGAGGAGGTGGAGGAGAGCAAGGGGGGGGGGGGGGGGGGGGTAAAGAAGACGGCGTCCCGGTGTAAACAATCAAACTTTCACTGACACCTCGGGGGAACCATCAAATTCTGTCTTGGAAACAGAACAGTTCGTTACGACTGCCTGGAGTCACCTTCCGTCACTTGGATGAAGCTCATCAGCAGAATGCAGACTGGTCGTTTTAGTCTCTCTTCTCATGGCATCTTATGAAGTCATAGGTCAATAAAAGTGATCTAAAAGTCGACCGATTTTTTGGGGGCTGATGTCAACTCCGACCGACATTCGGAATACCTTACCAAAACAAAAAACAAAAAGAAAAGGAAAGTAAAGTTATTCCTCTTTCTGAAGATCGTTAAAAGAAACTGGTTTCTGTTCTGGAATAACCGGGCTTGTACGAATAGCCAATGAAAATAAAAGAACGTGATGACCAAGCACGACAAAGAGCGGTAACCCAGTCAAGTTGCTTCAGCATGTCACATGTGGAAGAGGAAATATCCACGCGATCACTTGCCAACCGCTCCCAGCAACGACTTTGCCCTGGGAAGAGAAACTGAGACACGTTTCAAGGAGACGATTCGGCGAGAATTCTCCTTTGCTTGGCGAGTGTCGGCGACTCATAGCACGCCCTAGCGGCGGGAGACGCAAGAATTAGGCGAGAGTCAACCAAACTGTCTTGAGGCTCTCTCGTGTGCGAGAAAAAAATGGCTACCAGTCCTGTGATTGGTGCACGAAAAGTAGTAACGTTCTATGACTGGTGCACAGAACTATCAACTCGACCAATGCTTCAACAAGAATAAGAGCTTGAAGAAGTAGCAGTCACATCGTTAATTCGAATTTCTCCTGCGCCTGTTTCTTTACTCCCCTCGTCTTTTACTTCTCTCGCCATTGGCATGAACTACGCACTCGCTAGTTATCGCGACTTTGAAACTCTTCACTGATTGGCAACTTGCAGACTACATGCTTGATACATAAACGTGAATTTGCAATTCTATTTCGGACGTTTAGGAATTTTTTTTTAAAGAATAGTTTCATTCATGCAATGTTTTTTTTTTTATTCAGTCGACATTTGCCTCAGGTTGAATTAACTTTGATTCTTAATACTGATGAACGGTGTCTC
>CM065717.1:70017733-70020233 GCA_033310375.1 Conus canariensis
TGATGATGATGATGATGATGATGATGATGATGACCATGTTGTGATGATAATGATAATGATGCCGATGCTGATGATGTTGATGGTGATGATGACCATGATGGTGAATGATGATGATGATGATGATGATGACCATGATGGTGATGATAATGATGATAATGATGATGATGATAATGATGATGATGATGATGATGATGATGATGTGATATGATCATGGACTTGCGCTCAGCTGGCGCCCGTGATGTACACTCGCTGTACAGTCATGTTCCAGATGCTTAATCGATTTCCCCACCATTCTGGAAAAGTAGGTGTCGTGTTACAAAGCCCTACACTTCTACTCTCTCCCGGGACAAATATCTCCGTGAAACGTATAATCTCAAGTGACAGAAATGTCACAGACTAACGACCGATGAGGAGAACACAGTCAAAGAAAAACAGGAACGACGAAGAAAGAGTCAAGAGAAGAGCAAGAACAAAGAAGGAAAGAGGTGGACGATGAAATGGAGAAGGAGGAAGAGGAGGAACAGCAACAGGACTGAGAAGACCGAGAGGAATGAGAAGATAAAGATGATGAAGACGATGGACTGAGAAGACCGAGAGGAATGAGAAGATACAGATGATGAAGACGATGGATGCTGAGCAGTCAAAGAAGAGGAGGGAGCGAAAGAGGAAGTGATCGCAAAAGAAGATGGAGGAAAAGAAGGAGGAATAGCAGAGAGAGGAGAGTGAGAGAAGAAGTGGAGATGCGATGAGTGGGGGTGAGACAGGGAGAAGGAGAAGGAACAGCGCACATAAAACACACCATGACAATGACGACAAAGACGAAAAAACGACAACAACACGGACGAAAAATGGTGACAAGGAAGAACGTGTCGGGGAATAGTAAAGGAAGGAAAAAAAAAGTAAAGAAAAAGGAAGAAGAAGAGGAAGAAGAGGAGAGGAAGAAGGAGGAGAGATAGAGGAGGAGGAGAGAGAAGAGGAGGAGGAGGAGGAGGGAGAAGGAAGAAAGAAAAAGAACAGGGAAATCAAGGAAGGGATGAAATATAGGTAGGAGAACTCAATAGAAGAAAACAGCCAACAAAAAGAGAAGAAAAAAGAAACAAACAAAAATAACGAACACAGCCAACAAAAAGACAAGAAAAAAGAAGCAAACAAAAATAACGATGATAAACGAAAGCAGGCAAACAAGAAAGAAAGAAAGAAAGAAAGAAAGAAAAGAAAAAAAAAAGTAAGAAGAAATTAGGGAGGAATTAAGGGAGAAAAAAAAAAACAAAAACACCCGATAACGATGATGAAAATCCGTCCTTGACGCCAAAAGCTGATGATGACGACAACGATAACCCTCTCCATCCTCTTTCACCTCTCCTCCTCCCCCCCTCCCTTCTGATCCCTCCCCCCCCCCCCCCCCCCCTCCCCACCAGATCGAAGTCTCAAAATCACTCGCCTGTACCCACACCGTCACGTGGGCACACACCATGGGCTGACCACCACCAAGGGGGACAACTGTAACTAATGGAATCAGGACCTGAATAATGCATGAGATTCCTTTCTAATCAGCATGAAAGGAAGCGACCCCGGGTCTGTGAAGGGTGCGTGCCCTTGGGAACGCCCGGGAAAGGGTCAGGTTTGGAATTCAAGACGACTGGATGTCTGGACCTCCACCTGCTCGCCACCCCTCCCCCCCCACCCCCACCCCCTCACTCTCTCACTTCCCTTCCTTTCCCAATCCCACCAACCCCCAACCTCCACTCTCCCAACCCTCTCTCCCTCCCCAGGTTTCTTTCTCTACGTTCTCCACCCACTCAGGACTCCTGTGGTTGGTTAATGAGAAGGAGGGACGGAAACACTAACTTGTTGGGCAGGTCGTGACTATCTTGTCGTGTTCGGTGTACTACGTTCACAGGTTGTTTGACAGTGTCCTGTGGTAGGTACGTCACAGGGTGTGTGGCGTGGGGAGGGGGGGGGGGCAGGAGGAGGGGAAAGAGGAGTGGAGGTAGGGAAGAGAGGTAGGGAGGGGGGAGTTGGGGGGGGGGGGGATGCTGTCTGTCCAAGGTCATGGCGTCGGTGGGTTTTTTTTCCCTTCTTCGAATGCGTCTTTATATACACGCCTGAGAGAGAGAGAGAGAGAGAGAGAGAGAGAGAGAGAGAGAGAGAGAGAGGTTTGGGAACGAGCTGCCTTGCGTTTCCTTCTACACCACCTGTACACGTGTAGTTCCTGCACGGCACCGTATCAGGGATGGTTGAGCCAGCACTTTAGACCAACCGCCACACTTCAGCTCAATTCTACCGAAGTTGTCGGCCACTACGAAGCTGATTTGAATGTGAAACATGGCTAGTTGGGGAGGGGGGAGGGGGGGAGGGCAAGGGGGCGGGGGGGGGGGGGGGGATGGATGCGAAGGCGATGGGATTGAGGGTTGGGTGAGGCTGGAAGTGATGGAAGGAAAGGAAAGACGCAAGCGCAATTTGCAAGCACTCTAAAAGACAAACTTCTTTTGAATGGCAG